>CM069148.1:35191328-35573828 GCA_035221665.1 Okamejei kenojei
AGTATTAATTATTTACTTCCAGAATTTTAATGTCCCTCCTCCTTTCCTTCTTGCCCTGGGTCCCCCTATTACTCCTCCCCGCCCCCTGGCGGATGCCATCTCTCACCCAATGAAGGTAAGTTGCATTCTGATTTTCAGGGGATAGATCTTCCTGCCTTTCGCATTTGTAGATGAGGGTTAATGTGACAAGTGTTTAGTTGGATTATTTTGTGTCGTTTGTGTAGTTGACGATGGATTTTAATAAATATTTCAGGTTAAATAAGTTGCATTTGAAGTACTTGTTATTGATGTTTATGCATGAGCAAAGGGACTAAAGGCCATTTGTTTCATGTGATTTAATTGTCTACTTATTATTTAGCCGTTTGAAATGTCTTTTATGAGACTAATCAGAATAATGTGTTTATACATTCATAAGATTAGCTGCAGTGTCTAATGCACTCCACCAATTACCTGGCTGAGAAAAGATTGTCCAGTTCTGTTTTTAGTGAATAGAGAGGTCATGAACGCAGAAAGTACAACTTTTTGAAGAGACATGTGATTTTGGAGTTGGTTAGCATTTACATGTAAATTATCTCGCCCAGTCCTCGAAAATGATATTTGAACAATGCTTTGATCTTATTTAATTCCTTTTAAAATTATCTGCCCCTATATTTAGCTATCTTCATTCATAATCTTATTTAAAAGTCATTTTAAATGCGATGAAATTTTTTAACATGCTGCTCTAAATACCCACTTTATTGTTTTTATTGATATTTCTTTCATGCAAAGTTGAACATGTTCAGGCACAGAGTGACTTAGATTTAGTTTAGCTTATTGTCTTGTGATGAGGTGCAGTGATGGAAATGGAAAATGGGGGGGGGGGGGGGGGGGGGGTACGCAGGGGGATGGCGTTCCCTAGGTTTTCAGTTACCAGGTTTCATCCAGTGCGATGAATTTGCGCTTTATCCTGTGCTACTTAATCAAGGCGCGGAGCGAAATGGAGAGAGTGACAGACGGAACGAAAGCAACGGATCAGGAGCGGAATAGATTACATGTCGGGTCGAGACCTTTCTTTAGTCTGAGTCAGGGGAAAGAGGAACACTAGATATAGACAATACTAAGGACAATGAATGAAGATATGCCGTATCCTCCGTTTCTTTTATCTTGATGTCAGTCTTGAAGAAGGGTACTCGACCGAAATGTCCACGTCTATGATCGTTGCCTTTGTCCGTCTGTCTGGCGTTCGCTCACTCTTGGAGCCGGCGTTCTCCCCTTCAGACTCGCCCCCAAACAAAACACACACACACACACACACACACACACACAAACCACACACAAAAGCATCTCCTGGCCGAGACCAGGAGCAGGGCGAAGGGTGACACAAACGGGTCATTGAGCCGACTATCGAAAAAAGTACGGAAATTAAAAATATACACCCGAAGGAAATGGATGTTTTACAATAAAAAGGGGGGGCGGCGATCGCTCCGGGTCCAGTCGGAGGGAAGGGGGGGGGGGGGGCGGGCAGGCCAACCTTATGCCGATTGGACCTCATTTGCTCCCAATTGGGCACCGCGCCTAGGGGGTCCAGCGTCAGAGTAATCTACTCTCTGCTCAGGTAGATCTACCCCGGGTGGGGGGGGGAGAGGGGTGGATGTAGAGAGTAAGAGGGGTGGAGGGGGAAGAAAGGGGTAGAAGGGAGGGGGTGGTGAGGGGGGAATGGAGAGGGGGGAGGTGGGTCGTTCCCTCACGGTCCTGGGCAAGCGCTCCGCTCTCCAGGTCGCCGTGCCTTCACGGCACAAGCCCCGGCTCCCCCCCCTCGCGTCCCCTTATCTCTCCTGCCCTCCTCCCTTCTTTCTCTACTTCCCTCATTCCCTTCTCTCTTTCTCCTTCTCTCCCTCCCTCCCCCTTCTCTCACTCCCCTCCTTCTCTCATCCCCCCCCCCCCCCCCCCCCCCCCCCCACACAACACACTCACACCAAAACGCACTGACAACACACACACACACGCACTAAGTTAGGAATGGGGGTAAAAGCCCAAAGGGTTTTAGAATGGGGCAAAGCCCAAAAATGGAATGCCTCAGCGGTAGGTGCATCTGTGGGGAGGGAATGGTTTAGGAGTTGGTCCGGGCCAGGGTTCTTCTTCAATAGGGAAGACTGCAGATCAAAGATACTAGAGCGGATAGTAGTTATCTTTTTTCGCAGATCAGGCATGCGATTCTTCTGATTTTTAAATCGTAATTCTGATTTTATTTGTTTTCTATTTTCAATTTTCTGTGCCCACGATTACTTGGCGGCCCAATCAAGCTGTCGCTAGTGGGTTGCGTCCTCCAATCACCGACTTTTAAAATAAATAAAACCTTTTCGCTTAAAAATACCGTCCAATTAACAAATCGGTCTCCTCCCGTCCATTCAGCCGCTGTTTATTTGGTTTATTAATATTCTAGCTGTTGGCTTGGTATATAGTAATTTAATCCATGTTATAAACTTTCCCCCAACTGAAAAAATTCCATAAACGAAAATAATAAAGCCATTCAATTCTGTCAATAGCTTTCTCTGGTTCCAACGAGATAATTGATAAATCCTTATTAATGTTTCTTTTCGAGTATATAATATTAAATAATCTTCTCAGGTTGTTTGAGGAGTATCGTTTTGGTATAAATCTGTTTGATCGAATGAATTAGTTTATTAATCACTTGTTGTTTATTTCTTTTGTGCTAGTATTTTGGTTAATATTTTTGATCAGTATTTAAAGAGATATAGCTCTATATGACCCTGGTCATTCCAGATTTTGTTATCTAATTTCGGTATAAGGGGTTATATTAGATTAATTTAATGTTTCTGGTTAATTTCTGATGTGCATAAATATGTTCTAAAAAGTGTTTTTCAAACGTGGTGGAGCTATCATATCATAAAATATTTATTAAAATTCGGATCCAAAATACCTCTGTCCTGGAGTTTTACATTTTTTAATGATTAATAGCTCTTCAATTTCTAGTAGTTATTTCATCGTTTAATTATTCTCTATCTTCTAAGTCCAGTCCTTTTAAATTACAATTTTTTAATAATGTTTTCTACTCCTATCGATTTTCTTTTGTTTTAGCTGAATTATAAATTTTATAATATTGCAAATAATCTGTCGTTTATTTCTTTGTTTGTACTTAGTAATTCACCCTTTATCTGATTAATCCTATAGATTAAGTTTTTCTCTACCAAATCTTTCTTAATTTGACGAGCCAATAATTTATGTGGCTAGTCACCAAATTCAAATTGTATTTGTTTAGTATATTTGTATAGTTTTACCACTCGGTCTGACTGTATTTTAATTTAATTTATATTTCTATGCGAATGATTTTTATTATGTTTTATCAAGGTTGGATTATCAGCGTTCTCTGTATCTAACTGTTTGATCTCCCTTTCCCAATGCCTTTTACCCTCCGATTCTCTTTATTATAAAGTAGTTCCAAGTCTTGGAAATCTGAAAATGAATAATTTTCAATTTTGTGTTGTATTGTTGCATGTGCCCTGACAACCGCTGTTCAAAAGTGTAATGAGACATTTCATGAAACAAATTGAAAACTAGTATTGAAAGTGGAGAATGAAACAGTTTAGGCTGGAGATCTCAGATCATCTGAAAACCATTTGTTGCATTACTATTGCTTTACAGTGGGCCACGTGGTGGCACGTGGTAGTGGTGCTGCCTTACAGCATCAGAGACCCGCGTTCGATCCTGACTTCGGACGCTGTCTGTATGGAGTTTGTTACTTTCTCCCCGTGGACCATGTATGTTTATTCCCCGGGTGCTCCGGTTTCTCCAGTTTCCAAAGATCTGAGGTTTAATTGGTTAATGGCTTTGGATAAAAATTGTAAATTGTCCCTAGTTATGTTGGAAGTGATCGCTGGTCAGATGAACTCGTTGGGCGAAGGGTTAGTTTCCATGCTGTATCTCTAAATGGCTGTCCGAGCGGGGGTGCGATGGGTGCGGTCGCACCCCCCATTTTTTCCAGGTAAAAAAGATACAGAGAGAAAAAATAAAAATTGCGTGCGCAATGTTTTTTTATTCTACACCAGGACAGAGGGAGCCTTGCCCTTGGGCTCCTTGGCCATCTTTCTTGCAGCCATTTGCCAAGTCAGTTCAACGTCAGTTTATTCGTCACATACGCATATGAGATGTGGCAGTGAAATGAAAAAGTGGCAGTGCTTGCGGATTGTGGAAAAAAAAATAAAACAGAAATGGCACAGAATCAAATTCACAGTTACCATATTTGTGGAGGAAAAAAAAAGAAAAAAAACTGCTATTTTAAAAGACACCACCCGCCAACAACAGTAATTGGTTTACAGTAAGTTAGTCCCTGGTTGAGATAGGGAGTTTACAGTTCCTAATGGCCTCTGGAGAAGAAACTCCTTCTCGTCCTCTCCGCCCACTGATGACCCTGGCGTTGCGTTCGATGGGACCGAAGAGGGCGGGTGGAAGGCTTGTTTCCCCCGGAGCGGCTCGTTGCGCTATAGCTGCTGCTGTGCCGGACGGCTCGCTCTCCGAGACTGGGCAGCTCACGCTGCGAAACTTGAGGGCCAAGGTTTGCGAAGGCAGCGTCGGCGGCAAAACTTCTCCCTGGCTAGTTTCTCCCCCCCCCCCCCCCCCCCCCCCCCCCCCCCCCCCCAAAAAAAAAAACCCCAAAAAAAAAAAAAAAAAAAATCTCCTTGGCGCGGGTCTCCGCATTGCTCGAAGAAACTGGCCAAGTCCGAGCAGCAGGAGAAGCGGCATCTGAGGCGAGGGCAGCGCCGCAATCCACATTCACCAACCTGCAGCTGTGGGCTCCTTGGGGCGACCTGCTGCTGCTGCTTCTCAGGGGCGCTGCTGGCTGGTTACTTTGTGCACCCTGGGATGCTGCTGCATGGCGGATTGTGGGGGGAGAGGAGGAGGGGAGGGAGAGGGTGGGGGGGGAGGGAGAGAGTGGCCGGGAGGGGAAGAGGACGAGGGGGAGGAGGGGGGGGGGGGACGAGCAGAGGGGAGAGGAGGAGGTGGGAGGAGATGGGAGTATAAATGGGAGAGGGGGGGGGGTGGAGAGTGCCGGGGAGAGAAGGGGAGAGGCGGGGGTGAGAGAGAAAGGGGTGGAGAGACAAAGGGGGGAGAGGAAGGGGGTAGAGGATGGGGGAGAGGATGGGGAGAGTTGGGGGGGGGGGAAGGGAAGTTGGGGTGGAGGGGAGAGTTGGGGGGCGACAGAGGGGGAGGGAAGGAGGGGAGAGGAAGGGAGAGAGGGAGGAGAAGTGGGAGGGAGAGGAGTGGGGAGAGGTGGGGGGGTTTAGGGGAGGGGAGGAGGGGGAGGGGAGGGGAAAAGGAGCGCGAGGTGAGCGGGGAGCAGGGCGTTGGGCTGTGGGCAGCGGGCTGCTGGGCGTGGGGAGCGGGCATTTAACCAAAGGAGGGGGGGGGTGACAACACTTACATCGCGAGCAAGCGATGCAGCGCTTCAATGATTGTCAGATTTTGGGATTTTAATTAATAACTCAAGAAATTAAAGCATGGACATTTTCAAGCTAAGGTGATTTTGGGACTCAGGGGGACAAAATCTCTACTGGAAGTTGTAAAACATTTACCGTCGTCGGTTGTTTTCCCGTGAAAATGTGATTAATACATAAACAAAACACACACACAAACAAAACACACACATCCAGTTCAGACTTTTAAGGTTTTAAATGATTGAATTTCAATCTCAAGAATTATAATGTCACATTTTCAAAATGGTGTCAACAATTCAGTTGTACTATTTTCAGTATTCATTATGTTATTTGAATTAAAACGTGGTTGCATGCAAAATAGTGATTTTCAAAAATCCGTTTCTGTGTAGTACGTTCTATTGCATTTCTTTGAGAAAATACCGATTTCCGCAATAATTATACCGATTTTTTCAGCCTTCAAAAATACGGAAATGCTCGGTGAAAGTTGGCCAGCTCTGCATTATTCACATCAAATTGTGTTGGAGAGTCAAAATGTGCTTTGTCTAGTTTACAAGTCATCATGGAAACTAGTATTTGTTATAATAGTATTGACAGTTAAAATAGGTTAGTTTGAAAAGTACTTGCACATTTAGTTTGACTTCAATTTTCCATGATTGAAATTGAAGTCGAATAATGTTGTATTTCACCATCACCATTCCATGTTGAAAATGGGTGATGTGATGTTGTTAGGTCAGGGGGGTGGGAGATCGCAACCTTCACGTGTTCCACCCTGGTTTCGATGATTGCAATTCAACCCGCAGCTGTGAACAATCAATATGAATATAGAACAATAGTCATACAACTTTAGGCTGTGCATTCCATACGCAAGAAGAGAAGTTAGAGACTTCGGGTGGCGCTATGGTGTAGGCAGACTCGCGCATTTAGCTAAAAAAAACTGAAGAAAAAAAACTGGGGAAAAAAATCGGGGGACTTACCTGCTCAACTAGTAACCGACTGACTGCAGAAGCGTGACGTCAGCAGGCGCTCGACAAACCGACGGTTGTTTCCACAACCTACCCCCCCACCCCCAAACGAGAAAAAACGGTAGGGCCAGGGAAGTAGGCCCAACCGAAGCCTCGGCCTCTGGTTTAACAGCGTCCAGAAGAGATCTCAAGGAAAAAAAAGTCAGATGTGGAAGAACGAAGAAAGTTTTCTCGCCTTAGAAGTTTTTCAGAAATAATGGCCGAATTAAAAAAAAACTCAAAAAATGACTTTAAAGATGAGTTGAAAATTTAAAAAAAATAAATTAAAGAAGAAATTAAAGAAAGAAATTGTTGCTTCGTTTACAGGAACACTGGATTCTGGAAGATGATCATGGAAGAAAATCTAAATAAAAAGATTGATGAGGTAAATGTTAAACTGGATTGGATGGTATCCGTATTTAATTCGAAGCTGAACCCCATCTCTCAGGCACTAGAACAACAACAACAATCCGTTAATCAAAAAGTGGGAATGCTGAACATGCTATGAAACCACAAGCAAGCTTCTCTCCGAGAAACAAGGTTTTTATCGGACTTATTGTATAAAATAACCGAAAAAGCATTGACTTGGGGGACGACAGAGGACGCCAGATTAAGAATTATTGGTGTCCGGGAAGGAGAGAGGGGAACCGTGCCCCCCCGTGAATTTGCTGCAGATCTATTGAAGAAGTTTTAAATCTGGATCAAGCAGCTTTACTTACTCGGGCACACAGAGCACTGAGACGCCGTCAGGGGTGGATTGCACTCCAAGAACAAACTGATAGTTGAGGTGCAATATGACCATGGCTTGGATGACATGATGAAGAAAATTGTTGCAGCAGGAAATCTTGATGTTGAAGGAGACAAGATCAGCATATTTCGAGGACTACCCGGGTCGTAAGCCTCCAAGAGCATTGTTTACAGACACATGAAGAATACTTAAGAACTAAATAACCTGAGGATATGGACTGGATGTTACCCTGCAACATGGAGAATCCACCTACGACCACATAAGGATATTCTGTATAACCACTCAGAGGCTTTTAAATTTGCAAAGAAGTTTTGAGACCACTGAAAAGATTTGAACTATCGAGGGCAGAGAGTGAAAAAGGAGGAACAATGTGAGGATTAATACTTACCCACTAAATATATACGCGATGATATTGACTTCGGTTACTTTTTACTGAGAAGAAACTGAACTTAAATTACTTATACTTATGGATGTTATGAATTTAGAATGAAATTGAATCATCGTTTTATAATATTGAATATTATAGTACTAATTATTGAAGTAACCATTATTAATCATAATAAATTAATCTCATCAATTATAGTTAATTGGATTTATTCAGAATTAGTTAAAAGGAGATGAACCATAGATGATTAAAATTGAAGATGAAGGTTTAATCCTAGAATTTGATACTTATTTTGACTAATCATGGACTAATACTTTGGTTATATGAAACTAATATTTTATTTACTTTGAGATTAATAATTATTCCATTATTGGAATATATCCATTATTTCCCCCCCCCCCCCCCACCCCGTTTAATTGTTTTTTCTTTATTGAATTTGAAATTTTTCTTCAGAAAGAACGGAAGAGCTAAGTAACCCATTTTTTTTTACCAAAGGATTACGGAAGTCTTTAGATGCCTAGCACATTAGGGTGGCTATCGCTAACTAACAACGACTACTATAGATGTAGTATTTTTCATTCTTTCACACTTCATTAATATATAATCACTTATCTTTATATTTTGTAGTATATTATTAATCAGTATAATCTTTATTTTGAATGGAATTATAATAGTATTTAGGAGATATGACCAGAAGAAATCCTACAAGATCTAAAATTCATCTATCTGAGGTCCAGGTGTAAGTATGGTTTAACGTGCCTGAATCATCTACTCATTGTAGACCACCCGAATCCTGATGCAAGACGTAAAGTGAACACTGTGGGGGAAGGACTACATTCGGCAGTTAGAATGTTAAGGGAATTAATGAACCATTAAGAGGGCAAAGTATTTAGCTCACCCTAAAATCACTGAAAACAGACAGAAATTTTCCTCCAGAGACTCACCTTAAAATGGAAAGCGCAATACAGAATGAAAAAAAATGGATTTGCGCCAAACGTTATCATTTCCTCATTCACTCGAATCTAGAGGGGTTGGCAATTTTAATCGGTAAAGGTATACTTTGAGACAATATCAACTACAGAAGATAACTGATGGTAGAATTATCATGGTAGTAGGCGAATTATACTCAAAAAGCGACTCTCTTAATTTATATGGACCAAATTGTGATAGTCCCACTTTTTTCAAGAGAATAACTTCATATTATTCCAGGAAAGCACCCAAAATAAAATTAATAATTGGTGGTGATTTAATATTGATTTTCACTGGATTCTATTTAGATAGATCATCAACTCAAAGACAAAATCTCTGTCAAGTGAATTTTTAAACTCGTATATAAAACATTACACTATTAAGGATATCTGGAGAATTGAAAAACCCATCAGAAGAGATTACTCATTTTACTCATCTGTGCATAAAAACATTTTCATAGGTAGATTATTTCTTAGTAGACTCATAAACTATTCCATTTATTTTAAATCACAATATCATATATTATAATTTCGGATCATGCCCCATTAACGTTTATGATTAAACTAATCGATGGACAAGAAACAGATACAATTGGAGATAATCCTCAAATCTTTTAAAGAAATGGTCTGTTGTGAATATCTTGTAAAAATAGATTCATATGTTCTTCAAGGTCAATGACCACTGAAACCTCGTCCCTGTCTCTGGGAAAACATTCAAAGCATTTACACGAGGGTATTAATTCTCCTCTCAGGCATTTCTTAATAAAGAGGAATTGAACTTCACAACAGACATTGGAATGGAAATAAGGCAATTTGGACATAGAAAATGCAAGAGCACCTGCATTGCAAAATATAAATAAAATAGCTGCACTGAAAATATATGTTAAATAAAATTATCCTCTGACCAAATAATAAAACGTTATTCCCCCCCCCACAACAATTAAATTTGAATTTGGTGATAAACCACATAAATTATAGGCAAGGCCAGCTTCGTAAACTTGATAGGGGAAAAATGATTCTAAGATTAGATTCAGAAAAGGGAGAAATACTAACACTCCCCAATGATATTAATGACTGATTTTTACAATACTATCAAAATCTTACTCACTAAGTGGACACAACAATCAATAGGGAATGGAAGCATTTTACAGAAATGTAACCCATTAAAGGCTTATATCTGCAAGAACATGAATTATTAGGAGCTGAAATAACGACTAAAGATTATTGAAGAGTCAATTAGATCTTTAATAAATGGAAAGGCTGTCGGCCCTGATGGCCTAAGTTCGAATTCTATAAATAAAGTGTATGATCTGATTTTCACGCTTACAAACAAATGCTATAACAGGTGTATACTCAACAGCAAATCCCGGAAAACTTTAAATGAATCATCAATAATACTTATACTAAAACTGTTAAGGTTCTGGAGACCTGGCCTCATTATAGAGCAATAAGCTCTAATACTACTGATCAGAAAATAATTAACTAAAATCCTATTTTATAGATTGAGCGTAGGTAATTAACAAATTAATACACTCTGATCAAAGGTTTTATCCCAATACGTCACGCATTTTATAATCTTAGAACAATTGTTTAATATTATATATTCAAATAGAATTGCTAATGAAGACCTAGCAATAATATTGCTGATGCTAAAAAAGCTTCGATCAAGTAGATTGCCATATTTATTTTCAGTTGATGGAAAAACTCAATGGGAAGAGAAGTACTGTGCAGGGGGTTAAATTATTATACTGTAACCCAACAGCTAGAATACTAACAATCAAAGGTTTCAAACTAAATTTAATCTTTCCAGAGGTTGTAGACATGGATGTTTGTTACTCCATTATTATTCACTATGCAATTGAACCACTAGCAGAAAATTGTCAGATTAATCCAGAAAAATACATGGGTTCCTATACTAAAAATACAATGATAAAATTTCTCTATATGCAGATGAGTATAATATATATTACAAAGCCCAGAAATTAGTATTCCAAATTTATTAATCAATAACTCAATTCGGTCAGTTCTAGGATATCGAATTATTGGAATAAAAATGCGAACTCTGTCAATAACGGATCACAATTTACCTATACTACAACAATCACCTTTTAAAATAGTTGGGACGGAAAAAATTTAAATATCTAGGTATTTATGTAAAACTAAGGGGTATAGTTCTTTATGTTGAATCAAATTTCCCACTTAACTGAATAAAACTAAATAAGAAATATTCAATCTGGAAAACACTTCCTATTCAATGTTCGGTAGAATTAATGCTGTAAAAAATGATTTTTCGACCGCAATTACTGTATTTATTTCAGTCATCCGATACTATATTCCAAAATCTTTTTTTAAAAAAGTAGACGCACTGTTTCTAGTTTCATTCTGGGTTACAAGAATCTAGAATAAATAAAAAAACATTTATGTAAATCAAGAATAATGGAGGGGGTTTGCTCTAAAATGTTTTTGTTTATTTTTGGGCAGTTTATATTAAAACATGATTTTTTGGCTGGAACGAAATGGATCAAAACCAGGGATTGGTTAAGGACTGTCTACCTTTTGAAATCGGTTCAATATATTTGCCACGACAAAATGCACAAAAAAACCTATGGGAAACCCTATAATATAAGTGGTACACGAATCTGGAAAACAACTTAAAAAGGCTTCTTTTAAAACTGGAAAATTTACCTCTCTGTCTCCATATTGTAAAACAATCCCCTTATTCAAACCTTTCCATGCTGGATAAAGGCTTTTTACAATGGAAAAAAATTATGGAATCAAACGATGGAACAACCTTTATAAGAAGGCATTATCTTTCAATTCTGGAAACTGCAACAGATTTATGGATTACACTCCAAATACATAATTTTCCCCCCCCCGATATCTACCACTCAGAGATTATGTTAAATCAAATACACATGATGTATAGTATAAGGAACCAGAAAATCCTTGAGGAATATTGGAATACGCATCCTAATACAGAAAATAACAACTTATATTTACAATTCCCTTATAGATAGGAGATACCATCGACGGAATCATTATAGACATACATGAGAAAATGAAAATAAATCAATCCATAACGAAAGATATATGGGACCAAAGTTTACAATTATATACTCAATGCTCGCTTAAACTCAGACATGCTTTAATACAATTTAAAGTATTACATTAGGAATTATATACTCCAAGTTAAATTAATAGAATCTTTCTACAGATATCCTCTACCTGCGATAAATGTCAACATCCGAGGCTAATTTAACACATACTTTTGCAAATGGTATACAAATTAGAATTTTGGATTGAGATTTTTGAATAACTTTGAAGTTATTAAAATACTAAAACTGGATCCCAGACCCCAAAATTTATAATACTTGGAACATCAGAACAAAGTATAACTCTTACAACAAGTCAAAGAAATTTCCTAGATTACAGTATAATAATTGGGATAGAGAGTGAGATAGTATTTTGCCTCTATATCCCCAACAAATTAAAATGTGGTTTATGGCAAATGTCGGAGACCTTACACCTGGAAAGAATCGATTTGCCCTAATGGACAAAACAAGAAGTTTTCATTAGAATATGGTCTTCTTTTCATTGTTTACTTTCAAAGGGTAGATTGGTCGGCAGGGAACCCTAACTGAAAATTTGGATCAGGTTTAGATGAAATGTTATATTTTATATTCCTTGATCTTATCTCTATGATGTATTATAGTAAATTATTCCATTTTTATGATTTTCTTTTTGATGTTGAATTTTATTGTATTTTTCTTTCTGTTTTTCTTCTTTCAAAAAAAAAAATTATTAGAGTCAAAATGAATTCACTTGACAATATTAATAAATGTTTTGACCGTTGGTACATTGGAAATATTGCTATCATAACATGGTTTGCTAAGTCATGTCTACATACTCTAATAAAATATCTATTTTTTTAAAAGAAGTTAGGTCAGGAGGACCATTAAAGTGCACTGCACTCACTAACACTGTCGAACAGTAACAGGCAATCATTACATCACACAAAACATTTTCTAAAAAAAGGTTTTCTTTTCTGCAAAAAAATTACGCATTTTATTTGAGTTTTTTGCTTGCTCCTTTATAAAATTTTACATAACATTTTCCAATAGTTACAACTTGATTATTAAAAACAAGGACAACTTCAATTTTTGATTTTATAAAAATGTATACAACAATGGACTGCAAATCATCCCATTCCACCCACTATTTCTCTTGACTCAAACCTAAATATTTTGAAATACACGTCATAAATTTGTGGAAAATGCTGCAAAATGAGGCTCAGGATGCACCAGAGATCTAAATCTCCGGCTGGGAGGGACTTCAATCTTCGCGCTTATAATGTGCGCTGCGTGTGCGGCATTATTTAACTAAAAATGTTGTATATCCTGTCATGCCGCCACCCTTTTTGAAAGGCTTTGTATTGGCCTGTCTAAACTAAACTAAACTATTAGCAGGACAGGTCAAGAATTAGACATTAGATAATTGAAAAAAAAAACTGAGACTGGAAAGTTTATGTTTGCATAGTATTTATTAACTGATTCCACACAGTGGGGCCGTTTAATGTACAAATCAGAACCAGAGGACATAGGTTAAAGGTGAGAGGGGAATAATTTAATAGGAACCTGAAGGCAACATTTTCATGCAATGGGTGTTGTGTATATGGAATGAGCTGCCAGAGGTTGTCGTTGATGTATTTGAGGCAACATGCCTTGAAGTATACATATAACAATATTTTAAAACGACCTTGGACAAGGAATATGGATAGGAAATGTTTAGAATGATATGGAAAAAAATGTGGGGCGGTGTGGACTAGTTTAGGTGTGGCATATGGTCGGCATGTCAAGTTGGGTTGAAGGGGGGCCCCCTTGGGTTTTTGCCACGCCGTATTAACCTTGACTCAAATGCCAGTCAGGAATTTATACACTGTTTCTTAGTGGGATAAAAAGTTTTGACACAAGGAAATGTGTAAGTTATATCTCACATATTCTTTGGCAATTAAACTCATTTTGGTGCAGTTGATTTTCCACTTGTTTATTTATGGATTGCTGGACAAACTCATTTAGAAACTGACGGGACTTCATTGACCATTGTTTCATGCTGTGTTACAGAGGTTGCGAATGAGTCTGATTTACCCCTGACTTCCAGAGCAATTGGAAGAAGTCTTTGATAGCTTGGACCAGGACAACAATGGTTATTTAACACCAGCAGAATTCAGCATGGTATCGGTATGTACCATGGACTTCAATTGAAGTGGCCTGTATCCTGTTGAAGTGGTTGGGGGGGGGGGGGGGCGGGGTGTGGTGTGGATTGGGACATTGGGAGTGGTGGTAAGATCAATGTATGCCTTGGAATGAATCAGTCTTTTGTTATATGTACCACCGCTGTAGTATAAATTCCACCTTTGGTTCCTATTAAATCCTTGCCCTCTCATCTTAAACCAATGTCCTCCCAGTTTTTTTTTCCCCTAACCCTGGGAGAAGGGAACTCATTTATCTCATGATTTTTAAGCACCTCTTATAGATTGTCACTAGGTCTCCTATTTCTCCAAGGAACAAGCTTGAAATTTACTCCAATCTGAGGTCAAAAGACTGGGATCTAATTTCCTAAACTAAATGTCAAAATCCATTCTAGTATTTAGTTAAGATATGGAGACAGTCAGAACTTTTTCCCCAGGGTGGCAATGTTGAAGTCCAGAGAGCGTAGCTGTAAGGTGAGAAGGGCAAAGTTTAACGGAGATGTGCAGGGCCACTTTTCTTTACTCAAAGCGTAGTGTGTTCCTGAAACACACTGCCAGGGATGGTGGTGGAGGCAGAAAATAATAAGAGCTTTTGGCTATGCGCATTGGTTATGCGGGCAATGGAGGGATCAAGGGTTACGGGGAAGAAGACAAAGAGAGGGGTTGAGTGGGTGAAATTAGATCCAGCCATGGTTGAATGGCAGCATAGACTCGATGGGCTGAATGCCTAATTTTGATCTTTTAGGATATGAATATGTGCAGGCATAGGAGATAGGTTAACTTGGCACCATGGGACTCTGTGGGCTATTCCTGTTCTATGTTCTACAATCGCAACAAAGGTTATTGATTTTAGTTGATCGGTGGAAAAATTAGAGGAAAAATCTTCTGTCGACTAAGGTGCCCATCTAGGTCTTATTCCATTTACCTGCCATGACCCCATATCCTTGTAAAACTACCTTAACCATGGACATTTCTGACAAGCCGAAATGTGCAGGAGTCGTTATTTGAGGTAAACACCTGATTCTTCTGAGAATGTCTTGAGGAAATATTTGAATTGGTGAATGACATGAGACCCTGGGGAGAGGCCAGGGCATTGTGCCAACCGTGAATAATATCCAGGAGCTTATATCCAGCAGACGCCGTAATTTATTGTAATGGCATTCAGTGAATTTAAAGAGGCGGAAAGAGATGAATAGAATAACAGCCATCTGTACTTTTGTTCCCTTTACAAAAGGCAGACCCACTCTCCAGCCTAAATAAAAGCAAAGATAGTGTCTGCGGTACAGCTTAGTTCCAAATCAATGCTTCCTTCAATTGGAAATGTCCTTTCAACTCCCACATGGTTACAATTAAAGATCCGGTGTAAAATTTATGGTTGTACTCTGAATAGGACATGTTACCCAATGATGCCCTGCTGTAGTTAGACTCCAACACCAACACAGACAGCTCTGACTTAATTCCGATTTTCCTTTCATCTCTCCGGTGCTACTCCAAATAGATACAATGCAAATTAGTCGTGGAATTAGCATGCATTTTAAACTTTTGAGTTTGAGTTTAGTTTATTGTTACGTGTACAGTGAAAAGCATTTATTGTGTGCTGACCAGTCCGTGGAAAGATAATACATGATTACAGTCGAGCTATCCCAAGAGTACAGATACGGGATAAAGGGAATAACGTGATTAGCGTTTAGTGAAAGGTAGCCCAAGGGTCTCCAACGAGGTAGATAGTAGCTCCGGACTTCTCTCTAGTTGTTGGTAGCATGGTTCAGTTGCCTGATTCAGTTGCTGGGTCAAAACTGTCCCTGAGTCTGGAGTTGTGTTGTTTTTCACACTTCGACACCTTTTGCTGAAGGGAGAGGGGAGAAGATGGGAGTGACCAGGAAGCGACTTGTCTTTGATTATGCTGGTGGCCTTGTCGCTGTAAAGGCCAGAGTGGGTTTAGGATAGCGTTGGTGTAAGGGGATCACTAGTTGGTGCGGACTCAGTGGGCAGAAGGGCCTGTTTCCGTGTTGTATCTCGAAACTAAACTAAATTAAACTGTGACGCATTCAGGTCGTTGGGGGGGGGGGGGGGGGGGGGACTAATCCTTCGGGTTATTCTGCTTTTCTGCTTTGCAAAACAGTGGGTCTCCTACAATCCTCTACTGAATGCTTGCTGATACATCTACTGCAGCCAATTAGTATGACAAGTAAGATTTGGCCATCCAAGACCATCTGCACAACCCCATATTCCTTGAAGTCAAAAAATCAAATGTAACTTGAATAAAACTTATCCTCCACTGCCCCATACAAGAATGATCTCCAAGACTCTCTACCCTCTGGGTGAAGAAGTATTTTCTCATCTTGGTGGTGCAGGGGTAGAGTACAATGTCAGAGCCCTGGGTTTGATCGTGACCACGGGTGCTGTCTGTACAGAGTTTGTATGTTCTCCCCGTGACCACATGGGCTTTCTCCGGTGCTTTGGTTTCCTCCCACACTCCGAAGACGTACAGATTTGGGTTGGAAGACGTACAGGTTAATTGGCTTCAGTAAAGATTGTAAATTGCCCCTAGTGTGTAGGATAGTGCTAGTGTATGGGGATCGCTAGTCAGCGTGGAGTCGGGGGTCTCCAAGGGCCGTTTCCGCGCTGTATCTCTAAACTGAAATAAACACCGCCATCTAACAATCATTATCAGAGCTGTAATAATCTTAAAATGTTTTTGCTCTGATTCCTCCGTGATGCCCATTCACCAGCTGACAGGGTAATACCTTTACTCTGAGAGCTATGGCCCTGATCTCCTTCTAATTGCTTGTTGTGTGAACAGGTTTGACCCTCTTTCCCTTTGTTCATTGCTTACTGCTCAACCTCTTACTATCTCCAGCCTTCCCTCCCCCACCCATCTCAATCCTCCATCAACCCTCCTCACCTGGATCCACGTATTGCTGAAGAAGGGTTTCGGCCTGAAACATTGCCTATCTCCTTCGCTCCAAAGATGCTGCTGCACCCGCTGAGTTTCTCCAGCATTTTGTGTACCCTCCACCTATTGCTTGTCTGAAGACCCAAAACATCACCTATCCATGTTCTCCAGAGATGTTGCCTAACCCGCTGAGTTACTCCAGCACTTTGTGTCCCTTTATTGAGTCATAGAGTCATACAGCATAGAAACAGTCCTTTCGGCCCAACTTGCCATATCAACCAGGATACCCCATCTACACTAATCCCACCTGCCTGCATTTGGCCCATATCCTTCTAAACCTTTCCTATCCATGTACCTGTCCAAATCCCTTTGAAATGTTGTGATAGAACCTGCCTCAACCACCTCCTTTGTCAGCATATTCCATACACCCCCAACCTTATTGCTCACCTCCATATTGCTTCATCTCCTCTGTCCCACTTATATTGAGTGTTTCCCCTTTACACATTCATTTTGAAGCAGAGTCTTGACCCAAAACTTCACATCCCTTTGCCCCGCAGATACTGATTGACATGCTGAGTTCCTCTAGCAGTTTGTTTCCAATTCACTCTGAGGGCTTTAGGTGAGATCTCCATCCACTTGCTTGTTGTGTGACGTGATGTGATTCACATTCCCTCATTCACTTTAAGAAGCGCCCTGACACAAAAAGTCACTGTGTACTCCAGAGATGTTACCTGACCCGCTGAGTTACTCCAGCACTTTGTGCCATTTTTTTGTAAATCAGCATTTACAGTTCCTTATTTCCAGTTCTTTATTTTAACTTTGTTTGTTTTCATTTCTATGATTGCCTCCACTGAAGTACCCAGACTTTATCTGAGACCCACACCACCCTGGCCGCACACTCATTTCACTCATGCCGTCAGGAAGAAGGTGCGGGAGCCTGAAAACCCAAACGTCTAGGTTAAGGAACAGCTTGTGTATGAAAGAGCTGCAGATGCTGGTTTAAATCGAAGGTATACACAAAATGCTGGAGTAACTCAGCGGGTCAAGCAGTATTTCTGAGGAGAAAGAATGGGTGACCTTTCGGGTTGAGAGTCTGAAGAACGGTTTCGACCTGAAACGTCACCCATTCCTTCTCTCCAGAGATGCTGCCTGTCCCGCTGAGTTACTCCAGCATTTTGTGTCTACTTTGTGTGTGTGTGTGTGTGTGTGTGTGTGTGTATATATATATATATATATATATACATACACACACACACACACACAAACACACGTGTGTATAATATATATATAATTTTTTGTTTATGTGTGTATTTTGTTACAGCCTTATTCTAAAATAGATTAAATTCATTTATTTAATCTTCAATCCACACACAATACCCCATAATGAAAAAGCGAAAACAGGTGTTTAGAAATTTTTGCAAAGTAATTAAAAATAAATAACTGAAATATCACATTTACATAAGTATTTAGACCCTTTACTCAGTACTTTGTTGAGGATCCTTTGGCAACGATTACGGCCTTAAGTCTTCTTGGGTATGACGCTACAAGCTTGGCACACCTGTATTTGGGTAATTTCTCCCATTCTTCTCTGCAGATGCTCTCAAGCTCTGTCAGGTTGGATGGGGAGCGTCGATGCACAGCTTTTTTCAGGTCCCTCCAGAGATGTTCGATCGGGTTCAAGTCCAGGTTCTGGCTGGCCCACTCAAGGACATTCACAGACTTGTCACAAAGCCACTCCTGCGTTGTCTTGGCTGTGTGCTTAGGGTCGTTGTCCTGTTGGAAGGTGAACCTCCACCCCAGTCTGAGGTCCAGAATGCCCTGGAGCAGGTTTTCATCAAGGATCTCTCTGTACTTTCATCTTTCCCTTGATCGTGACTAGTCTCCCAGTTCCTGCCGCTGAAAAACATCCCCACAGCATGATGCTGCCACCACCATGCCTCACCGTAGGTATGGTATTGGCCAGGTGATGAGCGGTGCCTGGTTTCCTCCAGACGAGACGCTTGGCATTCAGGCCAAAGAATTCAATCTTGGTTTCATCAGACCAGAGAATCTTGTTCCTCATAGCTTTTGGCAAACTCCAAGGGGGCTGTCATGTGTCTTTTACTGAGAGTGGCTTTCATCTGGCCACTCTACCATAAAGGCCTGTTTGGTGGAGTGCTGCAGATATAATTGTCCTTCTGGAAGGTTCTCCACAGAGGAACTTTGGAGCTCTGACAGAGTGACCATTCGAGTTCTTGGTCACCTCCCTGACCAAAGCCCTTCTCCCCTGATTTCTCAGATTGGCCAGGCGGCCAACTCTATGAAGAGTTCTTCCATTTAAGAATGACGGGGGCCACTGTGTTCTTCGGGACCTGCAATGCTGCAGAAATTGTTTTATACCCTTCCCCAGATCTGTGTCTTGACACAATCTTATCAGAGGTCTACGGACAATTCCTTCATCTTCATGGCTTGGTTTTTGCTCTGACATGCACTGTCAACTGTGGGACCTTATATAGATGGGTGTGTGCCTTTCCAAATCACGTCCAATCAATTTAATTTACCACTGGTGGACCCCAATCAAGTTGTGAAAACATCTCAAGGATAACCAATGGAAACAAGATGAACCCAAGCTCAATTCTGAGTGTCATAGCAAAGGGTCTGAATACTTATGTAAATATGATATTTCAGTTATTTCTTTTTAATTACTTTGCAAAAAATTCTAAACACCTGTTGTCGCTTCTTCATTGTGTGTAGATTGATGAAAACTTTTTTTAATCCATTTTAAAATAAGGCTATAACGTAACAAAATGTGGAAAAAAGTGAAGGGGTCTGAATACTTCCTGAATGCACTGTACATATATATATATATATATATATATATATATATATATATATATATATATAAAATGTATGCTTGTAAAGTTGTTGGTAGTAAACTGTTCCTGATCCTGGCTGTTGCAGTTTTCACACTCTATACCTTCTTCCCGATGGCAGGAGTGAAAAGAGAGTGTGGCCAGGGTGGTGTGGGTTCTTGATGTGTGGGTGATGTTGGCTGCTTTTTTGAGAGATCCCTTCGATGGTGATGGTTTTACTGCTTATTTGAACATAGGATTTGCATTGTCAAAGTTAGGATTTTTTTTTAGCTATTATATATCCCTCGAAAATTCAGGTCAATTCACTGGCATCAAGGTAGTGCCAACAGCGGAAAACCTAGAAAACTCGACGCATGATGAAACGTTTGAATCGGGCTGGTCAGAAGAGCTTGATATCGTCACGGATGAGGAGGAGAAGCGATTTTGTTTCATGATGCAACAGCTGGGAGCTTCGCAGATCTTTGAGGAGTAAGCACTTTACAAATCTGCTATTCATGTTCATTTTACCTCTTGTATCTAAGAAAAAATAATATTAGTACCTGATTCGTCATAGTTCAGCTAGTACAGAAATCCAAAGAAAGTACAGTTCAGATAAGTGAAGGAGATTTTGAGAGCTGATTTTCACGAATGTATTATTGTGATAAAGAAAGGGCCTTTTGACCTTTCATCGTGTTCAAGACAAATTAATTGTGTTTAACTCAAAGTAATATTTATTCAAGGTCTCTGGAAAACCTGGTCCAGATTATCAATTTGATCATGTAATCAGGTTATATAATGAATATCTAACAACTGGTTTTATGATTGAATAGGAGTCTGTAGCTGGCCTTAAAATTGATCCAATGCTGATCATAGTACATAGAACGTACAGCACAGGAGGGGGACCTTGGCCCACAATGTTTGCACCATACATGATGCCCAGTTAAACAGATCTAATCTGCCTGTACATGATCCCCCCCCCCCCCCCCCCCCCCCCTCCATCCCCAGAAAGGATTTCCAGGCCCCCACCACTTTCTGTGTAAATAAACCTGCCCCATGCATCTCCATTAAACATCCCCCCTAGAACCTTACAACCATGTCCTCTAGTGTTGGATATTTCCACCCTGGGGAAAATGGTTCTGACTGTCTGGAGGCGGTGCAGCGGTAGAGTTGCTTACAGCGCCACAGACCCAGGATCAATCCAGTGACCGCATTGGTTTTCACCAGGCGCTCCGGTTTCCTCCCACACTCCAAAGACATACAGATTTGTAGCTGAATTTGTTTCAGTAAAAATTGTGAATTTTCCCTAGTGCGTAGTGTACCGTCTGATCGCTGGTCGGCGTGAACTTGACGGGCTGTTTCCGCGATGTATCTCTAAAGTCTAACGTCTATCCTCTCTTTGTCTCTCTTAATTTAGCTTATACAAAGTCTCCCCTCAATCTCTGACATTCCGAGAAAATAATCAAAGTTTACCCAACCTCTCCTTGCAGCTGAAACCTTCTAAACCAGACAGCAATCTGGGTTTTAAGAAATATTTATTCTTGTTACTTGAATCTTTGAGCCAAAATTAACCATCATCACTAGAACCCTCATGATTCATTAGGCACCAACTTGAGAGATCTGCCTTCAAAAAAGTGAAAAGTTCATATGTAAAAGATAAGGTGTGTTATCACATTAATTGGCTTGGTCAGGGCCAAAGATCCGATAGCGAGCAAGATATTCCACTCGACGAAAAACACATAGTACGGTTATGGGCAGATTCATGGGTAATTATAGGCCCCAATTCCATGACCGGCTTCCGTCTCCGCACCAAAGATCCCATAGGATAGTAGTGCAGAAACGGAAGCCAATTACGGAAACATCCTCGTAAAAATAAAAGTTATTTGGTAAAAATCTTCTCCTCATTTTCAGAATTTTAATTTATTAACACAAACCGTACCTCCCGCAGCGTTGATTACACTGCGAGTCGGGTCGGGTCCGGTTATGGAAAAGGATGAAAAAAAGGCCCACGTTCCGTTCTGTTGCGTACTACACATCAGCCCATTGCATTTAGCAGGAGTTGTCTATCTTGCTCCGCTATAAGATCTTTGGTCAGGGCTACACTCCATTCAACATAAGTGATCATTGCATTTTCCACCACAATGCTTGACGGAATATTCTATGGTGATATCCCACATTTACAAGATATTAGGGGGTGGAGGGAAAGTGAGGTGGGAGAGAGGAGAGGCAGGACAAAGTGTGGCAGGTTTTGATAGGCAGATGGTTGGAACAAAGGCCAGAGATTAAAAAACAAAAGGGTACACGAAAAGCTGGAGAAACTCAGCGGGTGCAGCAGCATCTAAGGAGCGAAGGAGATAGGCAACGTTTCGGGTCGAGACCCTTCTTCAGACTGGTCAGGGATCAGGGAAACGAGAGATATAGACGGTGATGTGGAGAGATAAGGAACAATGAGTGAAGATATGCAAAAAAGTATCGGTGATAAAAGGGAACAAGCCATTGTAAGCTGTTTGTGGTGTGAAAATGAGAAGCTGGTGCGACTAGGGTGGGGGAGAGATAGAGATAGAGGGAATGCCAGGGCCCGAGGGGCTGAGGGAGAGGTGGGAAGGGGAGGAGACAGCAAGGGTTAACAGAATTGAGAAAATTCAATATCAAGCCCAATGGATGCAGACTCCCCAAGCGGAATATTGAGGTGCTGTTCCTCCAGCTTTGCGGTGTTGCTCACTCTGGCCGTGGAGGAGGCCCAGGACCGAGAGGTCGGATGTGGAATGGGAGGGGGAGTTGAAGTGCTGAGCCACCGGGAGGTCGGGTTGGTTATTGCGGACCGAGCGGAGGTGTTCGGCGAAGCGATCGCCAAGCCTCCGCTTGGTCTCACCGATATAGATCATCTGGCATCTGGAGCAGCGGATGCAGTAGATGAGGTTGGAGGAGGTGCAGGTGAACCTCTGTCGGACCTGGAAGGACTGCTTGGGTCCCTGAAAGGAGTGGAGGGGGGAGGTGAAGGGACAAGTGTTGCATTTCTTGCGGTTGCAACAAAAAACAAAAGGTGTGAGACAGAAAGATTGAAGAGTTCCCTGTGACGGCATGGGTTTTCTCTGGGCGCTCCAGTTTCCTCCCACATTCCAAAGATGCGCGGGTTTGTAAGTTAATTGCCTTCTGTAAATTGTCCCTGTTGTGTAGGATAGAACTGGTGTGTGGGGAGGTTGTTGGTTGGCATGGACTCGGAGGGCCGAAGGGCCTGTTTCCACACTGCGTCTCTAAACGAAACTAAAACTGAAACGTACAACACTGTTATTCATTATATTGATTGCTTTAATTTTCTTTCATTAATGAACATGAAAACGTTGGCATTTTTGCTTTAAATTTGCCTCTTCTTAACCCTTTCAGTCAAAGTGAGGTGAGGGAGTTGTGGGCCAGGCTCCAGAGAGGGAAGCCGGAACTGCTGGTGAACTTTGAACACTTTTTAGTCAAAGTTTCATCACACATCCAGGAGATGCATCAGGATAAGGAAACCATAGAGCAAGCACTGAAACGGTAATTGCTTACACACTTTAAGTAAACCTACTGTATACTCTCTCGCAAGCAAAAACTGAAGAAATGTATTCCCTTTATTCTATATTCCCCCTCTCTTTTGACTTAGTCCCTGAACACCATCCAGCAACCCTTGCTGGAAGTGATTATTTATGATTGCCTGGTTAAGGAAGGAATGAGTTAGGGCATAATGCTTTCGAGTCCCATCGGTGAATGTCTAGTACTTGTTGGTCCAGCTAACATGTGAAGAATTGGTATTGACTCATTATATTCGATTTGGTTTACTATTGCCACCAGTGCAGAGATAGAGTGAAAAATCTTTTTGCGTGCTATCCTGACAAATCATACTATACATGCATACAATCGAGGCATACAGGTAATGCAGGAAGAAAAAAATCCCAGAGTGCAGAAATAATGTTACAGTGGCGTTATAGCAGTACAGTTACAATGAATGAGAGAGCAGCCAGCAATGGTGGACGCAAGACCAAAGGGGCCGTAGGAGAGTGAACCCAGGTCTTACCATCTGCGCCCTCAAGGCACAAAGGCTGAGGGTGGCTGGGCGAGGAGAGGGACGACGGTTCACTGGACGATCTGGACGGAGGAGACGGCTGAAGGCCCTGCAGCAGCCCGGGGCTTGCCTGGATCGGAACCCGCTCCAGGACACCAAGCGCGTAGACCGGACTGGACTTTGAAAATGACGTCAAAACCTGGCGACTTTTGCATGTGGTCTCTGTGGAATATTTCTATACATTTGTACTCATCGGGGATTGTGCTTATATATGGCGATACTTTACTGAACTGTATGCAAAAATCTTTTTCACTGTATGTCTGTATGACTGGTTAGCACATAACCTCGACAAACATGTGACTATAAACTAAGCTCAAACTCAAACATGTGATTATAAATAACCGTTGAAAAGTGCAAATAATAAAATGTGTTAGGTGGGCATTGGGGTAGGTTGGGAGATCTGGGCTACAGCCTAGTTCATGGATAGACCATTCAGTGGGGAAAAAGCTGTCCCTGAACCTGGTCCAATTAATTCTTTAAGAGAGGAGAGGAGAATACAGTAACCAAATACAATGCCCTGCAGAAGTATCAGGAACGTGAAAGGCCTCTTAACCTTTTAACTTTCTTTGCTTTACCTACAAGAAATAGACAGTATATTTTCTTTCCAGCTCCTCAATGGTTACTGAACAAGAGAGAGAGCAGATCATTCCAAGATGAATGATGTTGTCCAGTCCCCTCTTGACGCCGTCAGCAATGTTTCTGCATTGTTGTCTGACGCACCTTTTTTTAACTACAGGAAGGAGTGTGACCATGACAGAGAGGTACGCTGCCTTTATGAAGAAATGGAGCAACAGATCAAGAGGGAGAAAAAAAAGTTATTGAATCAGGTAACTCCTTGATTTTATTTTTGGGGCACTCTGGCTTGATCCAAACGTTTTCCAATTTGTTTTTTATTAATATTTCTCAAATGTAAGTTGACATTCTGTTATCTCCACTGTTGCAGCTAAATGCAGCTCTCTCTGTTAGTTGTATCTGCCCTGTCCCACTTGGCATTATTTGCGCGTCATTTACGCGACATCCTTTACGTGTTACGACGCACGATGCGCGTGTGGTGCGTGGTGAGACGTGGTGGTGTAGATAGTGACGTGTAGTAGCGCGCGGCACCCCAGGATTTTGGGATTCTCAAAATCCTCGCGCGCCTCCTGCGTGACTCGCATGTGACACCCGTGGGACAGGCCCTTCAAGCCTCCATTTCCTTCCTATAATGGAACTGTATGCAATACTCCAAATGCAACCTAACCAAAGTCCTACAAAGCTGCATCATGACTTGCTGAATCTTTACTCTATGCCCCAACAAACACCATATGCCTTCTTTACCATTCTATCTACTTTTGTTGTCACTTTCAGGGAGGTATTTACTTGGAGCCCAAGATCCCTCTGTACATCAACATTGTAAAGTGACTTGCCATTAACTATATACCTGTCTTCCAAAAGTGCAACACCTCACACTTGCTCAGATGAAACACCATTTGCATTTCTCCACCCATTTCTGTAGCTGATGTATATGCCGGTATATACTTTGACTGTCTTCCTCGACACTCTGCAGTTCCAGTGACCCTAGTGTCATCTGCAAATATACCACAGAAAGAGTGAAACGTAATTAAAAGTAAATGCTCTTGCCTTTTATTTCAACAGGATGTTTGGAGGCACAGTGAACGGAACCATCAGCTAGAAAGGGAACTGAAGAGCAAGGAGCAGGACTTGGAAAGCATCATTCTACAACAAAAGAAGGTACGAGATGGCTCCATGATGGTTTACTTTTCAATTAAATGGGCTTAACCCAGTTTTCATTTGGAATCCTTTCCCTCAGAATTAATTTGGTGTGGGGTGCGGGGGGCAGGCGGGGAGGGAGGGGTGGGAGATTTACATTTAAGTTTGTATTTTATCAATGATTATTTGGTCTATTCTTGCGTTTAACGAGAATGACATTAATTAATGTTTTGCAATGTATTATTCATATGTACCTGTGTTCATAAGTCAGGTGTTCATAACCTAGTCTGTAGATTGGAAGAAAAAACACGTCATCACAGGTTAGAGGATTTAATATTGCGTCCGGGCAGAAGATGAGGTGTTGTTCCTTCAGCCTGCGCTGGGGATCAGTGCAAATGTAAAATTGTCCCTGGTATGTGTAGGGTTGCGTTAATGTGCGGGGATGGCTGGTTGGTGCGGACATGGTTGGGCAAAGGGCATGTTTCCACGCTGTATCTGTAAACTAAACTGAACTAAACTAAATTAAACCCAGACATATGAACATTAATTTGTCTAATTGCATGTAATTCCTGCATTCCCTCTTCCCCCCCCGTCATCCTTCCCGTTCCACTGTTCGCATCCTTGCATCCCTCTTGTTATCACATCATCTCCAGCCTAATATTAGGAACTCCTAATATTATTAATTTTGGATCTGGGTCCAGTTTAATTTTAAGAACTTCAGAGATAACTCTAAAGAATTCTGTCCAATAATAATTAAGTTTTATACATGTTACAAAAGTATGCGTTAAGTTAGCTTCCAAGTTCTGACATTTATCACAAATAGGAGAAATGTTAGGATAAATTCTATTTAATTTAGTTTTTGAATAATGTAATCTGTGTAATACCTTAAATTGTATCAATATATGTCTAGCATTTAATGAGCAACGATGTATACATTGTAGGCTTTCTTCCCAAGTTTCCTTCGTTATAGATAAACCTATTTCATTTTCCCATGTTTGTCGATATATTTCTGGTTGGGATTTCCCTATCCAAGATAGTATTGTGTATATATACGCTATTAATTTTTCTGTATTTGGGTGTTTATTAAACAATTCATCTAATAATCCTGGTTTTCTATTTTTATAGTCTTGCGTATTTGACTTAATATAGTTTCTAATTTGTAAATACCTAAATATGTTATTTGACTGCAATCCATAGATATCCTGTAACTCTTGAAATGAAAGAAATGTTCCTTTCTTGTAAAGGTGTTCTATTCTTTTAATTCCTAAATCATTCCAATGTCTAAACCCCTTGTCCAATACAGAGGGCTTAAACAAATGATTATTCATAATTGGCAAACAAAGTGACAAATTATCCATATGTAGGGTCTTAACTATTTGTTTCCAAATACGTCTATTGCTATGAATTATAGGGTTATCACCATATACGTTTTTTTTGTACTTCCCTTGGTGCAAAAAGAATCGAACCTACATCAAAAGGCAAACAGTCTTCCTTTTCCATCTCTAGCCAGCTTGGTTCATGATCTAAATTTACCAACCAAAAATTCATATTCTTAATTTGAACTGCCCAGAAATAATATAAGAAATTTGGTAGTGCTAGTCCACCATTTATTTTAGATTTACATAGATGTTTTTTACTTATTCGATGATTTTTATAGTCCCAAATAAAACTATTAACCAAAGTATCTATTTAAAAAATATATATTTTAGGGAGATATAAAGGGATGGATTGAAATAAATATAACAAATGTGGCAAAAAAATCATTTTTATAGCATTTATTCTACCGATCATTGAAATAGGTAGTGTTTTCCAATATAAAATATTTTTTTTTAGTTTATTTAACAATTGAGGGTAATTATATTTAAATAGACAGTTATAGGATTTAGATACATTAATTCCTAGATATTTAAATTTGTCTGTGACTATTTTAAGTGGGAATTGTTCTAATATATTTAATTTTATTCCAGTTATAGGCATAATTTCACTTTTATTCCAGTTAATTCTATACCCAGAAAATGTGCCAAACTTCGTTATAACATTAAGTAGATTGGGAATACTAATCTCCGGTTTTGTGATATAAATTAAGATGTCATCTGCGTATAAAGATATTTTATTCGTTGTAGTTTTGGTATTATATCCATATATTTCTGGTTCTGATCTAATCATTTATATTTCTGGTTCTGATCTAATCACCTTCTGAATACAGTTGACTTGATGGGAAAAAGTGGATCACCGCTTCACCTGGAAGGAGAGTTTAGGTCTCTGGATGGTGGGAAGGGAAGAGGCGAAAGCACTGATGTTGAGCCTCCTGCCATAATGGTTCCCATCACCACTCCTCATTCCCATACAGCAGGGGAGTAGTGTATGGGGATGGAAGTGTGGACAAGGGGGCCGCACAGAGGGTGATCCCTACAAAACGCGGAGCGGCTGAGGAATGTGTTTAGTGGTGGAATCTTTTTGGAGGTGCAGAAATTGTGAAGGATGATATGTTGAATGCAAAGAAATGAAGAGAAGCTTTTGCAAAAAGAGTTATAGTACTTTATTTAACTGGAGCAAGATTATGTGTTACACATGTAATAGGGGCGGCGCGGTGGCGCAGCGGTAGAGTTGCTGGCCTACAGCGCCAGAGTCCCGGGTTCGATCATGACCACGGCTGTTGTCGTTATGGAGTTTGTACGTTCTGATAAATCTTTCAAAACTCTTTAGATTCTGGAGTAGTTCCTGAGGATTGGCGGGTAGCAAATGTAACCCTCTTTTTAAGAAGGGAGGGAGAGAGAAAACGGGGAATTACAGACCAGTTAGTCTAACATCGGTAGTGGGGAAACTGCTAGAGTCAGTTATTAAAGATGGGATAGCAGCACATTTGGAAAGTGGTGAAATCATTGGACAAAGTCAGCATGGATTTACAAAAGGTAAATCATGTCTGACGAATCTTGTGGAATTTTTCGAGGATGTAACTAGTAGCGTGGATAAGGGAGAACCAGTGGATGTGGTATATCTGGACTTCCAGAAGCCTTTCGACAAGGTCCCACATAAGAGATTAGTATACAAACTTAAAGCATACGGTATTAGGGGTTCAGTATTGATGTGGATAGAGAACTGGCTGGCAAACAGGAAGCAAAGAGTAGGAGTAAACGGGTCCTTTTCACAATGGCAGGCAGTAACTAGTGGGGTACCGCAGGGCTCAGTGCTGGGACCCCAGCTATTTACAATATATATTAATGATCTGGATGAGGGAATTGGAAGGCAATATCTCCAAGTTTGCGGATGACACTAAGCTGGGGGGCAGTGTTCGCTGTGAGGAGGATGCTAGGAGACTGCAGGGTGACTTGGATAGGCTGGGTGAATGGGCAAATGTTTGGCAGATGCAGTATAATGTGGATAAATGTGAGGTTATCCACTTTGTGGCAAAAAACAGGAAAGCGGACTATTATTTAAATGGTGGCCGATTGGGAAAAGGGGAGATGCAGCGAGACCTGGGTGTCATGGTACACCAGTCATTGAAAGTAGGCATGCAGGTGCAGCAGGCAGTGAAAAAAGCGAATGGTATGTTAGCTTTCATAGCAAAAGGATTTGAGTACAGGAGCAGGGAGGTTCTACTTCAGTTGTACAGGGTCTTGGTGAGACCACACCTGGAGTATTGCGTGCAGTTTTGGTCTCCAAATCTGAGGAAGGACATTATTGCCATGAGGGAGTGCAGAGAAGGTTCACCAGACTGATTCCTGGGATGTCAGGACTGTCTTATGAAGAAAGACTGGATAGACTCGGTTTATACTCTCTGGAATTTAGGAGATTAAGAGGGGATCTTATAGAAACTTACAAAATTCTTAAGGGGTTGGACAGGCTAGATGCAGGAAGATTGTTCCCGATGTTGGGGAAGTCCAGGACAAGGGGTCACAGCTTAAGGATAAGGGGGAAATCCTTTAAGACCGAGATGAGAAAGACTTTCTTCACACAGAGAGTGGTGAGTCTCTGGAACTCTCTGCCACAGAGGGTAGTTGAGGCCAGTTCATTGGCTATATTTAAGAGTGAGTTGGATGTGGCCCTTGTGGCTAAGGGGATCAGAGGGTATGGAGAGAAGGCAGGTACGGGATACTGAGTTGGATGATCAGCCATGATCATATTGAATGGCGGTGCAGGCTCGAAGGGCTGAATGGCCTACTCCTGCACCTAATTTCTATGTTTCTATGTTTCTATGTTCTCCCTGTGACCACGTGGGTTTTCTCTGGGTGCTCTGGTTTCCAAAGACATGCAATTTTGCAGGTAAATTGGCATCTGTAAATTGTCCCTGGCATGTAGGATAGAACCAGTGTACGGCTGATGGATGGTTGGCGCAGACTCGGTGGGCCAAAGTGCCTGTTTCCACGCTGAATCACTAAACTAAACTAAATTAAATGTACATGATGTTTTCATTATTTTTGTATATTTTTACTAAGGTGTAATTTGGAGTTAAGTAATAATTATATTTGCTGAGAGCTTAGTATGATTAGACCTGCCCCTCCTTTTTTTCCATTCTGTTGCTTAAATAGATTGCAGTGGGAACCAAATCTTAAACCTTGTCATGATTTGCTTTGTATTCCATTCAAACAATGATCTCCTTACGTAAGAATTTTTAGTAATTTTTTTTTAGCTTGCTTAAGGTTTGTGGGTATTGTGCTCAGATATTTACTTTTAGTTAGTCCCTATGCTCTGATCACCAAAATCTGCCTGGAGCAGATTGCAAAGTCTATTTATACATAATCTGGTTCGACAACATCACAACATCATGAACTCTACAGGAACACCCACAGGTTTACTCAGCTGTAATTTGTGATCTGTAATTTCATTGCGTTGCATGTGAAACCTCCCATAGATGCACCTTACAACTAATGCAGCAGTCATTGAAGTGGTCATAGCAATATAGCAAGCATGTTGAAAAATGTGTACATAGTATACTCTCTCACAGAATAATGTGATAATGACCAGGCAATCTGATTTTGTGAGGTTAACTGAAGAATAAATATTGATGAGACATCAGGGGAAATTGCCCTGGTCGTCAAATCTTTAGGACGTTTGATGTGAAACTTACAGAATAGTGAAAGTGAGAGGATGTTTCCACTAGTGGGAGAGTGAAGAGAATCTAGGACTAGAGGTCATAGCATCAGAATTAAAGGACGTTCTTTGAGGAAAGAGATGAGAAGAAATTTCTTTAGTCAGTGGGTGGTGAATCTATAGAATTCGTTGCCACAGAAGGCTGAGCAGGTCAAATCAGTGGATATTTTTAAGGCAGAGATAGATACAGTACATTCTTGATTAGTACGGGTGTCAGGGGATATGGGGAGAAGGCAGGGTTAAGAGGGAAAGATAGATCAGCCATGATTGAATGGCAGAGTAGACTTGATGAGCCGAATGGCCTAATTCTGCTCCTATCACTATTGTTCTTATGACCTTACGAGGGAGTATGTTACTGATGGAACCCAATTGAAAGATCTTTTCCAAAGGATGGCAGCAATGACAGAGCTATATTGTTAGTGTAGTAATGGAAGAGGAATCTAGTTGTTATTGCATTCAGATCTCTGAAGTGCACTTGGAATAATGACTCTCTGATTCAGAGGTGAGTGCATTATCTGATGAGCCACAGCAGACATTTATGGGCCGCAATCAAATTTGTATTAAGTGCCCAAAATGGAGGTAGTTGAGGAAGGTACAATCAGAGTATTTAAAAGACACTGGGACATGTACATTGTTAGAAAGGTTTAAGAGGGACATGAGCCAAATGCAGACTAATGGGATTAGTTTAGAGGGCCATCTTGGTTAGCATGGATGAGTTGGGCAGAAGGGCCTAATCCCGTTCTATATAACTCTATGACTCTAATTCCAGTGGTGGACATTGGGTTCAATCCAGAGGAACACCTCACCATCACTCAGAGCCTTTGACTGGATCACCTCGCTCAAATTTGATGGTGTGTAGATTCATCTCCATCTTCTATCTGCTATGTGTTGGCATGCACGGCATGATCTCAACCACGGAAACCCCCTTTCAGTGTTCAACAGAGTCAAGCTAAGCCCCAAAATGTTATCAATCTCACTTGGTACAATCCTACCCATCACTAAGCTTCTCATTAGTGTGGAGTGAAGGAGGCTGAAAACTGACAGGGCCAAAAGTGATAGGAGCAGAATTAGGCCATTTGGCCCATCGTTTACTCCGCCAATCAATCATGGCTGATCTATCTCTCTCTCTCTCCTAACCCCATTCTCCTGCCTTCTCCCCATAACCCCTGACACCCGGACTAATCAATAATCTGTCTATCTCTGCCTTAGAAATATCCATCGATGGCCTACACAGCTTTCTGGGGCAAAGAATTCCACAGATTCACCACCCTCTGGTTAAAGAAATTCTTTGGGAACTAAAGGAACGTCCTTTAATTCTGAGGCTATGACCTTTAGTGCTGGACTATCCCACTAGTGGAAACCTCTCCATGCTCTATCCAAGCCTTTCACTATTTGGTACATTTCAATGAGGTCCTCCCTCATTCTTCTAAACTCCAGTGAGGATGAAGAGTTGTATAACATTATGGGAGACTTAGATAGGGCAGATAACCGGTATGTGTTTCCCATGGTTGAGGTATCTAAAACTAGAGGGCATGGATGTAATATAAGGGGGAGGATGTTTTGTCATCAGGGCGACACGGTGGCGCAGCGCTAGAGTTGCTGCCTTACAGCGCTTTCAGCCTCAGAGACCCGGGTTCGATCCCGACTAAGGGTGCTGTCTATACAGAGTTTGTACATTCTCCTCGTGACCGCGTGGGTTTTCTCCGAGATCTTCGGATTCTTCCCACGCTCTAAAGACGTACAGGTATGAAGGTTAATTGGCTTGGTATAGGTGTAAATTGTTCCCAGTGTCTGTAGGGTAGTGTTAATGTGCGGGGATCACTGGTCGATACGATCTCGGTGGGCTGAAGGGACTGTTTCCACGCTGTGTCTCTAAACTAAACTAAACTTAAGGATAAGGGGGAAATCCTTTAAGACCGAGATGAGAAAGACTTTTTTCACACAGAGAGTGGTGAGTCTCTGGAACTCTCTGCCACAGAGGGTAGTTGAGGCCAGTTCATTGGCTATATTTAAGAGTGAGTTGGATGTGGCCCTTGTGGCTAAGGGGATCAGAGGGTATGGAGAGAAGGCAGGTACGGGATACTGAGTTGGATGATCAGCCATGATCATATTGAATGGCGGTGCTGGCTCGAAGGGCTGAATGGCCTACTCCTGCACCTAATTTCTATGTTTCTATGTAAAGGGGATCTGAGAGTTACCAGAAGTTTGTATCTGGAAAGCCTGAAGAAGGGTCCAGAAAACCAAAACATCACCCATCCTGTTTCTCCAGAGATGCTGCTGACCCGCTGAGTTACTCCAGGACTTTGTGTTGATCTTCAGTATAAACCAGTATCTGCTGTTCTTTTTTACATATCTTGCTAGTTTCGGTCAGAATTCTCCTAACCATCATTTAACATTCATTGGGTCTAAAACCCTTCAGTAGGTCTCATGCAAATAATTAATTTGCTATTTTGCATCCAGTTTGTTTCCTGATTTAAAAACCTGAGCCTTGTATCAATAGATTGTCTTCAGATAATGTATGCAGTCTGATTTAAAGCTGCCTGATATGAGTGATACTGCAATATAATTAGTAAAATCGTGTTGGCTGCCTTTAAATGATGCAAAGTATTCTCTTATTCACATTTTAGTGCCCATAAACATTGATAAATTAGTGTCAGCTACTAAAAAAGCTTGCTCATTGACTTAATGTTTTTGGGTTGATTGAAAGAGCCCTGCGGTGCAATAAATCACGAACTTGCACAGTGCTGCATCAGGGAAATAACCCGTAAACGCAGGAGTTTATGTGAGAACTGTCAGAGTAATGGATGAAGGAAGAGGACCTTACCTGGTTTTAAGGCTTCCATTGAGAGGTTTAACAACAAAAGCATTGCAAAGCATGCAAAATTATGTTTTTTTATATTTTACAAGCTGAATGGAGATGAAATCCATTTAGCACATATGAATACATTCACTTAGAAAGTAAATGCATATATTTAGATTTTACATGTTCTTGGGAGGTCTCCTTGGAAGCCAACTAAATATGGGTTTGATGCGTTAACACAATTGTATGATTGTAATAAGGTGACTAGTACATTCATGGAACTGCAGATTCTGATTTACAGAAAAAGACAAAGTGCTGGATTAACTCAGGTGGTCGGGCAACATCTCTGGAGAACACGCCTAGGTTCGGGACCTTTTTTCAGATTCTGAAGGGTATGGAGAAGTCCTGATGCAAAGCGTCACCTTTCCATTTTCTCCAGAGATGCTGCCTGACATCCTGTTACTCCAGCACCTTGTGTCTTTTCTCTATTAGAGCGATTACTTTGAATAGAAAAAGTGAGAATGATTAGCGTAATTTTAAGGAATAATGTGTGTGTGGACAGATGAACCTCGGGGATTGCACAATTCCCTGCCATGTCATCCAGCCAGTAGTCGTGAAGGCACGCTACCTTATTTTTCTTTGGCACCGGGATGAAAGTATTCTTCTTAAAGCAGCTGAGAACTTGACTTTGGTATAGGGAGAGGTTAAAGATGTGGGTGAATACTCTGGCCAGCGAATCCATGCAGGTTCTGAGGACATGGCCGGGCTCGTCGCTCTTTATCCAGGCTCGTCGCTCTCTGGGTTCACTCCCAGAAAGACCGATCTGACGTTTGTGATGGCGACCATATTTGGTTTGTGAATTTTTGGATGATCACGCAAATCAACTTGCTTCTCAAACCTGGCACTCACAGTTAAAAGTTTTGTCCTCGGAGAGTGGCACAGTGGTGCAGCTTTATTGCTGCCTTGCAGAGCCTGAGACCCGGGTTTGATCCAAAGACGGGTGCTGTCTCTACAGAGTTTGTACGTTCTCTCCGTGACCGCGTCCGTTTTCCCCGGGTGCTCCGGTTTCCTCCCACACACTAAAGACGTACAGGTTTGTAGGTTGATTGGCTTCAGTAAAATTTGTAAATAGTCCCTAGATTGTAGGATAGAACTAATGTACGGGAATTGCTGGTCAGCACACTCAGTGAGCTGAAGGGCCTGTTTACTGTTAGGAGCTGTAGCCCTAAACTAAACTAAACTAGAGTACTTGGTTAATGTATATTCAGATGCAAATCTGCTGTATATTCAGATGCTGCAAATGTTCTTCACTTGACGTTGCCTGGAAATCAGCAGAATGGTTTTTTTCTGCGTTTTTTCAACATCATTTGAAAACCGACACCTCACGAGTGGCCTCGGAGATCAGTGGCTTTTGTACTGCATGGAGAACGTAGTGGACCTAAGGTTGTTGAGGCACACAGTGCTGGAGCAAATCAGCGGGCCAGGCAGCATCCCTGGAGAACATGAATAGGTGACGGTTCGGGTCAAGATCCCTCCTCGGACGCTCGGACTGGAATCCAGGTGAGCTGCTGGCTCCACTGGCTGGCAGCCGGGGAAGAGGAGACGGTCAGTGCAGTCTACGGCTGCGGCCCATGCATGTTCTCCAGCAATGCTGTCTGACCCGCTGAGTTACTCCAGCATTTTGTGTCATTCCACAGAATCTCGTTACACGTGACAGTTATAAACTACTCCAATGAACACACTGGTTTTGTGTAATTCAGCATTGTAGGAGCCCAAAAGGTCCAAAGTTTGATGCCTTCATAGTAATTTCACAAACTAAGGCCCCTGTCCCACTTAGGAGACCTAAACAGCAACCTCTGGTGACTTTGCCCGCTACCCAGAAAAAAATCAAGGTCGAGGTGACCTGCAACCTCATACCACCTCCCACGCATGTGTTGAAAACCTTCCTCGCCTATGAAAAAAAATGGTTTGGACTATACCTGCAACCAAAAAATTATCGATTTTAAAAACGGCAACGTATTTTTAGTCGGGGCCGGTTTTAATCATGATGAAAAAATAGCAGCAACCTAGATGAAGCCTCGATCACGCAGAAACCACTTTAGGGAGAGTGACGAAAACCTCCTGTGACCTCGTGAAAATCTTGAGTGGTGGGCAAGGTCACCAGAGGTTGCTGTTTAGGTCTCCTAAGTGGGACAGGGGCTTTACACAGCACAGGTGGGGCTCAGCAAGAGGGCAGTAATACAATGGTGGGGGTCGGCTATAAGAGTAAAAGGAATTGGAGAAAATGGTTGACTTTAACTTCTTCCACATTCAAGTAAAGGATCATGTGTTCTCATTCTTCATTGATCGTGTTGACAGCTGGAACAACAGTTTGAAGAGTTTAACAGTGAGCAGACAGATGTCAGGATCCAGAATGAGAGACTGAAACGTGTGAATGATGAGCTGCAGGACCAGCTGGAGAGGACGAGGCAGGACCTGGAGACCACACGGTATAACTTCCAGATTCTTCAAGAAGAGACACGAAGTGAGCATCAGAAGAAAGCCAGGTAGGCACCGGCTTCTTCGCCATTTTTAAGTCATTTGGATTTGGATTAAATACCTCAATTGGTCATTTAAAATGGTGGTGCAGATAATTTATATTTAATAGAAAAGGAAACGGCACAGTGGGGTGGTGGTAGAGTTGCTGCCTTATAGCACCAGAGACCCATGTTCAATCCTGACTATGGGTGCTGTCTGTACGGAGCTTGTATGTTCTCCCCATGACCACGTGGCTTTTCTCTGGGTGCTCCGGTTTCCTCCCAACACTCCAAAGTTGTACAGGTTTATAGGTTAATTGGCTTTGATAAAATTGTTATATGTCCCTACTGTGTAGGAGGATAGTGTTAGTGTGCTGGGTGATTGGTGGTTGGCAAGGACTCAGTGGGCTGACGGGCCTGTTTCTGGCTGTATCTCTGAAGTCTAAAGGGTCTCTTGAATTTATCTACCCTAAGGGTTGTGGAGGATCGATCATTAGAAAGACATAAGGTATTATAGATCGTTGGTCGGCACGGATTGGAAGGGCCGAGAGGGCCTGTTTCCGTGCTGTAATTGTTATATGGTTATATGGTTATATGGTTATGGTTGATGGGGAATTTAGGGCTCCATAGATGGGGGCGGCACAGTGACGCAGTGGTAGAGTTGCTGCCTAAGAGACCCGGGTTCAATCCTGACCACAAGTGCTGTCTGTAAGGTGTTTGCACGTTCTCCCTGTGACAGCGTGGGTATTCTCCAGGTGGTCTGGGCCTGTATCGGCACTGTATCACTAAAGTCTAAAGAACTTCAAGGTGTACGGTGACACTGAAGAGGTGTTGAGGTCAGAATAGATCAGCTATGATCATAAAGTACAATTAGACAGGTACATGGTTAAGAATGGTTAAGTTTAGAGGGCTGTGGGCCCAACGCAGGCAGTAGGATGAGTGTAGATGGGGCATCTCGGTTGGCATGGACGAGTCGGGCAGAAAGACCTTTATCCATTCTGTATGAATCCAATTTTCTTTTTTAGGTGGATAGATTGTTGAATATTGTTTGTGATTTGTAGTATTCCACCAATTAGTTTACCTTGTAACCCAATATTCAAGCCCCTGATATCAGGTGACACTCTTACTGTTTTATTTTTCTTAACATTTCATTTGGTTTGAAGCTTTGAACTTTCTCTTTATTATCCACTTCTTGAACAGGGGCATTTCTAATATATTGAGTATTTATATCCCATCTTTAACAGTTCTGCAAAAGTATTCTGCTGTACATTGGTTGAAGGGCATGCTAAGCCGCAAGAGAGGCGAGTTGAGAATCATATATTGAGGGAGTTTTATCGCAACAATTCATGTGCAATGTTGTAGTTTTATTGGAACACGGAAAACAATGCTACATGCCATATATTGTAGAAACAAGGAACTGCAGATGCTGGATTATATTGAAGATAGACACAAAGTGCTGGAGGAGCTCAGCGGGTCAGGCAGCATCTCTGGAGGAAAAGGACAGGTGATGTTTCGGATGGGGACCTGAAGCGTCCCCCATCCTTTTTCTCCAGAGATGCTGCCATACCCGTTGAGTTACTCAAGCACTTTGTGTCCATCTACATGGCACATTATTTACTCTCCAACACCACACACGCCTGTGTCTGAACTAACTACTCTTTATCAATGCTCCTTAAATTTAGTCAGCTGCCCCTTTTGCTCGTAACTACACACTCATGGAGTCGCTGACTCTAAGTGCAGATGGGAAGTGACCCAGGTTTTATTCCGATTCCCTGCACAACCCGTCGTGAAGAGGTTGCTGGTGTGGTGTTTGTCCAGGCTTGAATGTAATTATGTATAGGAATTGTAATCTTGTATAGTCTTTTTGCTGAATGGATAGCACGCAACAAAAAAGCTTTTCACTGTACCTCAGTACACGTGACAATAATCTTAAACTACACTAAACTAAACCAATGTCCAGGCAATTAACAGCTTAGTTACATTAACATAATGATCACAAAATCAGATGAGAAGCTTTATATATATTCTTTGGTTAGTGAAGCACCTAACTCCCCAAATTCTCACCACTATCTACAACCACAAATCAGGATTACATTCCACTTGCAATCAACACACAAGATCATCAGTGTTATCCAGCACAAAGTGTATCTGTACAATGTGGACGGTTTGATTGCAATCACGTATACTTTTTCCGCTGACTGGATAGCACGCAACAAAAGCTTTTCACTGTACTTCTCGGCACATGTGACAATAATAAACAAAACTAAATTAAACATATGTAAGGGGTAACGCCTATTAGCTATTGAATAATGGCTGTTTCTAGCAGTGTGTGAAACTACACACAATGACAGAAGATCAGTCCTGTTGCAGTTCAAAGGTATTTCCTTGCAATGTAGCCAACCATAGCTCTAATGGATTCTCCCAATGACCAAGGTGAATCTCATCTGCCTAATTCAACAATGCAATTTTCAAATCCAGCTTTTTGTTTCTGAACAGGGATGTTCTGAAGGTGTCCAAGAATATGCAAAAGGAACGAGAAAGTCTGTTAAGACAGCTGGAGCTGCTCAGGTACTGATTGGGATTTATCAATTTGACAGCCATACTACGGAAAGTCGATATTTATAGTAACTAAAATAATGATTAAAGGATAATATCAGTAGAAAATACATTTGATAATATTTTAAGCCACTCACTTGCGTGCTGATTTTCCAATATATTATTTTATTTTATTCCTGATACACTTTAATGACACAAAAGGGGACCATTTGGCCCATCGAGTCCATGCTGGCCCCCAAAGGTGAAATCTCTTTAGCTCTATCTCCATCACCTTATCTCCCCTCATTCCTGCAATATGCTGAAAATATGCTGAGTTTCTAAGTTAATTGGCCAATGGCTCCAAGTGTGTGAGGAGTGGACGCGCAAGTGGAATATCATAGAACTAGTGTGAACTAGTGTGAACACGTGTTCAATGGCCAGCATGGACTTGGTAGGCCGAAGAAAAATGGCAGGAGCTGAAAAACGTGGATGAAAACAAAAAAACGTTGGAGACACTCAACACGTCAGGCGGCATCTAGCGTCTGTGGAAAAAACAATTAGAGTTAACATTTCAGGTCAAGGACTAGCAATTCCTCCAATGTCACATATTTTTTTTTAGGTAGACAAAAATGCTGGAGAAACTCAGCGGGTGAGGCAGCATCTATGGAGCGAAGGAAATAGGCAACATTTCGGGTCGAAACCCTTCTGCAGGCTCATTTTTTTTGCTTTCCCTTCAAAACCCTTTTTGTCATTAACTCCCACTGAGGGGGAGAATTTAGACTTTATTTTAGACTTTAGAGATACAATGCGGAAACGGGCACTTTGGCCCACCGACTCTGTGTCGACCAACGAGCACCACGTACACTGACACTATCCTACACACTAGGGATGATTTACTATTTTACCAAAGCCAATTAACCTACAAACCTTTATGTCTTTGTAGTGTGTACCATTGAAATTGGGATTTTACTCCACCCTGTCACATCTGGTGTGAAGTAACTGTTGAGGATTCATTGGTGTCTTAACCCATTAGGATTGTGTTGTTGGGGAGGGAGGTGTGCAGTTCTATGAAACATGGGTGATTGTTGATTAAAAATCCATTTTCATCTTTAAATCAGGGACATGAACAGGAAGCTTCGAGATGAGAAGGATGCCCATGAAGCCAAGAAGCTGGTTAGTCTCAAAAAGCAACCTGTAGTGCCCGACTATAGCAATTATTGTTGTTGCTGCTGCTGCCGCCGCCGCCAGCACTTGGACCCACACACCGTGCCCTGGGGCCACTGTAAACCATAACTGCCAAGCTCTATACCTTATCGAGTGTATCATTTTTACTGGGAGGAAAGAGTGTGATACCAATTAGGTTGCATGCTGCTGGCTATTTTCAGAGAGGGACACAAATAAGTTTATCAGTCTTAACACAACGGAGCACCTGCTCTGAGGAAAGTTGTGAGGTCAGCTTCATTTACACAAACACAAGCAAAATATTTGCACTTTGTTAATGCAAGATTAGTGTCTCCTTAGATATTTCCTCAAAAGGAAAAGAGCAGAATAAAATGTCTAATGGGCCATTTTGATCGTGACAAATTCAATTTGTTTCATGAAGCTCTGTTTGTTCATTTGACTAATTTTATTCAATGCTGCACATTTCAAATCTGTTTTGTGTGTGTGACAGAGAGTGTGTATTTGTTTTAAAAGGGAAATGTCGTTCTCTTCCCTGCATTCAATATGTGGAAGGTCGCAATACCCAAATGGTTACAAGATGTTAATTATTGTTTAGCCATGTTTTCATCATGTCTCAGCATTTAAGCAGCTAATTGATTCAAAAAAATATATAGGTCACTCAGGCACATGCCGTGAGTAATTACTCAGGGTAGGCACTCAGTCTGCTAAAAAAAATATTAAACCGCGCATTCGCAGATTGTTCGCTTCCGTTAAATAAATAAATAAACAAATAAACAGTGACATTTCAATTTGCCCAAGGCTTCCTAGTCCTAGACCAATTGGGGGAACAGTTCCTTTCACAGCGTGTGGAGAGTCTGTGTCAGGGGTAAGGTTGTGGGGAGGGCACGAATGTTGACAAGGAGGGTGTCGGGGATAATGGCAGAAACTTACTCACTCACTGCTGCCGCAGCTCTCCGGGCACGAAGCCCCCGCACTGTAGCTGGGGATAGAAGCAGCTCGGGGAGCTACGAGCGGCCGCCGGTACCCGACAGCAGAACTGGCCGCCACTTCAGCGCCTTCTGCCGGCCCGCTCACCTCTGGCAGTGCTCTCCGTCGGAACACCTGTCACCTGCCGTTCGCCGACTTCGCTCATGTCAGCGGCTTCCTGCAAATCCTTAAATTCCCACAGCCGAGTAACCTCAATCGCGCTGTCGGAATTTAAGGACATGAGTGAGGCCAGCGAGCGGCAGGAGAGTGGTTTGTAGACGGAGAGCTGCCAGAGGTGAGCGGGGACCGGCAGAAGGAGCTAAGGTGGCGGCTGGTTCCGCTGTCCGGCCCGGCGGCCGCTCAGCCACCCGAGCTACTTCTCCCCCCCCCCCCCGCCCCGGCCTCATTGTGGTGTGATGTCCATGCAAGGAGCATCGCAAGGGCATTATCCCGATCCCCTCATTCATAACATTCCTGCCCTCCCCGCAACCTTACCCCGGGCCAGTCTCCCCAAACACTGTGAAAGGAGCTCTCTGTCGGCACGTGCCTGAGGTCAGTGAAGGGCAAAACATTGCTCCTTATTTGAAACGTGTTTATACAGTGCAAGGGAGTTTTACTTTTTAGGTAAGCGTCTTTTTTTCAAACCAAGCCTGACAAATATTGCTGCTGTCATGAGGAAGGATATGATTATATTATCACTCAGAAAGTAAGCCCTGCTGTTGTTCATCCTTGTACAACAATTTGAAAAACAGAACATCATAAAAACGTGTTTGATTTTTTGGTCACCAGTAAAGGCCCTGGATATCTTCTGGATGGTTTACTTTGTTCAATCCAATTACTGTAGCTCCTAAACTTGAGAAACCTTTCCGTCCTTTCCAGCCCGCAAGGTGTTTTCATCATTTTCCCACCATAACATGGAGTCTGGAGGTTTGTGAGTTGAGCATATCGTATCTGTGATGACCACTTGATCTTGGCACACTTACTGGGTAAAACTGTAATGACAGGATCCAATTATTAGAGTTATAGAGCCATACAGTGTGGAAACAGGCTCTTTGGCTCAACCTGCCCACGCTGACCAACGTGTCCCATCTATACTAGTCCCACCTGCCTGCATTTGGCCCATATCCCTCTAAACCTATCCTATCCATGTACCTGTCTAATTATTTATTAAACACTGCAAATTCCCTGCCTCGACCAGCTCCTCTGGCAGTTCATTCCATACACCCATACCCTTTGTGTGAAAAATGCCCCTCAGATTTCCATTAAATCTTTCGCCCTTCACCTTAAGACTTTGCCCTCTGGTTCTCGATTCTAGATCAGCTTTGCTCCAACTGCATGGTAGAATCACTTCAAAGGGTTGTACTGAAGACCACCATTGTATGCACATTTACCCCGAAGATGCTCTTCTGGAGTGTTGAGTTTACAATGGTTATTAACCAAAACAAGGGCGGCGCAGTGGAGTTGCTGCCTTAGCACCAGAGACCTGGGTTCGATTCTGACTACGGGTGCTGGCTGTACAGAGTTAGTACGTTCTCCCCGTAACTGAGTGGGGTTGCTCCGGGTGTATCAGTTTCCTCCCACACTCCAAAAACGTACAGGTTTGTAGGTTAGTTGGCTTCGGTAAAATATTGTAACCATCAGGTTACTAATACCAAATAGGAGGGGGATACTGCATAGAAGAGGGGATTAGTGCCACATAGGACCAACTGAAGGATCTGTTGTAAACATGGGAATTAGACTTATCATATTCTAATCCAGTGCTGCACTTAAACCCTTGTAGTCTTAGAGATTAGCGAATAGTCTTCTTTCGTGTGGCGTGCACAGTCTAAAGTTGTTGGACAACTTGTTCTATTTGATCTTCTGTTTGTGCACGTCGAGTTGATTGCATTAGTCGAAACAGGGCGGACCACGTGAAGGTTGCAATCTTCCACCCCAGCGAATAGTGAAAGGCCTGTATAGAGTTGACGTGGAGGGCATGTTTCCACAAGTGGGAAAGTCTAGTACCAGAGTACACAGCCTCAGAATAAAATGATGTACTTTTATAAAAAAAGATGAGGAGGAATTTCTTTAGTCAGAGGGTGTTGAATCATTTTCATAGATTGCTGTGGAGGCCAAGTCAATGGATATTTTTAAGGTGGAGATTGATAGGTTCTTGATCAGGACGGGTGTCAGGAGTTATGGGATGAAGGCATAAGAATGGGGTTGAAAGGGAAAAAATAGATCAGCCATGATTAAATGGCGGAGTAGAGTTGACCCTGTCAACAAATACATAGATGGGTATCTGATGTGCAAAATCTACAAAGTCCATGTATCAGGATGAGGTACATTTCTTATTCTGTTACTTTTATTTTACCACCTGAGTTAATGAGAAGGAGTGGAGTTAATGAAAACATTGGGCCTTCAAAGTATTACAGTGGCTTGCAAAAGTTTTCATACTTCTTGAACTTTTCCACATTTTGTCACGTTACAACCACAAACTTAAATGTATTCTATTGGGATTTTATGTGATAGACCAACACAAAGTGGTGCATAATTGTGAAGTGGAAGGAAAATGATACATGGTTTCCAAATTATATTACAAATAAAAAACTTAAAAGTGTGGCGTGCAAATGTATTCTGCCCCCCTGAGTCAATACTTTGTAGAACCACCTTTCGCTGCAATTACAGCTGCAAGTCTTTTGGGGTATGTCTCTACCAGCTTTGCACATCTAGAGACTGAAATGTTTGCCCATTCTTCTTTGCAAAATAGCTCGAGCTCAGTCAGATTGGATGGACAGCGTCTGTGAACAGCAATTTTCAAGTCTTGCCAGAGATTCTCAATTGGATTTAGGTCTGGACTTTGACTGGGCCATTCTAACACATGAATATGCTTTGATCTAAACCATTCCGTGTGGCTCTGGCTGTATGTTTAGGGTCGTTGCCCTGCTGGAAGGTGAACCTCCGCCCCAGTCTCAAGTCTTTTGCAGACTCTAACATGTTTTCTTCCAAGATTGCCCTGTATTTGGCTCCATCCATCTTCCCATCAACTCTGACCAGCTTCCCTGTCCCTGCTGAAGAAAAGCATCCCCACAGCATGATGCTGCCACCGCCATGTTTCACAGTGGGGATGGTGTGTTCAGGGTGATGTGCAGTGTTAGTTTTCCGCCACACATACCGTTTTGCATTTAGGCCAAAAACGTCAATTTTGGTCTCATCAGACCAGAGCACCTTCCTCCACATGTTTGCTGTGTCCCCCACATGGCTTGTGGCAAACGGCAAACTGGACTTCTTGTGGCTTTGTTTCAACAATGGCTTTCTTCTTGCCACTCTTCCATAAAGGCCCAATTTGTGGAGTGCATGACTAATAGTTGTCCTGTGGACAGATTCTCCAACCTGAGCTGTGGATCTCTGCAGCTCCTCCAGAGTTACCATGGGCCTCTTGGCTGCTTTGCTGATCAATGCTCTCCTTGCCTGGCCTGTCAGTTTAGGTGGACGGCCATATCTTGGTAGGTTTGCAGTTGTGCCATACTCTTTCCATTTTCGGATGATGGATTGAACAGTGCTCCGTGAGATGTTCAAAGCTTGGGATATTTTTTTATAACCTAACCCTGCTTTAAACTTCTCCACAACTTTATCCCTGACCTGTCTGGTGTGTTCCTTGGGCTTCATGATGCTGTTTGTTCACTAATGTTCTCTAACAAACCTCTGAGGTCTTCACAGAACAGCTGTATTTATACTGAGATTAGATTGCACACAAGTGGACTCTATTTACTAATTAGGTGACTTCTGAAGGCAATTGGTTGCACTGGATTTTCTTTAGGGGTATTAGAGTAAAGGGGGCTGAATACCTTTGCACGCCACACTTTTCAGCTTTTTATTTGTAATAAAATTTGAAAACCGTGTATCATTTTCCTTCCACTTCACAATTATGCGCCACTTTGTGTTGGTCTATCACATAAAATCCCAATAAAATACATTTACGTTTGTGGTTGTAACGTGACAAAATGTGGAAAGGTTCAAGGGGTATGAAAACTTTTGCAAGCCACTGTAGAATGTAGGCTGATTTTTACCTGAATGTATGTAGCAATATTCACAAGCTTTGATTCTATCAGTTATAATTCTTGCACTTTTAAATTAAGGAAGAACAATTGTTCCTATGATTTTAATATGCAAAGATTAATTTACTAGTTTAATTTAGTTTTGTCATGGGTACTGAGGTATAGTGGAAAAGCTATGGTTTGCATGCTATCCAAAGAAAATACTATACATAATTACAATCAAGCTGTCCAGGGTGCACAGATAAAGAAGATATAGGCTACATCTTTTAGTGCAAGATAAAGCTTGATAGTCTGATTAAAGATAGTTCAAATGTCTCCAAAGAGGTACTGTGGATGCGAGGTCAGGACTGTACTCTAACTCAGGGGTTCCCAACCTTTTTCGTCCCGTTCACCCCCTGGCAACTTTAATAGCACATGACAATGTTATTTCACTTATTTATGAACAACTAATGATGAACAGATACCGGTATTATACCAGAACCAAACACAGTCAGTCAATGAGAAAAAATATGTACAAATCCAGAATCAACAGATTTACCCTCTGGGTAGGCGCAATTCACCCCCTGGGGGTAAATTTACCCCAGTTTGGGAACCCTTGCTCTAGATGATTATTGTTTTATGAAGAATTTGGGGGGATTTTGAGGGTATTAGTTAATAAAAACTTTTATTAGTAATATTTTATAATATTGGATTTGTCCGTGTTTCCCATTGTTGGAGGTTTTGGAAGGAGCCAATGACATGAATCATTCCCCACTCACTCAATGTTTTTATGTTCTTTGAAAGTAATTGGAATGCAAATATTGTATTTGTTCATCTTTTATGCTCCTTTAGTTATGGTTCTGCATTCATTTATTTTCTTTCATTAAAAATATTGTTCAACAAGTAAAATATCCTTCCTATTCCCCTCTCCACTAAGATGGAGAGGGAAGGATGTGAAAATTTGTTCCTCGCAGTTTTGAAACTGGAGGTGTAAGTTCCCATTTGGAGAAATAAGTCATATACTCTTCAGAATTTTGGGTGGAAAATTAAGAAATAATGTGCTAATTTTACAGTCTTTTACAGATTACAATTCATTAGACATTTGTATAAAAAATGCTTTGTTACCTTCATGGTGTGTATAGATTCGTAGGTCAAATGTGACTGAGACCGAGAAACATCATTTTGGACAAAGTGCTTCTCTTATGTATAACAACTTAAAATGTCTTTGAATCATATCCCGTTTAGCCACCAACAGAATTGCTGAGTAAAAGAGAAGTTTGTTACTCTAACATTTGCTCTTTTCTCCTTAAACATTAAAAATGCTATAGTTTACAGCACTGAAAAACACTTCTCTCCCAGGATCAATATTTGTTGAATTGTTTCCAATTTGGGCATGAAGAATTTCATGTGCATTTGTTCCTTACCATTAGTTCCAGCCACGAATAACTTGGATAGACAAAAGGACACAAATTGCCAGAATAACTCAGTAGGCCAGGCAGCATCTCTGGAGAACTTGGATCCATCTAATTTTCCAGCTAGAACTCCATCTGTCAAGGACATGCCTGTGCATAATATACAGACTCCAATGGATCATCAAAAATCTGTCTATCTTGGCTTTGAATGTATTCACTGATTTAGTCTCTCCAGATGCCCATGTTAAGGATTGCCAAAGATTCTAAAGATTGTCTGACTGAAATGAAGATCCTTCTAATTTGCCTTTCAAAGTGGTGATCCCTTATTCTGAAACTATTCCCCTACTTCCATTTTGCAGATAAGGCAATTTACCTTTCTCGGCATTCACCCTCTTGAACTCCTGCAGAATCGTTTTATCTGTCATAGAGTCTTGGGGTCATACAGACCATGCTGACTGCTAGACACCCATCTGTATTATTGCTTCTTCCAAAATCCAGAGGACAGCAGAGTGGTGCAGCTCACAAAGTCTACTTGTTTAACCTTTCCACATGCCAAAGTCTTTACCCCAGGAATCAACTTTGTGAGCAATTTTTGGTACCATATCTGAGGATGGATGTGCTGGCTCTGGAGAGGGTCCAGAGGAGGTTTACAAGAATGATCCCAGGAATGAGTAGGTTAACCTATGATGAGCGGTTGTCGGCACTGGGCCTGACTCGCTGGTGTTTGGAAAAATGAGGGGGGACATTGAAATATACAGAATAGTGAAAGGCTTGGATAGAGTGGATGTGGAGAGGATGTTTCCATTAGTGAGAGAGTCTAGGACTTGAGATCATAGCCTTAGAATTGTAAAAAGTTGTAAACACTGCCCAGTCCACCATCGTCTCTGACCTCCCTACCATCGAGGGGATCTACCACAGTCGCTGCCTCAAAAAGGCTGGCAGCATCATCAAGGACCCACACCATCCTGGCCACACACACATCTCCCCGCTGCCTTCAGGTAGAAGATACAGGAGCCTGAAATGTGCAACAACCAGGTTCAGGAATAGTTGTTTCCCATAGTCATCAGACTATTAAACTCCTCAAATAAACTCTGTACTTTAATTAGCCTACTGCACTTTATATGTTTATTTATGTGTGTGTGTATATATATAAATATTCAATGGTATATGGACACACTGATCTGTTCTGTATTATTTATGCCTGCAATATTCTGTTGTGCTGAAAGCAAAGCAATAATTTCATTGTCCTATCTGGGACACATGACAATAAACTCTCTTGAATCTTGCAGAATTAAAGGATGTTCTTTTAGGAAGAAGATGAGGAGAAATGTATTTAGTTAGAGGGTAGTGAATCTTTGGAATTATTTGCCACAGAAGGCTGTGGAGGCCACGTCAGTGGATATTTTTAAGGCAGAGATAGATATATTTTTGATTAGTACAGGTGTCAGAGATTATGGGGAGAAGGCAGGAGAATGGGGTTCGGCGGGAGAGATAGATCAACCATGATTGAATGGTGTAGATTTGATGGGCCGAATGGCCTAATTCTACTTATGACATGATCTGATGTAATACAATAAACCTTTCCTAAACTCAGTGCAAACAAATCCCTCCTTAAATAAAGAGATCAAAATTGAACGCAACATTTCAGGTGTGGTACCTGTAGTTAACATCCTGTAACGTTGCAGCAAGATCGCCTTTGTACTCCACCTCTTTTGCAGTTACGACCGAGGTTTGCATTTTTAATTGTTGCTGACCTTCTGTGTTTCATATATGAAAACACCCAGCTTCCTCTGTACAACAGTGTGCTGCACTCCCCCCTCTTTTCCTGTCCCTGTGCTGTTCTATGTTGTATGTTCAAATGTTCTGGTTTTCTATTGCGCTTACCAAAGTCGTTAACTTCATATTTCTTCACATTATACTCCGTCAAACCATTGGCGACTCTTTAAACTTTTCATACCCCTTTTCAGACATTTCATGTCCTCCTCTTGTTCTCCATTTCATTTCATTGGGATATGAGGAGAAGGCAGGAACGGGGTACTGATTGTGGATGGTCAGCCACGATCACAGTGAATGGCGGTGCTGGCTCGAAGGGCTGATAGGCCTACTCCTGCACCTATTGTCTATTGTCTATTGAGTCGTAGAGACAATCGGCATGGAAATGAGCCATGTAGCCCACAGAGTTCACATTGACCATCAACCACACATTTAAACTAATACTACATTATTTTCCTCACAATCCCATTAATTCCCCTCTAGGATCTACCACTCATCACATGGGGAAATTTACAGTGGCTAATTAACCTATCAAGATTAAGGGAGGAAGCCCGGGCACCTAGAGGAAACTCGCATGAACATTGTGCAAACTCCACACAGACAGCATCTGAGGTTTGGGTCGAACCCGGGTCACTGGCACGACAGTGAGGCGGCAGCTCAACCAGCTGTGCCACTGTGCTGTCCACATTGTTGTGTGGTGAGTAAACACATAGTTGTTTAAATAATTTACAGTCCAGTTATTTAAATCATCGACATCAGTTGTGAATAGATGAGGCTCCAGCAGTAATCCCTGCAGAACTCCATTAATTCCATTTGACAAATTGGGCAAATTTATTCCAAATCTGTGTTTTTCTTTTCTTTGTCCAATATCGGTGTACACGCATGTAGTGCCCCAATACCCACCTGTAACAGGCACAATACAAGTAGTTTAAAATATTATGGCCCAATCAGCAGTATGTGGTAGTGAAATAATTAATTCTGCAGCTTAAGATGACGAAAATAAGTATTAGTTGTATAGTATACAAGCTAGGATGTTCTAAATTTACAAACAACATGGCACAGTGGCACAGCCTCATAGAGTCAGAGACCCAGGTTCAATCCTGACCACGGGTGCTGTCTGTGTGGAGTTTCTTCCTGTGACCATGTGAGCTTCTTCTGGGTGCTCTGGTTTCCTCGCACATCCAACAAATGTGCAGGAAAGAACTGCAGATGCTGGTTTATACCGAAGCCAGACACAAAATGCTGGAGTAATTCAGCGGGTCATGCAGCATCTCTAGAGAAAAGGAGGAACACTTCTTCCAAAAATGTGAGACAATAGACAATAGACAATAGGTGCAGGAGGAGGCCATTTGGCCTTTTGAGCCAGCACCGCCATTCAATGTGATCATGGCTGATCATCCACAATCAGTACCCCGTTCCTGCCTTTTTTCCATATCCCTTGACTCCGCTATCTTTAAGAGCTCTATCTAACTCTCTCTTGAAAGCATCAAGAGAACCGGCCTCCACTGTCCTCTGAGGCAGTGAATTCCACAGACTCTCTGTGTGAAAAAGTATTTCCTCATCTCAATTCTAAATAGCTTACCCCTTATTCTTAAACTGTGGCCCCTGGTTCTGTTTGTAGGTTAATTGGCCTCCATAAATTGCTCCTAGTATGTAAGGAGTGGATGCGAAAGTGGGATAACATAGAACTAGTTTAAACTGGTGATCGATGGTCGGCATGGATTTGGTGGGCAGAAGGGCCTGTTTCTTTGCTGTATTTCTAAATTAAACCCGTTTAAACTTTCATGGATTATCTTTCATTTGATTAAAATGCCAAGTCATTTCAAAGGTCTGCGTATGTATGAAAAATTTTATGAAGGGTTTGTACATTTTTTTTGTAAAATTATTTGAGGTAAACTTCTAGTAAGCTGATCTTTGATAATAAAGATATTTGATGCAAACAAACTTTGCAATATTTGTTTTAATTTGTCCCATGTGAAGCGGATTTTCCATATGGTGCTGTTTTGAATAATATCTTGCTAACAATAGCAATTGCATTTATATACCAACAGTAATGTAGTAAAATTTCCAAAAGCGCTTCCCCTGAGTGCTATCAAGTCCAGTTTAATCTGAGCACTTGTTACATGGGGAACAAATCTGATTTTAATCAAGGAATCTAACAATGAAATAATGTCTCACCTGAGCTAAGTTATAGATGGGAATTTATTAAACATAGCAATTTTCCATTGTTTGGGAAGGAACTGCAGATGCTGGAAAAATCGAAGGTAGACACAAATGCTGGAGAAATCAGTTTCTGCAGCATTTGTGTCTACCTTCTAAGTTTAGTAAGTAGCTTTGTCTGTTTTCCTTACCATTTAAGTTAGTGATCGGCACTATCGTACACAGCTCACTGGAACATGCTCTAAACTGTGCTTTCAACAGAAAACGTTTCATGTAAGCTGTGCAGACCAGAACATCACGACATCACTACCTGCACTACATCAAGGGTACTTAGGAAAGCATTACCAGCAGGGAGTATGCCAGATGACAGACACAAAAAGCTGGAGTAACTCAGCGGGTCAGGCAGCATCTCTGGAGAAAAGGAATAGGTGACGTTTGGGGACGAGACTCTTCTTCAGACTCTGGATATAACAGATGATAGATAAGATAACAGGCAGAAATTTGCAGGGATACTAATGTTAAGCTAACAGATCTTGCAAACAGCATTTTAGTAAAAACCAAGCACGTGTGACTTCTTGAGAAGTGATAGGCACATTACGTGTTTGCGAATGGTCAATAATTTCTAAGAGTGCACAATAAATTTGTGTGGATTGAAAAATCGAATGCAGAAGAAACTCTTTACCTTGTAGGTTATAGTATAATTCACTTAAAATCAAACTGTGACTCTCCATGCCCTGGTTTTGAAATGGATCCAATCTCTCCACCCATCACTGTTGCTTTGTGCAGATTTTTCATCAGCATTTTAGAGTTTGTGTTTCATTGAACGTTTTTTACCCGGTCGCTTCCCAAATTTGTTGTCTGTTCTCCGTTGGTGGCCAGTGTTGCATTGTGGTCCTGCCCACTCTTAACCATACTGATGTCATTTGGTGAACTTCATTCAAAGCCATTCTTTTTAACAAGAAACACAGCACTTTTCAAAAAAAAATTATGTCCACAAATGGGGCCAGGTTTGCTTACAGAGTAATGTATGAACCAATCAAACCAAAATAGTTGAAATAAAATGGTAGTTTCAACATGGTTTTGTCATATAGTGACCACAGTTGGTCACTATTTAAAGGGTGTATGTCTTCATATAGTGATCAAAAGCTGGTCACTATGTAAAAACTGAGTCTTCATGTAGTGATGAGCAAACATGAAGGCCCGCAGCCTTGTTTTGGCTGTGACCCTTCATATCACTGTAACTTGCTGAAGTCCAGCAGCACTCTCACCTTTGTTTGTCAGGGAGATTAAAAAAAGCAGGTTTGTGTTATGCTATGTTCCACTATCAATCGATAAACTGTGGTAAAGGCAGAACTTAATCTCTGGATACAATGTAAAGCATTTTTATTAACATTTACTCTTCCCATTCCTCAGCTTCGAGCGGGCAAATTCTGATTTGTGGTCTTCCATCATCCCAGCAAAAATGCAGTTGCTTTCACATATTGCGGACACAGAGACTGAAATAGGATTGTCCTTTTGCAATGTGCCCATCAGTTGGAAGTCCAACTGTGTGAGTGAAGAAAGAATGGTTGCCTTGTGTGCCAGCAAAGCAGAGGGAACCCTTTCTCCCGTGCTCCTGCCGTTGTTTGATGAACAGCCCGGCTTCATGACGGCAAACATTTTCGAAACACCATGAACACTTTTTATCAGGAGTTATTTAGCCATGTTTCCGGATTGTTCGGGATCCTTTCTGCCCCTTTTAAATGATGTAATGTAACCTATAGGCCAACAATATTTTCTTGCAATAAGCTATATAAAACTAGTGTAATGTAAGTGAACCTTTCACACAGAGAGATGAGAGAAGATTTGGGTTATTGAGGTTATTGGGACGTTTTGCTCTGTGAATGCATTGTTGATTATTGGGAATGTTTATTGTTATTTCCTCATCCTCCACAAACTCATGTGAATTAATTGTTCTGACCATTTTGATTTTCAGAGATCTCCCAGAAAAAAAACACTGTTGAAGAGAGGTTCAGTGATAGGGAATTACCTGGTGGAAGACAAACCAGTCAAACGGTTAGACCCGTGTCAATGCAATTTAAGTGCATGCAATGTGTTGTGAGATTTCCTTTTAATGCGGGCACTTTGATCTTCATTTGTTCACGATACTGAGTGCAATGTTTGTGCAATCACCTGTGACATGATCCTTTCTATGTGGAAGTATGAGTCTTCCTTAAGACTTCCTCTTTACAGAGCCAGCTAATCAAGTTGTGAGAATTGTAAAATGCTTCACAGGGATATTCCACCTGATACAGGAGAGAATATATGTTCTCCCTAATTTCAGCCACTACATAACTACAGAGCCTCTCCAGTAAACCGCCTCTGGAAATGTTTAGATTTAGTTTAGTTTATAGTCATGTATACCGAGGGACAGTGAAAAGCTTTTTGTTGTGTGCTAACCAGTCAGCAGTAAGACAATACGTGATTACAATCGATCCATTTACAGTGTATAGATTCATGACAAGGGAATAACGTTTAATGCAAGGTAAAGCCAGCAAAGTCCGATCAAGGGCAGTCCGAGGATATAGACACATTTCATGTGAATCCAAGCAGAGGGCTCCAAACAGCACTGCTGTTGAGGGGAAATGCCAAGGGAAGGAAATTTAACCTCGCTGATCTCAGTATGTTCCTGGCTGCCTTCTCAAGGATATGTCTTGGTGTAAGATAGTAGATAGCAGGATAATCTTGATTATCCAATCCAAGACACAAGCAGTCTTTCCAGGTGCGGCAGGGGTTCACCTGCACCTCCAACCTCATCTATTGCATCCGCTGCTCTAGATGTCAGATGCTCTACATCGGTGAGACCAAGCGTAGGCTTGGTGATCGCTTTGCCGAACACCTCCGCTCGGTTCGCAATAACCAACCTGATCTCCCGGTGGCCCAGCACTTGAACTCACCCCTCCCATTCCGAATCTGACATTTCTGTCCTGGGTCTCCTCCATGGCCAGAGTGAGGACCACCGTAAATTGGAGGAGCAGAACCTCATATTTCGCTTGGGCAGTTTGCACCCCAGCGGTATGAACATTGACTTCTTTAATTTTAGGTAGTCCTTACTTTCTCCTCCCCTTCTCAGCACTCCCTCAGCCCTCTGGCTCCACCTCTTCCTTTCTTCCTCCCCCCCAGCCCCCTCACATCAGTCTGAAGAAGGGTTTCGAACCAAAATGTTGCCTATTTCCTTCCTCCATAGATGCTGCCTCATCCGCTGAGTTTCTCCAGCATTTTTGTCTACCTTCGATTTTCCAGCATCTGCAGTTCCTTCTTAAAGATAATCTTGATGGTAGATTGTGAAATAATGCAGCACTACAAGAAACTCTTTCGTACAGAAATAGCTAATAAGAGATCCACCTTCCAAAGAAATGTGATGACAAACCTATGTCTCACCTGCATAGGGCATTGGTTTAAGGTGAAGGGGGGAAGGTTTAAAAGGAATCTGAGGGATAACATTTTCACACAAAGGGTGTATGGAACAAGATACCAGAGTAGATAGTTGAGGCAGATACTATTGCAACATTTAAGAAACAATTAGACAGGGACATAGGCAGGACAGATTTACAGGGATATGGGCCAAATGCAGGCAGGTAGGACTCATTTTCCGCATGTGTTGATAAGATTATTAAGGTGCACGAATTGTAAAATCTTGACAACGTGAGGAAAACCATTTTGGCCTTTGACAATCTCCCTAGATAATCTTCCTTATAACTCTCTATCTCATTTGAAAAAATGTCTAATTGTACAGCCTTTGCAGTATTTTCATGGGAGTAGATATCACCATTCTTTGGTGGAACAAAAGTGCATTCTTCCCCACTAAGGAGCTGTGCTCGCTCCTTAGATGCTGCTGCACCCGCTGAGTTTCTCCAACTTTTTGTGTACCCTTCTTCCCCACTAAATTGCCTAATGTTAATTTCAAAATCCTGTCCATCTTTCTTGACTTACTCCATCAGATAGAATATTTTGTCTACCTCAAACATTTCAAGGAGATTAATCAGGTTTAATGTAACTTGCACAAAGTCTTGCCAAGCTTCTCTGATGAAGTTCAGTTTTTGCTCGGGTACTTAGTCATACTGTCCTTTGGAAAAGGGAAGAACAGCTTGAAAACAGCAAAAAATATTACATTAACTTGGCATTCCTGCTCGAAGCAGAATGAAAGATGATAGGTTGCAGGAGCTCTAGGGCTCATTCGTGATGTATGTGGCTTCATGGAGACTTTAGTGTTTGAGATGGCATTCTATTCTCCAGCATAAATTTCTGATTACAGGTTAATCCCGACAAATAGTGACTTCTGAGTTTGACATACTTGCACTGCAACGTAATCCAGAGTTCACAGACTCTGTCAGAACAGATTTGATGGTCTCTGATTCTGCCATTGCAGTTTCATTGAAACCCTTGAAAATGCTAACAATTTCCATCTGAATGTTCTTGTTTATAGTACTTGTGAATGACTGCCAGATATCTCACTTTGATTTATAAACTGAACCGAAGCTTGATTTATCCACTTCTCCAATGGTATTAAGATGGATTCTCTACATGGATCTTTTTCCACTTTCAAAATAACCCCAAATAGTTATGTTGCTAGTGTGGCGGTTCCTGGGGAGTAGGCCACTCCCTGGTTCATCCTCCTCGGCACTTCATGCACAGGTCCGGCGCCGGCTCACGGCTGCGAAGATAAGAGCAGGGATTTTTGGCGCGAGACCAGTCTTCAGTCTCTCACTGAAGTGGAGAGCAGTGTGCTGTGCTCATTAAAGCCTCTACAGAATTTGCCTGGCTCCTCGCCTTCATTCCGGGCTCTCTTACGCACCCGCAACACTAGGAAACACATTCACCGTTTCTTGGGACACAGAATAACATGGAGATACAATACGGTGGTGCAGCGGTAGAGTTGTTGCCTTACAGCGCCAAAGGCCTGAGTTAGATCCTGACTCCCTGTGACCGCGTGGGCTTTCTTCAGGTGCTCCGGTTTCCTCCCACATTCCAAAGACGTGCAGGTTTGTAGGTTAATTGTCAATTGTCCTTAGTAGGTAGGATAGAACTAGCGTATAGGTGAGCGCTGGTCAGCACGACGCGGTGGGCCGATGGGCCTGTTTCCATGATGTATCTCTGAACCAAACAAAACTGAACTAAACAACATGGAAACAGACTATTTGGCCCAATTTATCTGTGCCAATCGGTCCTTATCATTACCCCAATCCTACATTATTCCACATTCTGATCATGTACGTATTTTTGTGCCACACTGCACCAGGTCAGCACGTGGCCAAATTTTGCAAATTCAATCCTGCAGTCCAAATGAATAATAATTTAACTTCACCTATGGCATTAAAAAATAACTGATGGATCAGGGACTACTTTCAAGGTCCCCAGATTTTTTTTTTTTACCCGATAGAATTGATATTCAAAACATTCTCCATCTTTAAGAAAATCTCCGATTTTGGCTCTGGAATTTTGCTCTTTGCCATTTTCATGGGAAACATAATGCTCTGTTTGAAATAAATAGGACGGCCTTTAGGTAACATATCAAACTATAATTTCCGGGGGAAACGTACACCACCAGACTTGGGGACAGCTCCTTCCCCTCTGTTATCAGACATCTGAATGGTCCCTCCATAAGCTAGGGGACTGTCCTGATTTTTCAATCTACCTCATTGCAGACATTGGAGTTTTTCTCGGCAACTGTTCTGCTGCAACACTGAGAAACTATATCCTACAATCTGGTATTTTCTCCTTGCTCTATATTTTGTCCTAGTGTTTGGCTTCATTGTAATCACGAGTGGTATTACCTGATTAGATTGGGTCGCACGCAAACAAAAGCTTTTCATTCTACCTCGGTATATGTGACCATTAATAAACCTAAACCTTAATCTAAACTTACTCACAAGGAATTTATTTATAAGCCAGATCATGTTTCCTTTAACATAATTGCAGCACTGTATCATGTTTGATTGAGTAACTGAAAATAATAATACCTGCCGATGTTGAAAATCTGAAACCAAAACAGAAAGTGCAGCCGGCTCTCAACAGCTCCATCTGTGGAGAGGGAAACAGAGTTAATGTTTCAGATTGAAAATTCCGAGTCACATTGATTGCATAATTCCTGATTCTCTGGGACCCCATTGTTGTTGCCTAAAGGGCCTGTCCCACTCTGGCAACCTAATTTGCGAGTTTAGAAGAGTTTGCGCTCGCCACAAACTCGCAGCATGGTCGACACGTGGTCCTAGGAGGTCACTGGAACTCTCCTTCATGCTCGAGGGAAGTTCCAGCACACTCGCGGCCTCAGTTTGGTCAAGAAAAATAATCATTTGGCATTAGCCAATAATTATTTGGCATTAGCCAAAATAGGGGAATCAAGAAGTAGAGAAAATAGGATTAAGGTGAAGAGGGAAATTTTCATTAGGAACATAAGGGGCAACTTTTTTGCACATAGGGCGGTAGGTATCTGGAACGAGCTGCCAGAGGAGGTACTTAAGACAGATATTATAATGTTTAAAAAACATTAGGGCAGGTACATGGATAGGATATGTTTAGAGGGATAAGGGCCAAATGTAGGCAGATGGAACAAGTGTAGATGGGACATGTTGATCGGTGTGGGCAAGTTGAGTGAAGGGCCTGTTTCCACGCTGTATGACTATGGACTGCTTAATTATGGGGCAATTTTTACTAGGATTGGCCATTGGAAACCTGATGGGACTGAATATGATACTAGGTTTGCATCCAGCCACGTTTGATTTAGATGATATTAGATGTTTTGGCAAGTGAATTGGGTTGAAATTATGCACTGTTTTACATGCATGTAATAACTTCAGATGAAGCTGATACTCAAAATGATCATTGGTTGGTTCTGATTTTTCCTGTTCGTTTTTTTGTATCTGTGACAAATGGATTCTTGCACAGGCTGTGCAGTCCCGCGTCTGTAGAGGACGATGGGCTGCCAGATGAGGATGCAGACTGTGGGGTGGCTGGACTGCCCGCACTGTCCTCCGGAGAGGAAGATGAAGCCCCACTCTCACCCAGAGGCCAGCCAATTGGCACTGAAACAATGGTGAGTATGACCAATCCTGCTACACAGGTTGATCACTCTTCCTCAAGTTATTGATCATGGGGTTGCTCGAGACAATGGACTTCCCTGTTTGAGCTTCTGCATAATCAAATAATCACTATACAGTTCACCCTCACTGTGTGGACCAAGGGGGAGGAGGGATGGAGGCCATTCAACCCATCGTGTCTATGCCACCTCACAGCAATCCCAATTGTTCCTGAAACCTCCTCTCTCTACAATCCCAGCAATTCTACTGCCCACCTACACCTACACTGGGGACAATTTGCAGTTGAAACCTAACCTATGAACCTGCACACCTTTAGGATATGAGAGGAAACTGAGGGGGGCACCCAGACAAAACCCATCCAGCCATTGGGAGAATGTGCAACCTGCACACAGGCAGTGTCAGGGGTCAGGATTGAACCCAGGTCACTGGTGCTATAAGGCAACAAGATTACTTGCAATGCCACTGAGCTGTTGTATTGGATGCAATACACTGGTTACATTTGAATTAACATTTTATAGAGGCTCAGCATAACTTCCTTGTCTAATCTTCTATCGACAAGATTCTGCATGGTAGGCTGCTCTGAAAGGTTAGATCGCATGGGATCCGAGGAGATAGCTGAATGGATAGCAAATTGGCTCCATGGAGGGAAGCAGAGGGTGATGATGGAAGGTTGCTTCTCGGACAGGAGGCCTGTGACTAGTGGTGTGTTGGGCCCGTTACTATTTGTCATCTACATCAATGATTAGGATGAGGACATACAGGGCAAGATTAGCAAGTTTGCTGATGATTCAAAAGTGAGTGGTTTTGCAGATAGTGAAGATGGTTGTAAAAGATTGCAGCAGGATCTGGATCGATTGGCCAGGTGGGTGGAGGAATGGTTGATGGAATTTAATACAGAGGTGTTGCGTTTCGGGATGTCGAACAAGGGCAGGACCTACACAGTAATTGGTAGGCCTCTGGGTAGTGTTGTAGAGCAGAGGGATCTAGGGGTACAGGTGCATGGTTCCTTCAAGGTCGAGTCGCAGGTCGATAAGGTGGTCAAAAAGGCTTTTGGCATTTTGGCCTTCAGCAGTCAGAATATTGAGTATAGCAGTTGGGAGGACATGTTGCAGTTGTATAAGACATTGGTGAGACCGTATTTAGAATATTGTGTTCAGTTCTGGGCACTATGTTATAGGAAAGATATTGTCAAGCTTGAAAGGGTTCAGAAAAGATTTACGAGGATGTTGCCAGGACTAGAGAGTGTGAGCTATATGGAGAGATTGAGTAGGCTGGGTCTCTATTCCATGGAACGCAGGAGGATGGGGGAGGGGGGGTCTTATAGAAGTGTACAAAATCATAGAGGAACTGATTGGGTAGATGCACAGCGTCTCTTGCCCAGAGTAGGGAAATCAAGGACCAGAGGACATAGGTTCAAGGTGAAGGGAAAAAGATTTAATAGGAATCCGAGGACTAACTTTTTCACACAAAGGGTGGTGGGTGTATGGAACAAACTGCCAGAGGAGGTAATTGAGGCTGGGACTATCCCATCGTTTAGGACAGGTTTGGAGGCATATGGGCCAAGTGGAAGTGGAACTAGTATAACTGGGACATTGTTGGCCAGTGTGGGCAAGTTGGGCCGAAGGGCTTGTTTTCACACAGTATCACTATGACTCATTCCCAAGACCTTGAATGACCTCTAACCAGTTTTTCATTCTATCCTAATACCAATACGTTCAGATCTCTTTGTTCCCAAACTCCCTTTGAATTGCATCGATTATATTACATTTTCTTTCCTCATTCCTCCAATACATCACTTTACATTTCTTAGCATTAAATGTCATCAGCCACGGATCTTCTTGTTCCACTAGCTTGACGTAGCTCATACATTCAGTCAATATTCACATCTGCCCACTGTAGCTCAAAGTGTTGTGTCATCTTCAAACTACAAGATGGTTTCTTCTGCAACCAAGTCCACAAAATGAACTTAGAAATCTCCTGTGGGGAGAAGGGAAGCACCAATTCAGTTGATTGGGAGCATTTGATTTCACAGAATGCATTGTGCTTATTTTTTCAGGTAAGTTTATGGGCTTACATATCATGTTTGGTAAATGTTAAATCAGATAATCTGGTTCATGATTATGCATAAACTGTGCAATTAAACAAACTGAGTTATTGTGTGTTATTAAGCAATGGATACTTGCCTTGGAAGTTCTCTTGCTTGTTCTGTTCCTATCTACTTGTTGGAGACTGTGATGTGCATCTAATGTTACCATGTCATTCCCTCACAATTGGCTGTGGTATGACAATACTTTACTGAACTGTATGCAAAAAACGAATCTCACTGTACACCTGTACACGTGATAATAAAGAACCACTAAACCATTGAATATGATATGCAGTGTTTAGATTCAATAAACACAATAAAATATGATCTAGGTTTACTTTTCAATTTTCCTTTGATTAGTTGAGATTGATTCAAATGTCTTTATGAAATCACATCTTTGTTAAAATTATTATTCTCCCAGTGTTTTTTTTTTTCATGAGCTTCTATTTATGGTCAGATTGTGAATTAACATTTGCTCTATCCTGCCCATCCCACGTCACCTCTGCTTTCTCCCCCCTTCATCCATATCCATCCATGGCCCCTTCCTGTATCACCACACCATAGTTTATGCTAATCCTCACAGTATAGAAACAGGTTCTTTGGCTCAATTTATCCATGACAACCAACATGACCCATCTACACTTGTACCATCTGCCTGCGTTTGGCCCATATCCCTCTAAATCTATCTTATCCATGTACCTGTCTATATGTTTCTTAAACATTGTGATAGTACATGTCAAGTACCTCCTCCAGCAGCTCATTCCATACACCCACCACTCTTTGTGTAGAAGGAAAATTTGGCCCTTGGGTTCCCATTAAATCTTCCCCCCCCCCCCCGCTCACCTTAAACCTGTGTTCTCTGATTCTCTCTCTCTCCCCCCTCTCCCCCTCTCCCCCCCCCCCCCCTCTCCCCCCTCCCCCCCCTCTCCCTCTCCACCCTCTTGCCATCCAACAATTAATTGACAATAGACAATAGGTGCAGGAGTAGGCCATTCAGCCCTTCGAGCCAACACCGTCATTCAATGTGATCATGGCTGATCATACACAATCAGTACCCCATTTCTGCCTTCTCCCCATATCCCCTGACTCTGCTATCTTTAAGAGACCTATCTAGCTCTCTCTTGAAAGCATCTAGAGAACCAGCCTCCACCACCCTCTGAGGCAGAGAATTCCATAGATTCACAACTCTGTGTGAAAAAGTTTTTCCTCATCTCTGTTCTAAATGGCTTACCCCTTATTCTTAAACTGTGCCCCCTGGTTCTGGACTCCCAGAAATCCAAGCTGATGGAAGGTATCTTTGATGTTATCAAGTATCACTTACCACAATAAAAAGTTGACCACGGAACCAGTTGACTCCAAATCTTTTTCAAGTATTGGTCAAATTATTGACAAAATAATTCTAGAACTAACGTGACTGGAAAAGTGGTGGCAAAGTGGTGGAGCCAGTAGAGCTACAGTCTGACAGCGCCAGAGACCCAGGTTCAATCCTAACCTCTGGTGCTGTCCGTGTTGAGTTTGCACGTTCTCCCTGTGACCATGTGGGTTTCCTCCGGGTGCTTTGGTTTCCTTGCACATCCAAAAGATGTGCAATGTGGAGGATGGAACTGCAGATGCTGGTTAATACTGAAGCCGGACACAAAGTGCTAGAGTAAATGAGTGGGTCAGGCGGCATTTCTGGAGAAAAAAGATGGGTGCCATTTCGGGTCGGGACTGTTCTTCACACTGAAGAAGAGAGTTATTGGTGGTTGAAGGCCATTCCTCTCAGCCCAAGAACATCAGTGCAGGAGATCTCCAAGGCAATGCTCCATCAACTGCCATGCCTTCACTGTGACAAAGTGGGGATATTTTGTGATGATTGCACAGCAGTTAGTTCCATTCACGATATTTCTGATAATGAATCGGGTTGTGTTAACGTGAAGCAGCAGCCTGAGAACATCCAGCAGTGGGCTGAGAAGAGGCAGGGTATCTTCATATCATGTATACCAGGCAATTTGATTCTCCACACCAGTTTGTCTATAACCATTTCTCATTCAATAACGTTGCCACCATTTCCTGTTGCGTCCTTAGAGTTGCCATTGGCAACACATAGACACAAGGAACTGCAGGTTTATAAAAAAAAGACACAAAATGCTGGAGTAACTCAGCGATCAGGCATTAGCTCTGGAGAACATGGATATTTCAGGTCGGGACCCTTCTTTAGACTGATTGTAATAGCCAGGTTGGAAGAGAGGTGGGAGTGGGACAAAGCCTGGCAAGGGAGAGATGGATAGTGATGGGGGGTTTTGGTAGATGGGTGGACAAAGGCCTACGATGGGAAGAAGACAAAAAGCTGTGAAATAATGAGAGAAGATGCATGAAATGAGTAGTCAGAGGAATGGATATTGGTGGAAGGGGGGAAGGAAGGGGAAAAGTAGTAGTTGGTTAGTTACCTAAAATTGGAGAATTCAATGTTCATATCATTGGATTGTAAGTTACCCAAGCGGAATATGAGATGCTGTTCTTCCAGTTTGCGTGTGGCCTTGCTCTGGCAATGGAAGAAGTCCGACACAGAAAAGTTGGTATGGGTGTGGGAAGGGGAGTTAAAATGGTTAGCAACCAGGAGATCCAGCAGGCCTTGGCAGAACAAGCGCGTTTTTGTTGAACTGGTCACTTAGACTACGCTTGGTCACCATGATGTAAAGAAGGCCACTTCATGAGCACTAAATGCAATAGATGAGGTTAGAGGAGGAGACACGTTTACCAGAGCAGGTGAGAGCATGACTCATATTATGACTCCCCAAAGTTGTATCATCACCTAAAGAACATATTTGAATGTGCTAAAATGCTCTTTATTTACCTACACAAGAGCAACTCTGGCTCCCACGTGAAGACAGTCTCTTTTACTGGCACCAATAAATATGCAAACATTCACTCCTACCATCATCTGCATGGGGCACCTATTCCCAAATGCCTTGCAGCAACGTAGCATCGTGACTGCGTTCCCAAAACTACACACAAGGACAAGAAGATCGGGGATCAGAAGAGGACCACTAAGATCCTATTTCAGTCATGCACCACCCTAGAGTCACACAGAGGTACAGCACAGAAACTGGCCATTCAGCCCATCGAGTCCATGCCGACCATCAGCCGCCTATTTACATTAATCCCTCCGCTGGTCAAATCCAGTTTAAATGTCCCCATATTCTCATTTAACTCGACCCATATTCTCCCACTCTCCCATGTCCCAGTGGGAATTTACCGCGGCCAATTAACCTACCAACCTGCTCATCTTTGGATTTGCAATATCATCAAAAATAGAGCTCTAGTCTATTTTTGCTCCTACTTTGATTGTCCTTGGACAGCAATATGCGTACACAGCAGAGACAGCTCAGAGGGAGCCAGGGGAAAACTGTCTTCAAACTATTTACTAGACTTTGTATAATACAAATAAATAATAAACTAATAATGATATCCAAAACCATACCATCATAATATCACCGATTGTCCTGGCCCAATCACATTAATGCAATGTGTATAATAAACAAATAATAATATCCACAACCTTTTCCCACATAGAGCCTTTTCCCATTTCATCCGATTGAGACCACGCCTACCATCAGTCACCCGATCATACTGCTTCTATGTTATCACACTTTCGCATCCCTACTATTTAGGGGCGATTTTACAGAGGCCAATTAACCTACAAACCCACATAACTTTGGGATGTGGGAGGAAACTAGAGTGCCTGGAGGAAACCCATGCTTGCTGATCAAGTTTGCTGATGACACCGTGGTGGTGGGCCTGATCTCAGACAATGATGAGAAGGCCTACCGGGAGGAGGTAGCTCATCTGGCACTCTGGTTCGGCCGAACGCACTATGGGAACTTCTCTCGCCCCTCTGCAGGAACTATACATCAGGAGATGCAACTCCAGAGCCAATAAGATCATGGGAGACCCCCTTCCACCCCTGCAACGGACTGTTCCAGCTGCTACGGTCAGGCAAATGCCTCCGTTGCCATGCGGTGAGAACGGAGAGGATGAGAAGGAGTTTCTTCCCAGAGGCCATTCGGACTGTAAACTCCTATCTCACCAGGGACTAACTCTACTAACTTACTGTACCACAATACCACCCAAAATACTTAATATGAAAAAGAACATGTGATTCTGTTTGTAGTTTGTTGGTTGTTTGTTTGTTTTTTGCACAAAGTCCGCAGGCATTGCCACTTTTCATTTCACTGCACATCCCATATGTGTATGTGACGAATAAACTTGACTTGACTTGATGCGGTCATAGGGAGAATGTGCAACCTCCACACAGCAAGTCCCCGAGGTCAGGATCGCATCCGGGTCTCTGGTACTGTGTGACAGTGGTTCTACCAGCTGTGCCACTGCACCACTCCTAATTCACCAAATTATATGCACACTAAGATCATCAGAGAAATTTAGGACTTTTCACTTCACCTGTAAATATTCCCCTCATGATGTGATGTTCCTTATGTCAGCCAACTTTCTGCACAGAAAATTAACTGTAAGAAGTGAGAAGTTTAATAAATGTTGGAGATAAAATAATCATGTCTCCTTTCTGATTTCTGTTGTTTATATCTGTAGTTATTCAATTATTATCCTCTTTAATTTTCTGTTTCTAATTTGCGATGAGTTAAAAGATTCCGATGGTTACTTCCTGGTTCAGGCTCTCAGTTACTTCTTGAGAATTCTGATTGGCTGAGAAGATCCACAGCATCATTCCTTTGGTAACACATCCCACTGTGGTGCAGCGGTAGAGCTGCTGCCTCACAGCGCCAGAGACCCAAGTTCCATCCTGACATCGTGTGCTGTCTGTGTGGAGTTTGCATGTTCACCCTGTGGCCACGTGGGATTTTTCTGGGTATCTGGTTTCCTCCAAAGACATGCATCTTTGTAGATAAATTGGCCTCTGTAAATTAACCTGAATGTGGATGAGATGGTGGGATAACATAGAACTAGTGTGTAATGGCCGGCATGGACTCGATGGGCCGAAGGGCCTGTCTCGGTGCTCTAAACTACACTAAATCCCAAATACCTTGTAGCTTCATGTACAGTTGGCCTGATAAGAACTTCCTGTACAGAAACCCATCACAAACTCTGGACCCAAAACAATTGTTCATTGCTGCTTCCAAAATGCAGCATTTTTAGGCAATTTAATGATTGCTTTTTGCTGTTTCACCTTTACAATTCCACCTTCCTTTCCTTTGACTCGTGTTGGTCTAGGAAGGGGCTAAGCTGACTTTTCTTTCATCCTTTTATCCAGGAGTCTGAGCCAGTGAGTTCTTCCCCTGATAGGATGTTCAAAGTGGTATTTATTGGAAACTCCGGGGTTGGGAAGAGCTCCTTCATTCATCGTTTCTGCTATGATGGATTTATCCCTGAAACTAGTGCCACAATTGGTAAATATGAAACTTCTAACTGTACTTTAATTATAAAAAAACATTTTTTCTTTCCAGCTGAATTTTTTTTTGTAAGTTGTCATACGTCACCAAGGTTAACAAATGTCTCAAATGAGATTGCTGCATATTGGAAGTGGCTCTTCCAGATGAGATACGAACCATGGCCATATCTATCTTCTCAATCGGATGTAACATATACCACAGCATGCTTTGAAGAACACCAGACATGTTGCCCTGTGTCCTAGCCTCAAACCATACCTAAAACAGAATATCTGCGCAGTTAGTTAATTGCTATATACAAACTTCTTGAGTTAGTTTGTGCAGTGGAAGGAACTACGTGTATTAGTGTGACCTAGTTGTGTGCCAATTAACTGCTACATTCCTATCCTACACCATGGACTACATTAAAAATGGTAACTTATAGTTTGCATTGGGATGGCCTGAGGTAACAAAGTGGCATTTCAGTTTCAGTAAAGTTTTCTTTTCTTGTGGAACATTTTGACACTTGCTAGAATTCGGCTTATTGCCTCTGGAGGGAATATACAACATTTTATTCTTTGCTTTTCTTTAATAAATTAGTGTTTCGCCAAACCGGTTTTGTAGAAACACAGTGAAAGCTGGAACAGTTGCCCTTAAGCACATTCTTGGAACCTAAATCATGCCACGTGATCATGTTTAAGGATTGAATCATCTTTAGGAACTTCACTTCCATGGGAACTCAGTATCTAGACCAACCCATTACGTTCTGGCTTGCAATTAATGCATGACAAAACAATAGTGACATTTGTGTCTGTCTATACCAGTTGTACAAGAAACAGATCTCTTTTCTTTCCTTCTAGGAGCTAGTGATCGACTGATCACTGATGGATAGGAAAGGTTTGGAGGGATAAGGGCCAAACGTGGGCAAATAGGACTAGCTTAGGTGGGCATCTTGGTCGGCATGGAGTAGTTGAGCTGAAGGGCCTGTTTCCCTGCTCTATGACTCTATGTATCTATGATACATGATAAAACAAACTATGTCTCTTTGGAAATTTGCAAACAACCATGTGCAGTGGGACTTACAGTAAACAAAATCCCCCCCCCCCCCCCCCCCCCCCTCTCCACCCCCCGTCCCACCAACTAGATATCCTTGCTATTCATGATGCATTCACTCTTGTATTGTTCCCAAATCTCCAGAGATTAACTAATTGCTAGAGAACTGCTGAGAGGAATTTGGAAGAAAAATTATAGGGCTCATTAAAAATAAAATCTTTGAATTCTCTTCCTTCTTGTTTACTGGTTATAACAATATTGAGCATGGGCCAAGATTGTTTGCCATTTAGAAATTATCTAATTGCTGGGTGAAGGTCGTGCCTAAAGAAGGGAAACAAACTAAATAAATCTACCCTAGGAATATTGGCCAACCAGTGTTGGAACTGTGAAGCTGGGGTAGTTAGAGAGAGGAAGTTATGTGATATATTTCCTGGAATGTGTGCAGCGAGGACTGGGGATCCTAACCTGTGCCTTGTGGAGTAATTTCCAAGTGAGCTGTTACTTTGGAATTCAACTGGCATCCAGCAAGTCCAACCAGTCTAGAATCACTTTAATATAACAAGGTTACTTTCTGCCCGTCACAACAGTAAATGTATGTGATGTCCAGAAAACAAATTGTGCGTGGCTGCTTGTTGGATGCCATGAAACCTGATCAACAAGTTGTACAGGTTAAAATGCTTTGACATTGGAATCACTGGAGATGATCTGAACTTGACGTTAACACCCCCTTCTCCACCTGGAGGCCTGAGGTTTGAGAGGTGAGCAGGTTATCTCTTGTGGAATTAAAATGTTTTCGTAAATTTAGGGGTGGCGCAGCGATAGAATTGTTTCCTTACGGCGTCTGCGACCCGGGTTCTATCCTGATTAAGGGTGGTGTCTATATGGAGTTTGTATGTTCTCCCTGTGACCACATGGGTTTTCTCCAGGTGCTTTGGTTTCCACCCACATCCCAAAGACGTCCAGGTTCGTAGCTAAATTGGCTTCTGTAAATTGTCCCTAGTGTGTAGGATAGTGCTTTTGTACGGGGTGATCGCTGGTCAGTGCGGACTTGGTGGGCCAAAGGGCCTGTTTCCACTCTGTATCTCTATAGTCTAAAGTCTAATGTCTATTGACATTCCCAAAGGATCTGGCGGATTAAGTTTAATATGGAGAGAAGGTGGTGAAAGGTCACATTGACTAAATGGCTCACAAGCAAAATACTGTAGATGCTGGAAAGCTGGAATTAAATACGGAAATGTAGGAGATATTCACTTGGTTAGGCAACATCTGCTGAGAGAGACATGGAACTAATATTTAAGGTTCACGACTGTTCACCATGGTGTAAGTATTCTTATTGCAAGGGAAGTGCTGGAAATGTAGGGATGCTTGTACATGTATAAATCCTTAAAACAAGCAGACCCGAGGGTGGCTATCAAGGCATGTGGAACAATGGCGCAGCTGGTAGAGGTGCTGTCTCACAACGCCAGAGACCCGAGTTCGATCCTGACCTTAGGTGTTGTCTGTGTGGAGTTTGCGCGTTCTCCCTGTGAGTGCGTGGGGTCCCTCCAGGTGCTCATATTTCCTCTCTCATCCCAAAGACGAGTCGGGGGTGTGATAGGGTGATCGATGGTTGGTGTGGACTCTGGTGGGGGCTATTTCCATGCTGCATCTTTCTAACAGTTCAATCAATCATGAAGAGGTTGGCTGTTAAAGCTGATGGGAACTTGAAGGTTATAATTAGGGAGATTGAGTACAAAAGTACAAGAATTATTTTCCTTCTGTACCTCACTGGAGTTTTGCTTCCAGTGCTGACCACCTAATTTTAGAATGGATTTAAAGGTCCTAGAGAGGACATCATATACTAACACTACGCTACACACAAGGGACAATTTTACTATTTTTTTTTATGGAAGCAAATTAACCTACAAATCTGTTTGTCTTTTGAGTGTGGGAGGAAACCGGAGTACACCGAAAAAACCCACGCGATCACAGGGAGAATGTACCAACACCTTACAGACAGCACATGTAGTCAGGAACAAACCCTGGTGTCTGTAACTTGTTGCAGCAACTATTTGCAAGATTGGGTCCAGGATTTAGGAACTTCAAGTACGAGGGTAGATGGGCGAAGCTTGGACATGCTAGGCAAGCAATGACAGGAATGCAGGGCAGTGGTAGAGTTGGGTGCCGGGGTTTGAGGCAGTAATGGAGATAGTTGGAATAAAACAGAACGAGAAGCGGGTTGACGGAGGTACAAAGGATCATGATATCTCGGATAAAGTTAATAGAGTGATATTGTTCACTTCAGGATGTTGTTCAAGGGGGCAACAGGCACAGATTTTATATTTTGGGTAAAAGATACAAGTGCATAATAGGGTCAACTTTTTCACTTAGATTTGTTAGGAAATGGAAACCATTGGCTGTTGAGGTGGTGAAAGTGGTATCAATTTGTGCCTTTCAAAAGACACATTGGGTTGGTACTTGAGGGGGCAGGTAATTTATAGGTAATAAAAAGGGGCTGCAGATACTGATTTATACCAAAGATTGACACAAAATGCTGGAGTAACTCAGTGGGTCAAGCAGCATCTCCGGAGAGAATGTGTGGATGACGTTTCGGGAAGAAACTGGAAGTGAGCAAAATGCAGGATAAATCAGGGCCGGCAACAGATGACCTCAGGCAAGGAGGTTCCCCAATAGGCCGATTGCCAGCTAGCGACTCTGTGATCCCAAGAGGGACACGTCGTAGCAAACCGTCAAGCTGTTTAAACGACATTTAGTGGAGGAAGGAGGGGAAAGGGGAAGGGAGGTATATGTATAAGTGAAATTTAGAAGTGAGATTTAGAAGGTAATTTGTAGGGCTGTAGGTAAAGGGTGGGGCAATTGTACCGATGAAATTCGTCAGTGAGGAGCTGGCATAAAGGCAGTGGGCTAAATGTCCTCCAGTACTGTAATAGTTTTATGAAAATGATACATTTTTCTTAAAAAGGAAAGGTTTCCTTTGTCCTTGCTACTATTTATTCTCCTATTGATATGATATATGAACTATCATTTATCGCTTTAACTGTTTTTGAGACCTTGCAAAGATGCAAGGGACATGTTGGCCAGTGTGGGCTAGTTGGGCTGAAGGGCCTGTTTCCACGCTGTAAGACTAAGACTATGAAGTACAATTTAGTTATTTAGCTAAGCCGAGATCAGATTTGGGTGTTTAAAAAAAAACAATCTTTTGAAATGCGCACTTAAATTTAAGTGCTTCAATCTGTACTCTCTCAGTGGTACATTTGATGCAACTGTTTAATATTCTCCTCCATCTGGTGTGGTTTAAATGAAATGAGCTGCAGATAATGTGATTTCGCTCTAATCTCGTGGGGATTAGAAACTGCTGCTTCTGCACCCTTTTCAGTTTATTTTATCTCTCTCTCTCTCTCTCTTGTGACAGGCATTGATTTCCAAGTGAAGAGTTTGGTTGTGGACAATACCCGAGTGGCTCTCCAGCTCTGGGACACCGCCGGCCAGGAAAGGTGATTGTCCTCACGCCCACCCCATCCTCATTGTTGAGGGGGAAGGTATCTCTATCACTATCAGCTCTAGGATTGAACGTGGTTGATTTTTAATAGACATTAAACCTGAGGTGTTGGGAGCTGTGGGAGACAAAGTCTACTGGAACGGAAAGACGGCAGCTCTAGATTATTCCTCTGTATTTGTCGATTTATCATAGGCCATGTTATGCGATACAGCATGGAAACGCGACCTTTGGCCTACAGGTCCACGTTGCCCACCGATCGCCCATCCACACTTGTTTTATGTTATCTAATTTTCCCATCCACCCCTTCATACCAGGGGCAAGTTACAGAGGCTAATTAACCCGACAACCACACACATCTTTGGGATGTGGGAGGAAACTGGAGCACCCAGAGGAAACCCACGTGGTCACAGGGAGTACATGCAAACTCCACACAGGCGGCACCCGAGGTCAGGATTGAGCCTGGTTCTCTGGCTCTGTGAGGCAGCAGCTCTATCAGCTGTGCCATTCTGCTACCACATTTCTATCTTGTAGAATTATTGTTTCAATAATTGCACCAATAAAAAAGTATTTGGAGTCAACTGCAACTGGTGAATCTCCCCCTCTCTCCCCCTCTCTCCCCCTCTCTCTCTCCCCCTCTCTCTCCCCCCACTCTCTCCCCCCTCTCTCTCCTCTCTCTCCCCCTCTCTCTCTCCCCCTCTCTCTCCCCCTCTCTCTCCCCCCCTCTCTCTCCCCCTCTCTCTCCCCCCCTCTCTCCCCCCCCCCTCTCTCTCCCCCTCTCTCTCCCCCTCTCTCTCTCCCCCTCTCTCTCTCTCCCTCTCTCTCTCCCCCTCTCTCTCCCCCTCTCTCCTCTCCCCCTCTCTCTCTCTCCCCTCTCTCTCCCCCCCTCTCCTTCTCTCTCTCCCCCTCTCCCTCTCTCTCCTCTACCAGCTGTATCACTGCACATATTTGTGTGTGCTGGTCGCAACCAATATCAATATGGAAAATATATTTCTAAAAATGTGTCTGCAGTGCAAATGAGACTTCATTAGTCTCTTTATTATTGAGCAGTTGTTAACTTACTGGACCGAAGGGCCAGAGATGTGAGTTGAAATCCTGCAGTGTCAGATATGCAATTTAGATAATTTAACAAATTAATCTGAAATTCTTTTTAGAAAAAGCCAATCCAATCTCAGTAATGTTGACCAAAAACCAGATGGATTATTATAAAACACAGCTGATTATTTTCATTGGGGCAGCACAGGAGCTGCCTTACAGTGCCAGAGACCCAGTTTCGATCCTGACTACAGATGCTGTCAGTATCGAGGTTGGATATTCTTCCTGTCACCACATGGGTTTTCTCCGGATGCTCCTGCTCCCCCTCACATCCCAAAGACGCACAGGATTGTAGGTTAATTGGCTTCTGTAAATTGTCCCCAGTGTGTAGGATAGAACTAGTGATCACTGGCCGGCGTGGACTCTGTGGGCCAAAGGGCCTGTTTCCAAGCTGTATCTCTGAACTCTGAACTAAATTAACTAAATAATCTGAGATTCTTCTTTAGAAAAAGCCCATCCAGTCTCAGTAACTGAACCCTTCTTCAAACAGAAAGAACCTAAACGCCACCGACACTTTTTCCCCAGAGATTTTGCCTGATCCACTGAGTTTCTCCAGCACTTTGGGTCTATCTTCAGCATAAGCCAGCATCTGCAGTTCCTTCCTAAATGTGGTTCAACACCATTTTCTCAGGAGCAACTGGGAATGAAAACTTAAAAACAACTGCTGGATATCTGAAATAACAAAAGAAAATGCTAAAACATTCAGCAGGATAGGCAGCTGTTGTGGAAAGTGAACTGATGTAAACATTTCAAGTCTGAGACCTGTCGCCAGTACGTGTGTTAGTCTATTCTACTTGATCACATTTGATTAAAATAATCTTTCCACTTCCTGACATAATTTAAAATAATGATACTAAGCTAGACCATTCTTGCAACTAATGTCAAAAAGAAATGTCTCACCTGGCATTTGGCTGTTAGAAATATTCAAGGTTATACCTCCGACTACGTCTTAATATCAATAATCCTTTGATGTGTTTTGTACTTTTTAAATCACTTTTGCTTGTTTGTCCATGTAATGATGTTCACATGAGAATACAAGAACCAAAGAAAGCAGTAGGCGACTCAGCCCCTCTAGGCTGACCCACCATAGAGTCATACAGCATGGAAACAGCCCCCTCGGCCCTCCATGCCCATGGCGACCAACATATCCCATCTACACTAGTCTCACCTACCTGTGTTTGGCCCATATCCCTCTAAACCTATCCAAACCATGTACCTTTCTAAATGTTAAACGTTGCCTCAACTATCTCCTCTGGTAGCTTGTTCCATAGACCCACCACCCTTGGCATAAAATAATTAACCCTCAGGTTCCTATTAAATCTCCTCCCCCCCACCTTAAACCTATATCCTCTGGTTCTCGATTTCCCCTAATCTGTGCATTTACCCAATCTATTCCTCTCATTATTTTATACACCTCTATAAGATCAACCCTCATCCTCTTGTGCTTCAAGGAATAGTCCTAGGCCTGCTCAACCTCTCCCTATAGCTCAGGCCCTCGAGTCCTGGCAACATCCTCAGCAATCCTTCCTGCACCCTTTCCAGCTCAATATGATCATGGCTGATCTATACTGGCCTCAACTCCACTTCTCAACAATCTTTCCTGCATCCTTTCCAGCTCAATATGATCATGGCTGATCTATGCTGGCCTCAACTCCACTTCTCAGCAATTGCACCATAACCCTCTATTCCTCGGTCTTTCAAATACTTATTTATCTCCACCTTAAATACAACGGGCTCTCCATCACCCCCTAGGGGTAGACAGTTCCAGAGATTCATTACCAATGGTGGTGACAAAACTACTTGCAATTAGTTGGTAAGAAGTTCTGCTGACAAAGTAAGGGGCACTCAAAATGTATTTAGTTTTAGCAAACTACGAGTTTAATGCTAGTTCAATTGTCTCTTTGTGATACTTTCATTCAAGATTTCGAAGCATATCCAAGCAGTACTTCCGCAAAGCCGATGGTGTGCTGGTGATGTACGATGTTACGTCTGAGGCCTCCTTCACAGCCGTAAGGAACTGGATAGCCAATGTCCAGGTAGGAGATTGTCGAGGGTGCCAGGCAGATAGTTTCCATCATATAGACAGTTGTTGCTCTTGTGATTCTCTGAATATATTCCTTTTTAACATCAATTTCAATTAACAAATTGATGTTAAAACGTAATATATCCTGAGAATCACAAGAGCGACAAACTGGATGTTTTGGTGACTGGCCAACCGTGGGATGAAAGCTGATGTTGGAGGGAAATGTGTGTTTGACCTGTACCCTGATTCCGGCTCTCACGTGAAGTGTAATTGTTCTCTTAATTAGAGTCATACAGTGTGGAAACAAGCCCATCGGCCCAATTTGCCCTCACTGCCCAGCATGTCCCATCTACACTAGTCCCACCTGCCTGCATTTACCCCATATCTCTCTAAACCTATCCTATACATGCACCTGTCCAAATATTTCTTAAACGTTGTGATAGTACCCGCATTACGGCTCAGATCGGGACAGACACAAAGGAAATCTCATGGAGCTGTGGTAAGTTTCTGAATCAAGTCGGTTAATTCAAGTCCTTAACACTACATACTGGGAAATACTCTGAGAGAACCCAAAGTGTTTTCAATGATTCACAGCACCCAAGCCCTTTTATATTCTCGTGACACAATGTGGATTTTACATTTTTTGAATAATTCATCAGTTGCCAAGATTTATTTCCATTCTTTCATCCTTGTTTTCCCCCTCAGCTTCGCTGAACTTCACCGTTCTGTTCCCATCACAATTAATGAAAAAAAAAACATCTGCCCATCTATCTGCCAAATGTGTAGGTGTAATAAAGAACACTTCTCGTTTCACGATCAGTTTTATCGCACTTGGCCTGGTTTACAATATTCTACAGTTTATTTTACTCCATCTAGCTATGCCCTGTAATCCAAACCCCTCCTAAACCTATTTATTGACTTTTCTAACATGACCTTTAAGTTACCTTCACTATCTTGCTTCCCCACCCAGTATGTACGCTATTGGGGTAAACATATATTAAAATTTGCCCATTTATCTTCTAATTTCCAGCATTTCCTACATCAGCTGGCATTTATCAGCCCTTGGTGGACTGCTATATTTGAACCTTCAGATTATTTTGTGTGGTCCAATTTTTGGATGGCAATATGTCTGAGATGGTCCACCGGGAATGTTTTGAATCATGACTGTGTTGGTCGAGAGCTGATTTTGAACAGCATTTCTGTAGGGAATAAACTGCTGCTTACCATGCCCAGGGATTGTGATTTGTCACCATGTAGCTGTGCAATTCGATGGATGTCCCCCAAAGATTAATTTTAGGGGACAGATCTTAGACTTGTGACTTTAGGAATACAGAGCAGAAACATGTCCTTCAGTCCTTCAAATCCACACTGACCAGCAATCGCCCCGTACACGAACACTACCCTACACAGCAGGGACCAAGTAGAATTTCACCGAAGCCAATTATCCTACACATCTGTATGTCTTTGGGGTGTGGAAGGAAACCGGAGCACCCAGAGAAAACCCACGCGGTCGCAGGGAGAACGTGCAAACTCCGTACAGACAGCACCCATAGTCAGGATTGAACCCGGTTCTCTGGTGCTGTAAGGCAGTAGCTCTATTGCTATGCCAGCACACCATATATTTGAACCTTTTAAATAGCAGTCTGAGTACCATTGGCCAGGAAACAAACTCTGTTTTATTGTACCATAAAACAAAGGCTAACACATCTATTGTGGTTGAAAGTGTATCTTTCCCCCTGTTCCATTGATCTTAAATCTAGATTTGAGAATTGGAAATAAAAATGACAACAGCATTTTCATGCCTTGTAAAATATTAATATTTTATTCTTCTGATAAAACAGGAAGGAATTGATGAAAGGGCAGTAATTTGTCTACTTGGCAACAAAACAGATGCTCTGAACTCTGAAACGCAAGGGGTGTCAAAAGTGGAAAGTGAAAGGCTAGCAAAGGTAAGTGATTTTAAGTCCAAGATTATATTTTGCCTGTGTTTGATTAATGCAGTAATAAGAATATATGCAAAGATTAATGCCAAGAATAGTGGCTGAATTTGCAGTTGTAATGTTGCTGAGAATCGCCAACGTTTACTCTTGTGATGCATAAAACCAATTTCTGACATATTGAGATAAAAAAGATGCTCTTGATGATCCTCTGCTCCTCACTAGCTTGTGTGTCGCCGTTTTATAATCCCGAGCAACACACAACCTGGGGCACAAGAGCCTGTAGATGCTGGAATCTGCAGCAGACAACAAAACAGCTGGAAGAACTTGTGAGGTCAAGCAACATCTGTCTGAGCATCGACAGGACTGGTGCAGGGTCTGCACCTGGAACATTGACAATTCCTTTCTCCCCCCCCTCCATCATGGATGCTGCTTGACCATAAGACCAGAAGACATTGGAGCAGAATTAGGCCATTTGGCACATCCAGTCTGCTCTGCCATTCTCTCGCTTCTCCCCGTTACATTTGACACTGTTACTGGGTCTCCGGCGCTGCCTTCACTGTAGGGCAGCAACTCTACCACTGCACCACCGCCTGTCTGTGCTGATATACGGAGGAGGAATCGAGGGGAGGGGTAGAGGCGGGGCAGGGGCAGGGGTAGGCAGATATAAATAGAGGCTTGGAGCCTTGCGGGGAAAAGAAAATCGACACCAAAGAGTGATTGGTGATCTTTTAACTTTTAATAAATCCTCCTTCCTTATCACAGTAAGATCCAAGTCGTAATTAATTATGTGGGATCCGCAGTTTACATTTTTTTATTAAAAAAAAAAGCTCTTCAGGAAGCTCTTTGGGCTCTCTCCCAAACAAAATTACACTTTCAGAGTGATAATTAGAAGAGATAAAGGCGTTTGTACAATTAATTAATAAGGAAGTAGATTCATTCTGAGGCCTTAAAGGAGAAGGACAGTCGCTCCTGCTGCCTCGTCACCATACTGTTAATGAAGATTGATGTGTGGAACCTCTTCATTGTAGGCAGCACCCATATCACAGTGGCGCAGCGGTAGAGTTGCTGCCCCACAGCGCCAGGGACCCGGGTCCAATCCTGACTACGGGTGCTGTCTGTACAGAGTTTGTACATTCTCCCCCCATGACCTGCATGGGTTTTCTCCAGGCACTCTGGTTTCCCCCCACACTCCAAAGATGAGCAGGTTTGGAGCTTAATTGTCCCTAGTGTGTGTAGGATAGTGTTAGTGTGTAGGGATCGGTGGTCGGCAAGGACTCAGTGGGCCGAAGGGCCTGTTTCCACGCTACGTGACTGTGACTCTGTGACTCCATGACTGGATCTGTGACTCCATAACTCTGTGACTGTGACTCCATAACTTTGTGATGTGACTCTGTGTCTCTGTGTCTCTGTGTCTCTGTGACTGTGTCTCTGTGTCTCTGTGACTGTGTCTCTGTGTCTCTGTGACTGTGTCTCTGTGACTGTGACTCTCTGTCTCTGTGTCTCTGTGACTCTGTGTCTCTGTGACTGTGACTGTGTCTCTGTGTCTCTGTGACTCTGTGTCTCTGTGACTGTGACTGTGACTGTGTCTCTGTGTCTCTGTGTCTCTGTGACTGTGTCTCTGTGTCTCTGTGACTGTGTCTCTGTGACTGTGACTCTGTGACTCTGTGTCTCTGTGTCTCTGTGACTGTGACTGTGACTGTGTCTCTGTGTCTCTGTGTCTCTGTGTCTCTGTGACTGTGTCTCTGTGTCTCTGTGACTGTGTCTCTGTGACTGTGACTCTGTGTCTCTGTGACTGTGACTCTGTGTCTCTCTGTCTCTCTGTCTCTGTGTCTCTGTGACTCTGTGTCTCTGTGACTGTGACTGTGACTGTGTCTCTGTGTCTCTCTGTCTCTGTAACTGTGTCTCTGTGTCTGTGTCTTTCCACGCTACGTGACTCTGTGACTCTATGACTGGATCTGTGACTCCATAACTCTGTGACTGTGACTCCATAACTTTGTGATGTGACTCTGTGTCTCTGTGTCTCTGTGTCTCTGTGACTGTGTCTCTGTGTCTCTGTGACTGTGTCTCTGTGTCTCTGTGACTGTGTCTCTGTGACTGTGACTCTGTGTCTCTGTGTCTCTGTGACTCTGTGTCTCTGTGACTGTGACTGTGTCTCTGTGTCTCTGTGACTCTGTGTCTCTGTGACTGTGACTGTGTCTCTGTGTCTCTGTGTCTCTGTGTCTCTGTGTCTCTGTGTCTCTGTGTCTCTGTGACTGTGTCTCTGTGTCTCTGTGACTGTGTCTCTGTGACTGTGTCTCTGTGACTCTGTGTCTCTGTGACTCTGTGACTCTGTGTCTCTCTGTCTCTGTGTCTCTGTGACTGTGTCTCTGTGACTGTGACTGTGTCTCTGTGTCTCTGTGTCTCTGTGTCTCTGTGACTGTGTCTCTGTGTCTCTGTGACTGTGTCTCTGTGACTGTGACTCTGTGTCTCTGTGACTGTGACTCTGTGTCTCTCTGTCTCTCTGTCTCTGTGTCTCTGTGACTCTGTGTCTCTGTGACTGTGACTGTGACTGTGTCTCTGTGTCTCTCTGTCTCTGTAACTGTGTCTCTGTGTCTCTGTGACTCTGTGACTCCATGAATGACTCCATGACTCCGTGACTATGTGAATCCTTTTCCTTTAAGGGCTTATTCCACTTGGGCGACATTTTCGGCTACATCTTGAAAAGAGATGGTCGCGGCGTGGTCGGGGCATGACGCGCCATGACATGGGGTGACGCATGTAGTGACGCGCGGTGTCTCCCTGTCGCCCCAGGATTTTGCAATGGTCAAAATCCTGGGTGTCTTTTCATGTTGTGTGCCCTGTCGTATGCTGTCCTGCGGGTGACGGCTGGTGACGCTCCACACCTGCAACTTTGCTGTTTTATTTTCTTATGATATGCACACGCAACTCGGCACAATGTGAGAATGACTAGCAAGGGTAGTCCTCATTGCTGTTGTAATCACAAAGATCGACACACGTGCAATGTATTGCAATTTAAAGAGACCCCCAATAACTAGCGAGGGGGTCTGAACAGTCCACTAGGATGAGCACAAGCTTGCTTGTTTAGATTGAAGCCGGTGGAGAATGCTTAGAAGCGGCAATCTCGGGGACTGGGACTGGGACTGGGCGCCGATTGCTTAAAGATTATTGGCCTTGGTATGTCCAAGGGAAATGTTACTGAATGTAGAGGGAGATGGGCGGAATTTACCAACGGCGGGAATTGAAAGCAGAACGATATCTGTAGCAGAGATCCAACTCGGCTGGGAGAACAGGAGCGAGATAGAAACAGGATACTGCTGGGACGAAACAGAGACCTCGCAGAGAGCGACTCATACTTTAAAAACCCCAGAGCGCTATCAGTTCGAGCAGGGGGCAAACTGACAAGGAAGCAGGTGATCATTTCCAATGTGATTATTATACGTCGATGTAGTGTGAAGGCGGGTGATGTGCTTGACGTGTTAGAGATGCGGAGTGTCGTACAAGTTGACGCTTTTCCGGGCGTCAGTCACTGACGTTCGCAGTCGCTGTAAAAAATCGCAAAGTGGGACAGGCCCTTAATGGAGAACCTATCAATCTCTACTTTAAAATTATCCAGTAACTTGGCCTCCACCTCTCTGTGGCAATGGATTCCACAGATTCACCATCCTCTGGCTAAAGACATTCCTCCTAATTGTCCTTTCTTTGCATTACTTTGTGTGTATGTGTGCGTGTGTGACTTTTTTAATATTACAAGTAATCAGAAACTAATATGACAGTAATATATATTGTTAGTAAGTGAGAGAAACCTCTTGTCAGTAATTAGCTTGGTGAACCCACTACCACAGCGAGTGGTTGAGGTAAATACTGTTGATACCTTTGGGGGAAGGTAGGTACTGTAGCGAGAAAATGAGAATTCCTATGTGTTGAATTCAGTTAAATAAACAGATTGGGGGGAGATTTGAGTGGAACATAACGAGTGTAGACTGATTGGTCGTATGACAGTCGGTATAGACTGAGTGGCCAAATGGCCTGCTCATTTGCGATAGGTTTTATGTGACAAAGATACTTGAGGGTATAAGAGGTTGACATATTACGTTCAATTCTCATCACGTTCAATCTATTGTATGAGTGGCTGCTTCAGTAGTCCATTTGGATGAGTTCCAGCTCTATGTTAATTACAGACCGGAAAGAGAGTTGTCAAGTGGAACAGAATGAACAGTAACAGGCCCTTCGGCCCACAACGTTTGTGCTGAGCATGATGCCATGACCAATTTATATCTGCCTGCACAGAGTCCATATCGCTCCGTTCTCTGCATATCCATATGCCTATACAAAAAACCCTCAAATACCACTATCATATATACCTCCACCATCACCCCTGGCAGCATGTTCCAGGCACAAACCACCCTCTGTGTAAAAAAAATGCCCCACACATCTCCTTTAAACTTTTAAAAAAGCAGTAATCTTTTTATGGGATCCTGTATTTGAATTTTACTTCGGAGTCACGTGAGTGACTACGTGAAGAAGGTCCGCCTGGCGCTGGAACGGCATTACGTCGACGCTGACGGCAGAAGCAGGAGCTGCACAGACAGCTCCTCGACAGCGGTAGGTACGGAACCGGCAGGTAAGTGCAGTTGAAACATTTTTTTTTAGGAAGTCTGCAAAACTCCGTGCCTGGTGGATTGAACCAGGGTTTTTTAAAAAGTTTTAAAATACTCTGTTAAAAACAACGGAGTTTTGAAAAGAACGTCCCAGGGGAATACCCAGCGATCGGGACGAGAGATTAATTACGGGGCCGGTTCCGATACTGGTACCGTTAAAAATACGGTAGAGAGGTTAAAATGCTCCACAATCTTTTGGCAGGAAATTTAAAAGTCAGAAAGGCTGTAATTTAAAAAGTTAATAAATTTCGCGATATGGAGAAAGTACTCCAAAATATAAAAAAGAGACGAGGGTCACAGTACCCAAACAGTTCCCCAAAAAAGACCCTGAGGGGCTTGAATATACAACATATGGCTATGTGCCAAATTGAGAATTTGAAACTCTGGACCCTGGATTAGGGTGGAGGAAGTCTCTTTGGATATAATTCCAAGTGGATCAGGGCTGCAAAAGACAGACCCTGCAAGTGGTGATGTGAATTATGAATGCACACCACAAATAAAAAAGAGAGGCCAGATGTGCCTGAGATAGCAAAATATTTTGCTATATCTAAAGGAAGTGGTGAGGCTATGGAAGAAAACCTAGCTGCCAACATTAATTATATGGTATCTCACCAACTTCAAGAATACAATAAAACTTTTATGTTTTATTAAAATATCAACGGTAAATCCGTTTATAATATCCATGTCTCAAATTATATGAGATATAAGAAATACAATTTCAAAGTATTTCAAAATGGTGCAAATAAGTAATACTTTCAAAATAAAATAAATTGCCATCAGTTGTGGAGCTCAATGGGAAGAAATATATATAATTTACCAAATCTGCACTATAGGTTCGCAGATCAATACAAATCAGGATATATTAAACTCCTGATTATTATGGAATAAACCTGCCTTATGATAAATCAAAGATATTAATTACAAAAGAACAGACTACTGATCTTTAAACTTTGGGGAGAAAAACTATGATCCAATGAAAAATTTGATAATGGATCAAAACAAAGGCAAAGATCTTTTAACTTGCGGGGAAAAAAACTATAATCCAATGAAAGATTTGATAATGGATCAAAACAAAGGCAGAAATGGTATAATCCAAACATAGCCTTATCCAAACCTATATAATTAGGAAAAAGAAGGCTTGAAGTACGTTGAAGTGCAAACATCTGGTTACAAAATAAGTTCATGAAATCTCCAATTATGGGGGATTACAGGTGTATTATGATTGTTAATTTAATATAACTAAGGAAGGATTGGTTCACCTGTATAAGAAAACTTTAAAAATTGATTTCAGGTTTGCACTCAAAAGTAATTTTAATAAGAAGGGGTACGTACATGTATATTATAAAATTACCTCAGTGTAAAGATTTCATGGTATAAACCATACAAAACATCATTATATTTACACTTTCACAGTGTAAGAAAATGGAAACATCTAGAACATGGAAAAACTGTTGTGATTAACAAAGTGTTAATCAATATTACAGGTGCTTGAAATTAATTAAAGTGGGTCAAGCTGTGCAAGTTAAAACATTGTCCAAACAATCAAATCAGTTCAAGGCTGTAAAACCGAACACTGAAGGAACAATTATACTGATAAAAGATCAGCACTTGCACTAATGAGGTCATGGTCATGGGTTATCTCGATTACATTTAAATTGGAAGAGATAAGAACAGCTGCAAATTAGTGCCTGCAATTACAAACCTGGTGGAGGGTAAGGACCTGACCCATTACATAAAGCATATGCTTAGGCATTAATAAAATATTCATAAATTACTATTCTGAGTTTAGAAGTAATTCAAGCACCATAAGAGAGGGAAAATTGTTCCATGATACAAATATGTCTAATTGTTGTTGACATACTTTGTCCCTCCATTCGGTTAGGTAAAAAATAAATAAAGTTCCAAAAGAAGGAATACAGAAGCTTATAAGAATATATATGCTTTGTGAAGAGGCTTATGCAAAATATCAAATGATACGTTATCATTATTTAAGTAATGTAAAAAAGGTTCACAACCTGCTTCAACTATAAGATTAACAGCTGTTGCAAACTGAAGCAAGTGTTACAGATGATGTACAGCTTCTGTGAATGTTTGGGTAAAGATAAGAATATTATCTATTCTTATAACAATAATTGATATGTCTCTTGTTCGGACTGCAGACAATAATACCAGGTGAACATAAATGGTTTGTCCTAAGAAATTTTCCAAACATTCGTAGTAATTGTTGAAGTATAAGGAGTTATGGATTAAAGATCGATTGTTTTATTATGGAACTGTCCATGTCGTATCAAGATGAACAATACCTCGGCTGTGGCATATGTTAACAATGGTATCGGAGACAACAAATTTGGGAGAAAAACATATTGTCATTATTTTGCATTACTTACAATTAATCTGGTTGTATACAGATTAAATCACTGACTTTTCAAATGTTTCTTGTGGGTCACAAGATAAGTCAAATAACAATCATGGGATTATCTGAGTAAACAGATGTGGCATATTTTAAAGTTTAGTCCACCTGTTTATCTCTAAAGAAGAGACAATGGTATCGGAAGACAACAAATTTGGGAGGAAAAAACATATTGTCATTAATATGGATTACTTACGATTAATCTGATTACATACAGATTAAATCACCGATCTTTCGAATATTTCTTGTGGGTAAACCAAGAATAGCGAAGGTGGATGCTTTTCTCCCAATTACATGAGGAAAAGATTTCTTTTGTGTTCCTCATTTTGTTTGATAGGGCAGTGTCTGGTGAAAATGTAGCGGGACACTGCCAGAGGCATTTAGTGGCCTAATACGGATCCTTTATGGTTTCATAAATATTGTGTGATTTTGAACTGCTAGTGATGATTCATAGTGGCAGCAATTTATTGAAGTCTAAAAAGGGGTCTCGACCCAGGTCGTTGCCTGTCTCTTTTCGCTCTTTGGATGCTGCTGCACCCACTGGGATCTCCAGGTTTGAGAAACCCTGCAGTAATTTATTGTTGTACAAAAGCATCCATGACATGAAAATATGAATTTGACTATCTGCAGGCTGACCAGACCATTACAACAGCTGATGGTCAAAGAAGTCTATGAATGTTAACTAAATATAACAACATATCAATAAAATAATTATGTATAAAGAAGTGTTATACCTGCAATTTGCAGAAATAAGTCTAAAAAACAATATTTTGTTATAAGAAATTGGAGGTCTGTATATACAGTAAAGTTATTTTATCATATTAGATATATGTGAATTCCTTGTGGATTGCATTTTCTAAGTATCTAATTGATAGAGCCAATAATAGGGCTCAGAGTGTTACCGTCTTATAAACGGACAATATATTAACCAAGAAGTTATCAGATGCATTAATAATATCCCGATATGGAAAGGGATATATATGTAAATGTTAATAAATATATATATATATATATATATGTGTGTGTGTATATGTGTATATGTATATATAATCTGTCCAAAATTGTAAAAAATATAAAGGCAGGAGATAAATAATCTTGAATTGCCTTAAGAAATGGACTCTAACTTTATCTGTGATTCAAAAAACTTAAACATTGAAAATAATAATGCTGATAACTTTAGTATCAATATAAGAGTGCAAACATTGCAAATGTTACGTTATAATTGCATGTGGATACAGATTGCATTATCATATATGTTTATGAATCTACCAAACAAAGCACACCAAGAAGACCTGAAACCAAGGTAAACCTATAAGCATATCCTGCCGGCTTTAAGTTGTGTGTGTGTGTGTGTGTGTGTGTGTGTGAACATTGATGAAAATGTTGCAGTAGGTAAGAGTCTCTGTGGCAATGAGACTGCTTATTACACACAAAAACCACATTGGGTTCAGTAAAAACTGATGGTTATAGAGGAATGTATTTCTAGATGGTTAGAAATTGGATACATTCAGTAGGAACTAGACACTGAAAGGTGGAAAATCACTCTGTTAATGAGGTAAATACATTCACAGGAATGGCACGGGATGAGCCACTCGAGCAAAGATGCAAGGCCGCAGGAGGCTGTAGATTACTGTTAAAGTAAAAAGGAACCAGTCATGGTGTCAGATTTGGACACGCAATGTTCGGTTCTCTATAATTGTTGCTTTGTCATGTCATCAAAATATATATATCAATTGGTATTTGTGATAAACTTGCCTTTCAATGGAAAGGGCATTACTTTCATTTTTTATAATGTGAAATAATTTATCACATAACTTGAGGCAATGTTTGGGGAAAAATGTGTTATTCGCTCGTTATTGTGTTAAATGAGCCGTACTGTCGTATGGAATAAATTCTACGACACGAAAAACACAGAAAGCTTCAAACTCTTCACGTAGTCACTCACGTGACTCCGAAGTAAAATAGTAAGATTAAACGAGAACTTACCAGTTCGAAGTTTGATCGTTATTTTATGAGGAGTAACGATGAGGGATTACGTGCCCTCCACTCCCCACCCTCATAAAATGAATGATCATCTGGTAGTTCTAAATCTATGATGAGCCTTACTATCTTACTCCGGCTATTTTGTGTTCTGTGTTTTTCATGCCGCTGCTTTGAAGTATGCCGTTCCAGCGCCAGGCGGGCCTTCTTCACGTAATCCCTCATCGTTACTCCTCATAAAATAACGATCAAACTTCGAACTGGTAAGTTCTCGTTTAATCTTACTATTTTACATATATGTCATCAATATTTTTTTAAATTATTTTTTTGTAAATGGATACATGTAGGATCAATGAATTCTCAATGATTTGCCAAAATCAGTAGTAGCATTTAAAACTTTCTATTCAGGCACAATGGTTATACAGCATCAGAGTAAAGCATTCAAATGTTTGCTGACCTTACCTAAAAACTGAACATATCGCAACTAACAAAACAATGAAACAACAGAGTTGCATAAAAAGGAGAAAGACTGAACATGACTAGCAGACAAAAGACATGAGACACTTAACTAACAACTTTCACTCAGAACATACTACTGGAAACCAGGCTTCCTTATCTATATAGAATGATTGGGATGTATCAAACACCTCGCCCCACCTCGGATCATTGTTCCAAATTCTGCCCAAGCTCCTATCAGTTGATAGACTCAAAAAACTGGCGTAACTCAGTGGGTCAGACATAATCTCTGGAGAAAAGGAATAGGTGACGTTTTGAGTTGAGACCCTTCTTCAGTTGTCCTATCAGTTGTATCCCTGAGTTCATAAGCTGTTCCTTGCCACTGTGTTTAGCAAACCTGTTGCCAAGCAGTTAATGATTTTTGAATTTAAATAAACTGACCCCCATCAGTTTTCTGCAAGGCCCTACAATACGCCATTAAGGCTGCATGGATTGCCTGACCCTAGATACCCAGAACAAGTAGCCGGGGATCTTTCCCTTTTACCGTTTTTGAACATTTATTTTAATGTAATGTCACTTGATGTTGAATATTAGACATTATTGGAAATAAAATATATCCCTGAATGTCTTGAAAACATAAACACAGTTTAACAATCCATTATTCTGATTTATTCAATCTTTTACTCAACTTGTACATAATGTCCACCACAGAAATTATTACCATTTGCCCAAGGTATTTTAGCAATGTATTTATCGGGCAACACTGTGTAACGGTGGTAGAGTTGTTGCCTTACAACGCCAGGGGCCCGGATTCGATCCTGACCTTAGGTGCTATCTGTATGGAGTTTGCATGTTCTCCCTGTGACCATGTGGGTTTTCACTGGGGGCTCTGGTTTCCTCCCACATTCCAAAGATGTGTGGGTTTGCAGGTTAATTGGCTTCCGTAAATACTCCCTAGTGTGTCACATAGAACTATCGACAGGTGATCGTTGGTCGGCACGGACTCAGTGGGCCGGAGAGCCTGTTTCAACGCTGTACCTCTAAACGAAAATCAGACTGGAAGGTAGTTCTATCTCTTTAAAATTGAATTAAAGTTTGCAATGTAATGCATGCAATGCCTGTAAAATACTGACTTGCGAACTTCTGTTTCTTTATATGTATTAGGAGTACAATGCAATTTTCTATGAATGCAGCGCCAGATCAGGATACAACATAATGGAACCACTGATGCATGTGGCAAGGTAAATTGTGGCTTATATTCACATTTGAAACATGTTTGCCTGAAACAATAAAACTGCCTGAAATCTGTCTGTTTTCATCAGCTTTGTCATTGGGAAAGGAGTAAAACGAAGTAAAAACATTATTCAACATTGCATGTCCTCCTGATGTTGAGGCAATATGTCAAATGTGTCCAGCATTTCCTGCCCTGAAGATGTTAGTGCAAAATGTCAAATTTTAACACTGCCTGACAATTATTTGTAAGCTCGTGACAGGGCAGGCATAGCTGTGGTTTAACATCACATCTCAAAGAGCAAACCTCGGGCAGTGCTGTGTTCCTGATTAGCAGCCCAGAGTGTGTTCTTAGTCTCAGGAGTGGGTCTTGAATGAACCTTCTGATCCGTAGGTGAGAGTGCCATGTCTGGGACAAGGCTGACATTTCAAAATAATCAGCATTCCAAGGGCGGAAAAAAAATCACCTCATGTTGAAGCCTGGAGTTTTTTGTTGTGAAACTTAAAAAGCAACTTGCATTATCTTGATTTCTGGAGAATGGTTTAAGCTTGAGGTTAAGAAATGGAGGGGGAAGGAATCCATCTAATCAGTTGCTTAAGTTGTTCAGGTGTGTTAAGGATAGGACGTTTTGTGTCGTGCAGGCCTCCACCAAACATTGGCCTAGACTACCTAGTTTATCTTTAGTTCAATGAAGAGCAAAAGCATTTGATTTAATGAAGTGATGATACATTCACCAAATTTAGAATTTGTTTTTAATGCAATAGATAGCTGGATACGGTTTAGTTTTGTTTATTATTGTCACATGTACTGAAAAGCTTAGTTTGCGTGCTATCCAATCGGAGAAAAGACTATACATAAATACGATCGAGTTCGATAAAGGACAACAATTAGTGCAAATATATAACACTGAAGTCCGATTACAGATAGTTCAAACATCTCCAATGAGGTAGATAGGTCAGGAACGTATTCTAGCTGATGTGAGGACTGTTTGGTTGTCTGATAACAGCTGGGAAGAAACTGTTCCTGAATCTGAAAGTATGCTTTTTCAAACTTCTGCATCTCCTGCCTGATGGGAGAGGGGAGAAGAGGGACTGATCGGGGTGAGACTGGTCCTTGATTATGCTGGTGACCTTGCGGAGGCTTTGTGAAGTGTAGATGGAGTCAATGGATGGGAGATAGACACAAAAAGCTGGAGTAATTCAGCGGGACAGACAGCATCTCTGGAGAGAAGAAATGGGTGATGTTTTGGGTCGAGACCCTTCTTCAAACTAATCAGGGGAAAGGGAAACGAGAGATATTGACGATGATGTAGAGAGATAAAGAACAATGAATGAAAGATATGCAAAAAAGTGATGATGATAAAGGAAACGGGCCCATTGTTAGCTGTTTGTTGGATGAAAACGAGAAGTTTGTACGACTTGGGTGGGGGAGGGATTAAGCAAGAGGGAATTCATACCACTGAGCTGTAAGCTGCCCAAGCGAAATATGAGATGCTATTCCATCAATTTGTATTTAGCCTCACTCTGACAATGTAGGAGACCTAGGAGAGAAAGGTCAGTGTGGGAATGGGAAGTATAAATAAAGTGTTTAGCAACCGGGAGATCAGGTTGGTCCAGGCGGACTGAGCGCAGGTGAGGCCGGTTTTTATGGTTGTTAGAAAATTGTATTCATATGCGCCAGTCTTGTCCCTGTGATTCAAACAACCTGCATTTATATGGCATCTTTAGGAAAATACTTAAGGAACTTCACGGAGCATCACCAGCCAAAAATATTATACCAAGCAAAAGAATATATCAGGATAAAAGACGAAAGCTTGATGAAAATGCATAAATATTTAACACTCTAAATGAGGCAAGGGTGGCATGGTGGTGCAGCAGTAGAGTTGCTGCCTTCCAGTGCCAGAGACCTGGGTTTAATCGTGACTAAGGGTACTGACTGTATGGAATTTGTACGTTCACCCCGTGACTGCGTAGGTTTTCTCCGGGTTGTCCGGTTTCCTCCCACACTTCAAAGACGTACAGGTTTGTAGGTTAATTGGCTTTGGTAAAGATTGTAACTTGTACCTGGTATATAGGATAGTGCTAGTGTACGGGGTCACTGTTCGGCGTGGGCTTGGCGGGCCGAAGGTCCTGTTTACTTGCTGTATCTCTAAACTAAACTCAACTTGAGAGCATTAGACTGCCGTGTCTTTGATCATGTAATTCAAAATGCATTGATATTAGATCATGTGACCTAAGCTGCAGGGATAATGGATAATTAAATTCAAAATGAAGGCAAATAATTCTATTATGAATCAAGCTATAAAATATACAACTGTTATCTAAATACTCTGGAAATAGTGGAACTTCTTCATCAAAAGGTTCAGGATATTTTTTTTAATACAGTATTAACCAACCAAATGGCATGTCTTTTGAAAATGTGTTCTGTTGAAATGTATACAAGTAGCGGCCTCAGAACAAAATGGTATATTTTTTGTCAAAACACTGTTTTTAAAACATCCGCTTACAGATTATTGAGCGAACAGGAAGACAAACAGAGAGAAGATGCCTTGCACCTTGAAGATGATGTTTGTGACAAAAAAAAAGGCTGCTGTAAATGAAAATGATCAAAGAACAACCACCACTGCCAGAGAAATCAGATGCTTGAATGCATTTATGGCCTCGCTAGACATTTCTGAGTTATAAGAACTGCTCTGTGTTCACCACATTTGCCTTGGAAACGCCTTTTCTCCCTAACCCTTGAGTTTGTTATTAGTTTGAGCGTCTACAACACAGATTAAACCCTGACACAGGTGATGGAGTTTTGTTTAAAATTCACTGTAATTTTAGAATAAATGTGACTGTATAGACAGAAGCTGTAGCACCTTTAACAAACTGTGACAAAATGCCTTGCCCATTCTTGTAGCTGTTGCTTTATGTGGCATTTGTTTATTAATTTACTTTACTTTAGAGAAACAGCATGGAAACAGGCCGTTCGGCCCACCAAGCCAAATCCGATCAACGATCACCCCCATACATCAGCACTATCCTACACACTAGGGATAATTTACAATTTACAGAAGCCAATTAACCTACAAACCTGTACGTCCTTGGAGTGTGGAAGGAAACCAGAGAAAACCCACGTGATCATCGGGAGAACGTACAAACTCCGTACAGAGCATCGGTAGCCAGGATTGAACTCGCGTCTCTGGCGCTTTATGGCTGCAAGTCTACTGCTGCGCAACTGTGCTGCCAATTTGTGACACTTTGTGTGGTGCAGACCAGATGCAATCTTGAAGCACACATTAATTGAGGATGCTAAGCACCCTATGGATAGGTTTGCTGAAACATCAATTTGCTACTGAATTTGCAAATGAATATTTATCCAGACTCAAAATATCTGCATAGAGTTACTTCCTATGGCCAAGTAGAAAATATATTAACAGAACAATTTTTAATAACCAAATCCATACAATGTGAACAGAATTAAAAATTTCTATGAAATTACTTGTTTGCATCAGGCTCAGCTTAAAGCCTTGAAGACTCCAGAAAACTGTTGAAAATAACAGGTTGGTATCAAATTCTGCTGTATGTTTATGGTTGAGATTGAGCACATAGCATGGGCTCTGTTCAAATTATTTTGAAATTGAATTTATTATTGTACTTTATCTGAAAATTTGTTATTGTTTAAAATATGCGGTGCAAAGGTAAATTAAATGTGTGTGAGTGGGCAGGGGGATTGGAGGAAATGGGTATGCCTAAGTAATCAATCTATTCCGTTGAAAGATTCCTAAATTTCCTTTAATGAATTTCACAAATAAGCATTTCAAATCAACCAAAATTAAAAGAGTAATACTGTTTAAAATTATTTTGTTACAGAAACTGAATATTTTACAAAATGTCCTTTATTGTTTCTTGATTCTGACCCAATGTTGCACAACCATATGACCCTATGGAAAGACACAAAATACTGCAGTAACTCAGCAAGTCAGGCAGGATCCCTGGTGAATATGGATAGGTAATGTTTTGTGTCGGGACTCTTCTCCCAACCCAAAACATCAACTATTGATGTTCTCCAGTGATGCTGCCTGAAGAAGGGTTTCGGCCCGAAACGTTGCCTATTTCCTTCGCTCCATACATGCTGCTGCACCTGCTACGTTTCTCCAGCACTTTTGTCCACCTTCGATTTTCCTTCTTAAACCCCATGCTGCCTGACCTGCTGAATTCATGCAGTTTATTGTTTCTGCTCTATGACTCTATGACTATTACTTTCTACTTGGAAGACTATTGGCCCGTCTATTTCCACTACCTTCATGCTAACATGTCGAGATTATTTAAGGATTTTACCATGGTAAAATTATAAGCAGGTATTGATTCAGCAACTGTACAAAAAACAGAATGTTACATAAGACTACAAAATACTCAGAATGTTTGAAATCTTAAACAAAAAAAAGAACATGCTGGAAATATTCAGTAGATCAGGCACCATTTTACGGAAAAAGTGTTAATGTTGCGCATTTAAGGACAATTTATCAGAGGTTAATTCTAAAGTGTGAGCTGTGTTTTGCTGAACTCAGTGACTGCCTAATCCACTGAGTTGTTTCTGATTTTTAATGTTTTACATGCCAATGAGTAGATGTCAAAATGTTATGTATATTTTCCTTCCCTCGGACATGTCATGTGTCCTTGTGTTATAATAGAAATTGAGCCTCATTTCTGCCAACATGTATTTTGTGGACAAACATTTATTTGTACAATTTCAGATGTGTTGGTTATAGTTGTCCGTGTCCTTGTTGTAATCCTTGCCAATTACAAAAGAACTTGCATTTAGAAAGCAAATTATCAATCCTGAAGGCCTCACAGAAGACATTACATGTGCAACATTGTTTGAACCACAACTGCTGTAATGTTGAAGAACCATTAGATATTTTATACGGGGCGTTTTCTTTCCCTTTTCATTACAGATTTGAAGTTTGAGAATGCATTGTAATATCTACATTAAAACATTTTCATGATTTTATGCCGATACTTTAATAGAATTTCAGCAAATGCATTGCTTTATTTTGCTTTATTTCCTGCAACTATTAAAATCACACAATAATGCATTCATTCAACTCAAGCGATTTGTTGGGCTGACTAAGAGACCTAAAACATGAAATATTTCTCCCAACTCTCTCCTCTTGTGTACCAAAGCTATCGCCTGTGGCAATAAAAATATTTTTTTGATCCAATTGATCATGTTTTATTAAATCCAAAAGATTATCCCATTCATTATTAGCAGGACTGACAATAGTCCGTTCTTTAGATGATCTATATAATACAGTGATGGGATGTATTCCTGAACTGCTGCAATAGTGTGGTGAAAGTTACTGTTATTATTTAGTATTACTGATTGACTTTTTGAGCACTTCTGACTTTAGGACCAAATTATTGATGTGGTGCTGGAGACAAAGATAGAGTATAGAAGTTGGGAGGTCATGTTGCAGTTGTATAAGACGTTGGTGAGACCGCATTTAGATTATTGTGAATATACTGGGCACCATGTGATAGGAAAGATATTGTCAAGCTTGAAAGGGTTCAGAGACGATTTATGCTGCCTGGTCTCGAGGGTGTGAGCTATAGGGAGAGATTGAGTAGCCTGGGTCTCTATTCTTTGGAGCGCAGGAGGATGAGGGGTGATCTTATAGAGGTGTGTAAAATCATGAGAGGAATAGATCAGGAGTCTCTTGCCCAGAGTAGGGGAATCAAGGACCAGAGGACATAGGTTCAAGGTGAAGGGGAAAATATTTAATAGGAATCTTTTTAGGAATAGTGGTAACTTTTTCACACAAAGGGTGGTGGGTGTATGGAACAAGCTGCCAGAGGTAGTTGAGGCTGGGACTATCCCAACATTTAAGAAACAGTCAGACAGGTACATGGATAGGAAAGGTTTGGAAGGGATATGGACCAAGCGCAGGCAGGTGGGATGAGTGTAGCTGGGATATGTTGGCCGGTGTGGGCAAGTTGGTCTGAAGGGCCTGTTTCCACACTGTATGACTCTATTAGGAATGTAGTTAAACACTTGGTAAAACATTTAATGATAGCTTCGTGGTAACTTCTAATGAGCCAAGTTTCTGATTTCCAGATTTATTTTAAAAAGAGATTGAAGCTGCTAGTGCTTCAGTAAGGCCATTTAATTACTGATGCATCAGGAGGGAGGGGGGGAATAACCATGATCCCCCCCACCCTCCTTATAATTCTCATAAATTATAGTAGTTTTTCTTCTGAGTCAGAAATTAGTGATTAATATGTTCATTCACATAACGTGGACATCATTGGCAAAGATGACATCTATCCACAATTATATATTTTGTGTGTTTAACAGTCAATCCCAATGGCTACATAGGCTGTACCAGTAAAGTGTTTACAAAAGTCCAATAGTTTATTATTTTGAATACTAGTGATTAATACTGGACCTAGTTGATTAACTTGAATTTTAAATTCTCCAGTTGTCATGATGGATTTGAACTCTCCCCTCTGGTTCAATAGCCCAGGTATGGCAACAAAACTTTGATTGCAGTGCTACCCATTCTCAAATAAACATTATTGTTCTCTTTTGGGAGATCTAAAAGATCACTTCATGTTGTGCAGCAGTAAGCTAACACTATTTCCTTAATCAATATTGCAAATATATATATTTTTCATAAGAGTGTTCATTAATGCCATCTCAGTTGTTTGCTTGTTTCTTGCAATCTTCACATTGATGCAGCAAGGACCAAATAAATGCAAGTTATTTTATTTGCAACAGTATTTGTCCCCCTGGATTCTTATTTTATTTTAATGTTTGTCTAGAGAACTGACCATATTTAAAGTAGTTTTATTCAAAAAATAGCAAACAAATAAAAGTATTAATTAAAACATTGTTTCAGAACTTGTATTTTAAACCTCAAACTCTCCCCAAGACTAAATGTAGATTAATTCATCAATGAGAATCACATCTCCAAAATATCATTAAAATCTTCTCATTGTTTTTGTCCATAGTAAATTAGTAATTAATTCCTTCCTTAACCCACCCCTATAACTACTCTGTAGTGTTTACACAAGTCGCTTGCATTTAGGAATGCATACAAACTAAAAAAATCTCAGTTACTGAAAATCAAAAACACTGTAGATGCTGACAATCTGGAATAAAACCAGAAAATGCTGAAGTGTTTGCAACCTGAAATGTTAACTATTTTTCTTCCCAGCAATGCTGCTTAACTTGTTTAGTATCCAGCATTAATTTTTCATCTCCGAAATAGTTGGAAATATAAGGTATGTGAAATAACAAATTGGCAGATTCCGTTTTACCAGTTAATATTATTTATTATCCATGGAGTGGGATTTTCCAATTGCTTTACCAGTTGTAGGCCCTTTGGCCCGTATTGTCTGCACCCAACATGATACCAAGACCTACTTTTATCTGCCTGCACATGATCCATACTCCTCCATGCCCTCCATATCCAAGTTGCAATCCAAAAGCCTATTAAATGCCACTATCGTATCTGCCCCAACCACCAACCCTGGCAGTGCATTCCAGGCACTCACCAACCTCTGTGTAAAAACGTTGCACTACACATCTCTTTTAAACTTTGCCCCTCTCAAGTTAAAGCCCTCTAGTATTTCCAACCTGGGAAAAGGTTCTGACTGTCTACCCCATCTATGGCTCTCATACATATAAAGTATATAACTAATTTCATTCCTGCCATCGGGAAGACGGGTAAAGGAGCCTGAAAACCAATGTCCAGGTTCAGAAGCAGCTTCCATCAGACAACCATCAGACTATTGAACACTCCAACCTCTACCTAAGCTCAGAATTACATAGACGCAGGAGGCATTGTTTTTGTCTTTGCACTATATTGTTTGTTTTTATATGTACTGAACCTTTTGTTGTTTATTACAGTGTTTACAGAGTACTATATTTACATATGTTTAAGTAAGGATTATATTGTTCCGCTTTGGGACATTGACAACAAAACACTCTTGATTCTTGAAATGTTAATACTTCTACCAGGTCTCCCCTCAACCTCCGTGTTCCAGAGAAAACAGGCCAAGTCTGTCCAACTTCTCCTTATGGCTAATGCCCCTAATCTCGACCATCCTTGCCAAAGCCTCCACATCCTTTGTGAACTGTTTTATTCTACCGAACAATTATTGGAGATCCAATAGACTGCTGATGTTGAATTCTGGATCAGCAAACAACCATTTCAACCTGGTGGGACCCACTGAAGGAAGGAAGAGTTCATGTCAGTTCTGCTTTTCCCTTTCTTTCCACGCTGGGGGATCCTGCCTTGTCAATTAGAATTATTTGGCCATTTGAAATTCTTTTCCATGCACAGATGTTCCTCCAGCATACTGTTTGTTGCTCTTAATTATTCATGGAGTCTGCTTGGCTTTATGCCCTGCTGTCCCAGACTCATTGCCACGGTGACATATGATCCAGAACCCCCACCCCCACCTGTTGGGTCAAATCCTTAACAACATTTCAAGAGGAGATGTGGAATCAGATCTCAAAAAAATATTTATTTTCACGTCTTTTGTGTTATTTCATTAGGAGATTATAACATCCAGGAAGACTTCAAGCACCAACCGCCAATGGTTACAATTAAAAATATGACATAACAATGAATCACTGCGTGTTCCTGGGAATGCTGTCCGTATTTGGATCAATGGATTCATAAGATGGCATATTTTAACCGTCATGCTCCAATGCCGTGCACTCCTAAGACAGAGCTGGAGCAACTTCGATGGTGTTGATTCTGAGAACCGTCTGAGGTTGAATATTTACTACAAAAAAGCAAAGAAAATCATGTTTAAATTAAACCGCAAACACAGAAGTGAAAAAGTTGAAGAAAAGTAAATGGTGGCACAGTGGTGCAGCTGGTAGAATTGCTGCCTCACAGCGGCGGTAACCCAGGTTCGATCCTGAATTAGCGTGCCGTCTGTGTAGGATTTGCAGATTCTCCCTGTGTCCGTGTGGCTTTCCTCACGGTACTCTGATTTCCTCCCACTTCGCAAAAATGTGTGGGTTTGTAGATTAATTGACCTCTGTAGATTGCCTCTAGTGTATAGAGTGGATGAGAAAATGGGATAACATGGAACTGTTGTGAAGGTGGTGAATGATGGTCAGCATGGATTTGGTGGGCTGAAGGGCCTGTTTCCATGCTGTGTCTTTCAATACAATCAATTTATATTTACAGAAAATGATTGTTATATTAGGATTATAAGTTCTAAAAAAAATAACCAAATTCAAGAGGAAAGATAAATATATTCATGAAGATAAATTGACTTATTATTATTATTATTAAGATAGATTATAAAAGCTGGGACACTAGATAATGGACATGGACTGGTTCATGTGCTGAGAAGTTGCAAATGGAATACAACATTGTGCAATCATCAGCCAACACCTCCAGTTCCAATGTAGAAATAAGGAACTGCAGAAGATTGTTAACAGAAAAGGACACAAAGTGCTGGAGTAACTCAGCGGATTAGGCAGCATCTCTGGAGAACATGATAGTTGACCATTCGGGTCAGGACAGAAGAAGGGTCTGAACTTGAAATGTCACCTATCTACGTTCTCCAACATTATGATGACTATGAGGTCCTTTAAGAAGCAATGAGTATTGGACCTACGGCTCAGGACATTGCAACCTGCTATTCACTGAGGCTGGGATGAGTGATATCTAATAACCTCAAATCACCTCCCTCTAGCGGCATTTTTCCTTGATTGGCTTCAGTATAACTAAAGCTCAATGATGGTCAAATGTCATCTTACAATCAGTAACTGTGTTCTCACACATAGATTACAGATTGATTTGGCAACACTTGGACCAAGGCTAATGACAAGTTCTGAAGTTGAGTGGTTACAATGTATACACTACCATGCTCCAACAAATGCAAAATGAAGCCCATAAGAAACGGCTATGTCAAGGCCTATGGGCAAACGTCAGAGTTTGCATACTCTTGAATGCAGCAGTGACACAAGCAGCAGATCTAAATAGTACACTAATGTTTGCCACACAACCTGCTGAGAAGTTTTGATAAAACACTAATCTAATTATAATACATAAGCACAAAAAGATGGAGTAACTCAGTGGGACATAAGCAAATTGCTTGTATACATTATTAAAATACCGGCAATCAAACTTACTATTTTTCCTACGGTAACGCTTCCTCCGTTTGAATCTGAAGTGTATTCTAGGCCATGATTCCGTCTTCTCAATGACCGTTGCCTCTACTCGTACAAGGTCTCGCCTGAAACAACAACCTACATTGTTAAAGTGCCTTCGACTAACTGAAATATCATCAGGCCCTTTACAAGCTGTAAATTAGACACTGCATTTTGGCTCTCAATGACATTGCAAAGTCACATCATATGTTGTATTTGATTTTATATGTATATGTTGTAATTGATTTGTTACAAGGCACACGGAAGCAAACTAGCAGCCCAGAGCACTTGGAATTGGCACAATCTCAACTCAACATTTAATAGGAAAGCTTGCTTGAGGAACTTCCATCAGTCAGGCTTGATAACAAAACCTGAAAGTGATTTCAAGTCAATGCAAGTGAGATGGTCATATTTAGGCTAATGTGATAACTCAGCTCTTGCTGGATGCATTTCAAAAGTTATTTTGTCTAGATAGCTTAAATAAGATTAATTTTAGACTACGAGAGAATCCTTTGATTTGTAAACTAAACCTTACCCAAGAAGTGGTCTTCCGATGAGAGTGAAATCATCCCCACCAACCAACAGAACCTGTATAAAGCATAAGGAAAACCAAGGACTATGTCACTATTTCTAATCATGCATTTCTTTCTGACATGTTGGGGATTGTTTAAAATCAGAGCTTCCTATCCAACATGACAAAACATTCCAGCTGAACAGATAGACAGTTCACTTCCATAATTGCACTCACTGTCTCACAATCTTGGGCAGGCTAGGACTTTATTCCTTGGAGCGTTGGAGACTGAGAGGTGATCTTACCAAGTTGTATAAAATCATGAGCAGCGAAGGCAAGATAAATGTACACGGTCTTTTTCTCAGGGTTGAGGAATCTAAACAGGGCATGGATTAAGGTGAGCGGGAAAGATTTAATAGAAACCTGGGAGGCAACATTTACATACAGAGGGTGATATGTATATGGAACAAGCTAAAAGTGGTTCAGACAGGTACAATAACAAGACTTAAGAGACAATTGAATCGGTACATGGATAGGATAATTTAGAGGGCTATAGGCCAAGCGTGGGCAGGTGAGACTAGTATAGATGGGGCATATTGGTCAGTGTGGGCAGGTTGGGCTGAAGGGCCAGTTTCCATACTGTATGACTATATAAGGGGTATTTGGACAGATACTTGGATAGGAACATTTTAAAAGGGATATGGTTCAAACACGGGCAAATGGAAGGTGCCTAGATGGGCATCTTGGTCAGCACAGACGAATTTGGCCAAAATACCTGTTTCCATGTATTATGACTCTTTGCCCCTTACCTTTTCTAGTCTGATCCTGTCTCCACAGCCTGCTTCAATGTGATTTTCTATCAGAATCAAGTCTTCATTGGTTACTTTCCATTGTCTACTTGCAAAGTGTACAACTGCAAACAGTCTGCCGTATGCTCCTGCAGTGATCAACTCCTTAACATTCTGTACAACCTCTGCAAATAAAATAAAATTAATTGTCTCAACGAGCAGAATCGGATTCAATAGAAATAAATATCAAAGTTATAATCTAGTATTTCTCTAGCAGAGGCAGACAATACAATTTAAGCCTCAAGTGCTTTACGGGAATGGTGATTGTAATACTGAATCATAGAAATTTGATGTAATGAGATAATGCCTGGACAGGACAACTTATATAACTTCAAATCTTACCTAGGTGATGTTTTGCCTCTTCTACAGGATCAGGCAATTTGGTCTCAGGCCATGGTGGTTTTGATAATGATGTTACCGCTTGTTTTCTGTCAGATTTGATTAAAATGAAATAATATCAAGTCCCCTTATTTGTTATAATCGCACGTAAAGTTCTGGTTATATACTGAAGCATTACACTGAACCTTTTAAAAATGATTTATAGCTTAACAAATACATTCAAGGCAATTTTACAATTAAAAATATTGTGAGGTAACATCACAATACAGGTAACACAGATAATCATTCAAAATTCGTAAATGAGCTCCTTAGCTTCTCATTTAAACAATGCAATTCTGCATGTTTTCTTTTAAAGGGGTTACATCTACAGAAACAATATTAAGGATTGTCCAAAATTAATATTTGGCGCCGAGACGCCAATAAAATTCTGTCGGGAACAAAGTGCACCCAACCCCAGCAACAATTCTCCATCCAGGCCTGAACATTTCAAACCTGTTCAGTCATTAGCTCTTGTTGGTTTTTGAACATACAAAATGAAAATATGGTCCCCACTTCTCTCTTTTGGATAATATTGGGACTGAATTTCTTGAATCGGTTACAATTTAACTCCTGTTGTCCTGTCACAAATGACCTGTTATGATACTGAATAACAAAGATAAAGAATATATGAGTATACTTAGAACCTGTGCAACCTGGCAACCATGACAATAGAGTTATCTGCTGTTTACTTATCTCTGCACTGTATCACTGATGGTGGCCTTTTGTCTCAGACATATATCTGCAAGTGTTTACATAAAGTAATCAATCTTAGTACTTACACAACCAGAGACAGGAAAATTGAACATGACAGTGATTATGTAAAAAAACAAACAAATTCAAAAGCAACACCTAAAGTATTACAGGAACTCAGTGGGTCAGTCAGCATCTGGGGAAGGAATGGACAGTTGCTGTTTTGGGACAGTACCCTTCTTCAGACTGCCAGTGAATGAAAATCCTCCATTGTTTTGTGTTATAAGCTGAAAATATTAAGTTAATGGCTAAATGTAATCAGTTGCCTCCTAGCATATCAGGAACCAGAAAATAGAAAAAATAAATTGAACTCCAATGCAAAGACAATCTCCTGAAAATTCAAAATGTGATGTTTACAGTTGGTTTGAAAATGCAAGGAACTATGAAAGTAATGCTTTGGAGGTTATCAATGGAGAATTCTAAGTGACACAAACATCTGAAGAAATTATGAAGTTTATCAATGACATGACGTTTTCCTCAGATTTGTATACTGGCAAAATACTTTGTGGTGTAGACAGAGCCAACAATTTCCCAATGACTATTAGGCCACCATCTTTTTAAAAGAAAAATCAGGCTTTACCACACAAAAATAAAGTGAAAAGCATAATTTATCTTGCTGATACTCCCTATGATAGGGAGTGGAAAAATATTGACCATATTTAACAATTTTATGTCAACTCTCCATTTACCTTGGTTGAATTGTATTATTTTGAGAACTCTGATGTCTTGCAGTGAATGCCAGTGATGACACTATAAAAACAATGTTATTTGTTACACGTCACAAGTTTCACATCAAAACAGGACATAAACAATTTATATACATTTTGAAATAAATCACACCTATTCCATGATCAGTCATATTTAGTAAATGTTCTAAAATTTAAAACAAGCATAAAACAAGCTACATACACCCACAAATGGAGTATTTTGCTTTCTGGGGCTATAGTGTACAAATTGAATTTAATCATGCTGACCCTCCTTATAAAACATAAATTAGGCCTCAGCTCCACTACTGGGCTCAAGAACACAATAGTTTATGGGTGATTCAATTTATTTATTTTTGGGGTGTGAAAGAGGTGGGTAAAGTGGTTGTCAATATTGAGGTGTGGACAGATCAGATGGTAATAAATGTGCAGTATTCAACATATTTAGCAGATGAGATGCAACACAAATAAATGTGTGATAATTCATTACTTGGAAGAATATAGTCTAAGCTGGGCAGAGACAGTAAAAAATAGGGTACAATTATACAAGTTACCAAAAATTGTGCCAATCTTCAACACACAAAACTTCATTCACCCTTTTCCTCCCTCAGCTCCATCTGCAACATCCCACTCCTCAAACCGCTATCATCTCTCAGTTGACAAGTTCAAGCCTTCCACCATTCTCCATCATCACCTCTGTGACACTCCACACCCACCTCAACATTTGTTACTCACCGACTCTAACCCTCCCTGCCCACCTGCCTCACCCATCACCTGTCCCAACCCCATCCCCCCACCCGCTTCTCCACCATATTCAATTTCACCTATCTATTTCCTCCAGAGATGTTGCCTGACCCTGCTGAGTTGTGTTTTGTTCAAGATTCCAGATCTACAATTCCTTGAGGCTTGCCTCACCATCACTCCTTGCCCGTATCTCCATCATCTGACCCGAATGCCCCTTTCCATCATCCCATCCCAACCCCCTCTCGATCACACCACTCCAACCCTCCCTGCCCACATATCCATCATCCCACCCCAACCCTCACTGCCCACATATCCATCATCCCACCCCAACCCTCCCTGCCCACATAACCATCATCCCACCCCAACCCCCCATGCCCACATATCCATCATCCCACTCCAACCCCCCATGCCCACATGTCCATCATCCCACCCCAACCCTCCCTGCCCACATATCCATCATCCCACTCCACCCCTCCCTGCCCACATATCCATCATCCCACCCCAACCCTCCCTGCCCACATATCCATCATCCCACCCCAACCCTCCCTGCCCACATATCCATCATCCCACTCCAACCCCCCATGCCCACATATCCATCACCCCACCCCAACCCTCCCTGCAAGTAATCATCTATCCATCAACCACCCATTCCTGCCTGCCCATCACGCCCAACCCTCCCTGCCCCCCTCTTCATCACTCCACCTCAACTCCCCTCTCTCCATCATCCCACCACAACCCTCACTGCTAAACCTTCCACCACAACCTCCCTCCCTCCCTCCCTCCCTCCCTCCCTGCCTGGCTGGCTGGCTGGCGGAATAGACTCGATGGGCCGAATGGGCAAATTCTACTCCTATTCCTTCTGACCCGATCTGACCTCTTCATCAATCCGACCGCCCAACTGCCAAGCCCCTCACCCCCCCTACCCCCTCGCCGCCCCGCCCGCACCCAGCCAGCCAGCCCACGGCGCAGGGTGCAGAGTCCCCGCTCACCGGCGGCCCGGGCCCGGCTCCAGCCCCGGCTCCAGTTGCCGAGCAACCTCACGCAGCCCGTCGCCGCCATCTTCCCGGCGGCAGCAGCGCGGGTCCGTGCGGGAACTCCCTCCCTCCCTCCCTCCCTCAGGCCGGCGGGGCCGGGATAGCGGGCGGACGGGCGGCGACGGTAAGTGTGGATGTCGTTGTGTCCTGTACCGGCCTCCCCCCGGGGGCAGGGTGACTGACGCTGGTGCCCTCGCCTTAGTCACTTATATCACCCAGTGCTCGCTCACCCCTCGGTGCGTCCAGGCCCCGCGCTCACCCCGGCCGCGGCTGTCACCGACGGGCGGCTGCTCTGTCACCGAGGGCCCGATTACCGATACCTGTCACCGAGGGGCCGATACCCTGTCACTGAGGGGCCGATACCCTGTCACTGAGGAGCCGATACCCTGTCACTGAGGGGCCGATACCCTGTCACTGAGGGGCCGATACCCTGTCACTGAGGGGCCGATACCCTGTCACTGAGGGGCCGATTACCGATACCCTGTCACTGAGGGGCCGATACCCTGTCACTGAGGGGCCGATACCCTGTCACTGAGGGGCCGATACCCTGTCACTGAGGGCCGATACCCTGTCACTGAGGGGCCGATACCCTGTCACTGAGAGGCCGATACCCAGTCACTGAGGGGGCCGATACCCTGTCATTGAGGGGCCGATACCCTGTCACTGAGGGGCCGATACCCTGTCACTGAGGGGTCCGATACCCTGTCACTGAGGGGCCGATACCCTGTCACTGAGGGGCCGATACCCTGTCACTGAGGGGCCGATACCCTGTCACTGAGGGGCCGATACCCTGTCACTGAGGGGCCGATACCCTGTCATTGAGGGGCCGATACCCTGTCACTGAGGGGCCGATACCCTGTCACTGAGGGGCCGATACCCTGTCACTGAGGGGCCGATACCCTGTCACTGAGGGGCCGATACCCTGTCACTGAGGGGCTGATACCCTGTCACTGAGGGCAGATAATCTGTCACTGAGGGGCTGATACCCTGTCACTGAGGGGCAGATAATCTGTCACTGAGGGGCCGATACCCTGTCACTGAGGGGCCGATACCCTGTCACTGAGGGGCCGATACCCTGTCACTGAGGGGGCCTATCGATACCCTGTCACTGTGGGGCCGATACCCTGTCACTGAGGGGGCCTATCGATACCCTGTCACTGAGGGGCCGATACCCTGTCACTGAGGAGCCGATACCCTGTCACTGAGGGGCCGATACCCTGTCACTGAGGGGCCGATACCCTGTCACTGAGGGGCCGATACCCTGTCACTGAGGGGCCGATACCCTGTCACTGAGGGGCTGATACCCTGTCATTGAGGGGCCGGTACCCAGTCACTGAGGGGCCGATACCCTGTCACTGAGGGGCCGATACCCTGTCATTGAGGGGCCGATACCCTGTCACTGAGGGGCCGATACCCTGTCATTGAGGGCCGATACCCTGTCACTGAGGGGCCGATACCCTGTCACTGAGGGGCCTGATACCCTGTCATTGAGGGGCCGATACCCTGTGACTGAGGGGCAGATAATCTGTCACTGAGGGGCCGATACCCTGTCACTGAGGGGCCGATACCCTGTCATTGAGGGGCCGATACCCTGTCATTGAGGAGCCGATACCCTGTCATTGAGGGGCCGATACCCTGTGACTGAGGGGCAGATAATCTGTCACTGAGGGGCAGATATCCCTGTCACTGAGGGGCCGATACCCTGTCATTGAGGGCCGATACCCTGTCACTGAGGGGCCGATACCCTGTCACTGAGGGGCCGATACCCTGTCACTGAGGGGGCCTATCGATACCCTGTCACTGAGGGGCCGATACCCTGTCACTGAGGGGCCGATACCCTGTCACTGAGGGGCCGGTACCCTGTCACTGAGGGGCCGGTATCCTGTCACTGAGGGGCCAATACCCTGTCATTGAGGAGCCGATACCCTGTCACTGAGGGGCCGATACCCTGTCATTGAGGGGCCGATACCCTGTCACTGAGGGGCCGATACCCTGTCACTGAGGGGGCCGATACCCTGTCACTGAGGGGCCGATACCCTGTCACTGAGGAGCCGATACCCTGTCACTGAGGGGGCCTATCGATACCCTGTCACTGTGGGGCCGATACCCTGTCACTGAGGGCCTACTGCTCTATCACAGAGGGCCCGATACCTTATCCGGAATACAGCCAAACGGGGTGAGATGCCAAAGCGAGATCTCATCTTCTGCCAGATTGATGTTAAAGACACCCAGCGATATTCTGAGAGCAGTGATGTTACCCCACTTTATTGCTGAACCTTCATCAGGAAAGAATAAATTAACGGTTCCATTCTTTAACAACAGCAGTGAATTCATTTTGAAAAACACCCACTCCAGTGGCTGGAAAGTACTTTCAGTTGTGAAAGGTGCCGAGCAACTACCTGTGTCAGTTTTAGAGCCCGTTGAGCTATACAGCACGTTGAGCTGCTCAAGCCTTTCTGCCCAACTTGTCCATGCTGACTAATTTATGAGTCCCACTTGCCTGCGTCTGGCCCATACCCCCCAAACATTTCCTATCTGTGTGCCGGTCCAATGTCCATTAAATGTGCTAATTGTACCTGCCCCTGTCACTTCCATTGGCTGCTTGTTCCATATATACGCCACCCTCTTTGTGTAAAAAGTTACTCCTTACGTTTGATTTAAATCTTTCCCTCTCTCAGCTTAAATCTACACTTTCTAGTTTTTGACTCCCTTACGCTTGGAGGGGAGGGGGGTAAGGATTCTTCAGACTTTTCACAACCTTTCTGGATGACCAGAACTATATTCAGGACCAGGGAGGACAAATACCTTGGAGTGTACCCAGAGCCGGCTGTACTTTTTGAGAAGGCTCTGCTTCTTCAACGTCTGCAGTAAGATGCAGCAGATGTTCTACCATTCAGTGGTGGCCAGTGCTATCTTCTTCTCTGTCTGTGCTGGGGTAGCAGGGTGAAGGCTGCAGATGCCAATAGGATTATCAAACTCATCAAGATGGCTGGCTCCGTCCTGGGGGTGGAGTTGGATTAATGGGAGGTGGTCTTGGAGGGGAGGATAATACAGTTCACCCCCTCCATGACACACTGGTCAACCTGAGGAGTACCTTCAGCAACAGACTGGTTCCACCAAAATGCAGGACAGAACGCCACAGGAGATCCTTCTTCTCTGTGGCTATCAAACTGTACGACTCCTCCCCCTTCTGTCATGGGGTAGACTGACTCCTCTCCCCAACCTTTGCACATCCCCAATCCTTAACACTCGTCATTTTAATTTAATGCATTTTGTGTTTTATGACTGGTGCCAGATCAATTTCCCTCCTGGGATAAATAAAGTTCTATCGTATCGTATTCCAAAAGTAACCTTACCAACATCTGTCTGAAGAAGGGTCTCGACCTGAAACATCACCTATTCCTTCGCTCCACAGATGCTGCCTCACCTGCTGAGTTTCTCCAGCATTTTTGTCTTCCTTCGATTTTTCCAGCATCTGCAGTTCTTTCTTAAAACATCATGTATGCGCCATTAAATACCCTGAAAAATGAAGACAAGCATGCCAAACACCAAACAGTTCTATGTTATAGTCTGAAGAAGAGTCTCGACGTGGAACATCACCCATTCCTTCTCTCTAGAGATGCTGCTTGTCTTGCCGAGTTACTCCAGAATTTTGTGTCAATCTTCGATTTAAACCAGCATCTGCATTTCTTTCCTGCACAGTTATAGATATTAGTTCATGTTTTACCACATTAGTACAGTTATAGATATTAGTACATCTATGTTATAGATATTAGTACATTTCCTGTGCATGTTGTATATTTTCATGTCCTTCTCTGGGGGAAAAAACCTCTTGAAATAATAAGTAAGACAAACAGCATTTGTAGAAAACCAACACGGGTTTTCTCTGGATGCTCTGGTTTCCTCCCAAACTCCAAAGACATCCAGGTTTGTAGGTAATTTGCTTTGGTAAAATGTAAATTGTCCGTTGTGTGTAGGATAGTGCTAGTTGTTGGGGCGATCACTGGTTGTCATGGACTCGGTGGGCTGAAGGGCCTGTTTCTGCGCTGTATCTCTAAACTAAATGAAACTGGACTGTACATATGCTGGAGGGTTTGTTTAAAAAATACTGAGAGCCAAAAGATCCTTCAATTAAGCAATTTCTTACAAATTTGTGTGGAACGAGAACATCTGACCTCTGCAATGAATGAACAAATGAGACCATAAATTTGAAACATGATTATGAGGTTGCTTTTTCATGTATGTAAAATCAGCAGGTTTACAGATTACATTTTTACAAGATGCATGATAAGAAGCAACTCATGAAATAGTCACAACCTGAAGTTTTTGCTGATGCTTGCATCTATTGTGTGTGTACATGTTGGTATGTCTGTGGTGCAACAGGGCAAGAGTGTTTACATAAGAATTATTCTTTCAGATTGAGAGAGTGGGCTCTTAGAGGATGTTTGGGTTAGTGAGAGCATCTTGAAGTAGGGTACTTCGATTAAGATCAAAGAGTTATAGTGTGTCGGACATAACTGCAGTTGCTGGTTTAAATCGAAGGTAGACAAAAAATGCTGGAGTTACTCAGCGGGATAAGCAAGTAGTTCCAAGATAGACACAAAATGCTGGAGTAACTCAGCAGGACAAGAAGCATCTCTGGAGAAAAGGAAATGGGTGACGTTTCTGGTTGAGATGTTTCGGGTCTGAAGAAGGGTCTCAACCCAAAACGTCACCCATTCCTTTTCTCCAGAGATGCTTCTTGTCCTGCTGAGTTACTCCAGCATTTTGTGTCTATCTTGGAACAAAGAGTTGCCTGTTTAGGATTGAGATTGACATTTTTTTTCTCAGGATTATAACTCTGGAAATGTCTACGTCTTAGAACTGTAAAGGTGGAGTCACTGACGTTGACAAATATTTTAAACTAAGGAAATACAGGGGAATACAGAGAGAGCAGGACACTGGTGCTTTGACCAGTATTAGGTCAGCTGAGATCTTATTGAAGGACAGGGCAGGCTGGTGGGGCTCATTGACCTGCTCCCGATTCTGTTTATGTTCTTAAACACACCCTCAAATTCATCTATTAACTGTATCTTTAACCGTGCCCTTTGTCTAATATGGAAGTTGCCATTTTCTGACATTGAGCCATATTGGTAAATATGGACACCTAGATACTTGCTGCTCCCGATTGACAGAAAGTATGGTAATACAATAATTGGGTAAAAAGAGAAATTCAGCTCAATTGCAACTGCTTGTATTTTCAGTGAAGAAATGTGAACCCAGCAGTTAAACTCAGGAGATGTGAGTATTGCAAGGGTGTTGCCACATTGCCTATACTTTCCGACACACATTATCTTTTTTTTAAAATGTTGTTACTAATAACAGGGCATATCTTTAAGATGAGGCATAAAGTTTAAAGGAGATGTGTGAGGCAGATAAAATAGTGGCTTTTAAGAGGCTTTTGGATAGGCACGTGGATCTGCATACAGGGAATGGAACTATGAGTCATACAGGGTGGAAACAGGTCCATCAGCCCAACTTGCCCACACCAACCAACATGTCCAGTCTACACTAGTCCCAGCTGCCTTCATTTAGCCCATGTCCTTCTAAACCTATGCTATCCATGTGTAGGAAGGAACTGCAGATGCTGGTTTAAATCGAAGATCGACATAAAAAGCTGAAGTAACTCAGCGGGTCAGACAGCATTTCTGGAGAAAAGGAATTGATGGTGTTTTGGGTCGAGACACTTCATCAGATTGTCTAAAGAAAGGTCTTGATCCAAAACGTCACCTATTCCTTTCTCCAGAGATGCTGTCTGACCCGCTGAGTTACTCCAGCTTTTTGTATCTATCCTATCCATGTACCTGTCTAAATGTTTGTAGTTATAACTTACAGTCTTGGGCTTATAGACTTGCAGTGACTGTAGCTTGCTGTTTCTCTGGGAATTGTGGAAGGGATATGGTCCAGAAGAAATGCCCCTCACTAATGTAGACTTCTATCATCTAACCCTTAGGAGTCAAGTATCCCTCAAAAACCAATGTATGTCCCCGAGACAGGGTAAACCCGTGGGGTTGGGTTGCTGTGCACATTTGGTGTTCGCCACCTGCTATCTGCACAATACCTAATGGGGTCAGTGTGCAGAACATCCATTGAACACCTTTTATTCACACTTATCAGGGGAGTCTTATTCACAATGATCTGCACTTTTGGATATATTAGCAACAACTCTGCCACCTCCTTAGTCTTTGTACACCCACACCTTTAATTGGTACTCATTGACTTTGTGTGCATCCCTTCCTCAATTGAGTTCTTATCTTGTCATCTCTTGCATGTGCAATCCCTATTCTGTTACCATTTATAAAGTGCTTTACATTATGGATGCTCTATAAATGCCACCCCCTAGAATTATGTCTCCTTGCTTCTCTACACAGAAGTGTGGTGAAGCCTTAAAGGTAATGTAAGCCTTAAAAGTAATGTTTTTTTTCTCTCTTCTTCTTTTATAGACACAACAATGGAGGTTTTTGTGTCACAAAATTTAGAGTTACTACAAGAAGAAAGGATAGCTGAAATTGAAGAAACCAGGTATACTTTCTCAAAACTCCCTTTTATCTTTACGTTTCATGAGCTTGTGGTATTTGGCTCCACATCTCCATTCATTGTTTCCTCAATAAATTAATAATTTATGACCAACAGTTTAGTTTTCTGATACCTTTCACCTGATTGCTAAAATTCACCTGAATGAAAACTTGACTCCAAATGAGAGATTTCTGATTCAAATCAACTTGCAATGTTGAATATTCATGAGCTTATTGATAGAAGACCAGATATTGATTCTGGCTCTGACATTTGTAATTTGTAGAAGATTTTTAAACGCCAACTGTACTGATACACAGCTTGATGGATATAATAAATATTGATGATCTGTCTCTTGGAAAGCTCATGCTTTTAAGCAGTCCACCGGGAGATTTCAGTCAGTAAATGTATGTTGAACAAAGCTGATTAGATTACTGTGGTCTTGTTTAGTTCTACCATTTGGTGAAGTGTCACCAAGGAACAGATCCAACAACTTCTAGCAGTCTTAAAATGTAGGTGTATATGCAAAAGGAAGAAAGTATACAACACAGTAAAGGTGTGTGCTAACAAAAGGCTATGCGTATACTCGCGGAACATGGTCCCTGCTGATTGGGAAAATGATTCCAACTTTAATGGTTGAGAGTCGATTTAGAATTGAGCTCATTCTTTGCACAAAGTTATGTGATCTGTGGAGAAACTCATAACAAATGGATAGGTGGTGTTTTGGGTTAGGACCCTTTTTCAGACTGAAGTTTATCCACACATCCTCTGCCCTTATCCTAACATCAGGTACTTCCTCCTGCAACTGTAAGAGATGTAACGCCAGTTTCTCCACCTCCTCTCTCACATTAATCCAGGGACCCCAACAGCCCTTCCAGGTGAGACAGAGATTCATATGCTTCTCTAACTTGATCTACTGCATTGGGTGCTCCCAATATGGCCTCCTTTACATCGGTGAAATTAAGTGTAGACTAGGTGACGATTTTGCCAAGTACTTGTACTTGGGCCATCAAGGACTGCTGCATATCCCGGTTGCAAACCATTTTAACTCTTATTCCCATTCCCATACTGACCTTTCTGCCTGGGGACCTCCTCCACTGCCAGTGTGGGGCCACACTCAAACTGCAGGAACAGCACCCCATATTCCACTTAGATAGCTTACATGGCCAACAGTATGAACATTGAATTCTCCAATTTTAATTAATTAACCAACAACTCCCCCCTTTCCTCCCTTCTCTTCCCTGTGCCCCACCTGGATGCACACCCATTTCTCCCACTACCCTGCCCTCCGCTTGGGCAATCTCCATCCCTTCCACTTAAATTCCTTCCTTGGTTTCACATTTCTTTCCTCTCCTTATCTCACAGCCTTTTGCCTCTCTTGCCCTTGATCACCCTCTACCAATCAATCCTCCCCTCCCTCACCAGTATCCACTTGTCCTGCCCCCAGCTCTCTCGCAGCTTTCTCCCCCCTTACTATACTCAGTCTGAAGTAGGGTCCTGACCTGAAACATCGCCTATCCATGTCTTCCAGTGATGCTGTTTGACCTGCAGAGTTACTCCAACTCTTTGTGTCAATCCCATTACTCATCATACTTGATTTGCTGATCTAAATTGGTGCCAGGTATAGCAGTGCCTCACATATTAAATTAATAGTCTTGTTTTCAAATACTTCTGTAGCTTCTTCACCTGATCCTATCTCTGTAACTTTTTTTAACTCTGCAACTTCTTGAATTTTTTTTCCTACAATTCTGCCCTCTGGTGCATCCCTGATTCTGTGAGTCACCCCACCATTAGTAGCTGTATCTTCAGAAGACGAGGCTCATAGCTTTGGAATTTCTTCCCCAATTCTCTCCACTGTCTGTCTCTCCTCCACCAAACCTGTCTATTTTAATTGCATGTTTTGCTGTCAAGATTGATCCGAATTCTGATGTGAAGCACTTTGAGATGTTTTGCCCAAGTCAGGAGTGCTGTATAAATACAAATTCTTTTTGACTATTTTATACTGTTATTTTTGTTTGGTTATTTCAGGGAATGGCAGGAAAATGTCTCTGTGAAAAAACTCCAGCAACGGGGAGTATGTCTGGTGAAGCTTCAGGTGGCAAGCCAGAGAACTGGACTGTATGGACGCTTGCTTGTCAGCTTAGAACCGAGAAAGTATGAAGCCAGCGCAACATTGCCCAGCAATAACTTTGGTCCTGGTGTGTTCATGTTGAATTCTTCCTTAATGCTGTCACAAAAATTGCATCAAAAATATACTGCAGTGTCTGATTGCTGTTGCATTCAACTCTTCTCACAAAAAGCCTCATATGTGAAGAAATAATTGTAAGGCACAGAAACAGGCCCTTTGATCCACTTATCCAATCAGGTCATCAAGTACTCTAGATATGGGCTAACCAATCATTTGTAATAAAAGAAAGAAAGTACTGGATTAACTCAGTGGGTCAGACAGCATCTCATCTCTGGAGAACATGGATCGGGGCTGTTTCAGACCAAAATGCTCCAGAATGCTGCCTGACCTACCTGAGTTACAACAGCACTTTGCATCTTTTTATGTAAACCATCATCGGTGGTTTCTTGTTCCTCAGTGAATTGTAATGTTATGCCATTGTCACCCATCACTAATATTCTATGCCCCGGTTTCCCATATGCCTTCTTCGCCACCTTAGCCAACTGTGCTGTCAGCTTCAGGATCCTTGAAGATGTATAGCGAGGTTCCTTTGTTTCTCCGTACTTCCCATTACCTTATCATTCATTTGTATGACCTTTCTTTATTAGGCCTCACCTTATACATGCCTTTCATCCCATTGCACTGCCCATTTTACCAACTGTTCAATATCAACTTGCAGCCCATAGCAATCCTTGTCACTATCAATGATACCACCAACTTTCATATCTTCTTTAAACTTACCATTATACTTTCTACATTCATATCCAAATCGTTAATATACATAACAAGCTGTAAGGATTGCAGCACTACTCCCTGTGGTACAAAACTAATAATGGGCCTGCATTGACTTTATGATGGATATAAACTTTCCAGATGCTTTCTCTGACTGATTAAGTAGTTTGGTGTTGCACGGTTGTTGGTTTCTATTCCCAACCATATTAATTTTCAATCTTTGTAAGACGCCTTTCTTTGTTTTGATTGATTAAACTGCAGAATTCACAGGGGATGCATGCAGTTCCCACAGATTTTGTTTTGCCCTTCCATGTCCCAATGACAGATGTCTGGTTTCTATTCAGCTACCTGTCGGACGGAGATGAGATGTTCAGTGGAATATAAATTTATCCTTCTTCCCTTAAAATCAGCCTCCAGAATAAAGACTTAGAAAGTGCATTGAGATGTGATTTCAAGGATCTGCATTCTTTCTGGAGCAGGCATTTGTTGAACATGGAACAAATTTAGGTTCATGAGTCCTAGAAGCAGAATTAGGCCATTCAGGCCATCAAGTCTACACCGCCATTCAATCAAAGGCTAATCTATCTTTCCCTCTCAGCCCCATTCACATGCCTTTTCCACATAGCCCCTGACACCCTTACTAATCAAGAAATGATCATATATTGAAACAATCCTATTATTTATTTTTGCAGCAATGTTTCTTCTAATGGTAGTAGGGAATACAACACCATTGGTACAAAGTTTCATTTGGCTGAAACTGGAATGTTTTGTGAGTGGGCATTTGCATTAAATGATATCTTTCCTTTGTTCAGGGGACATTGTGGGTCTATATGACAACCAAGGCTCCACTCCATTGGACCAACTTGCATCCGGTGTTGTCACACGCATCACCCAAAAATCAATTACCGTAGCCTTTGATGAATCCAGCGATCAGCTAAACTTTGACGGTGATTCTTCCTATAAACTTTTGAAATTGGCTAATGACGTCACCTATAAGAGAATGAAAAAGTAAACATTATATTTTGTACCTTAAACTGTGTTAAGCTTTAACTGGTGCATGTTTGGTATTTTTAAGAAGTGAATGTAGTGTCTTGTTATATGCATCAGTAGCATATATCAGCCAGATATTGCTACATTTGTACTTCTTTTTACTTCTGTCATACTACATTTAAAACTTGTGGATAGCAGAATATCACTGCATTATTATATACATCCATCACTTGATAATTCAGATCTCCACTCTGCTTCTGGGAACAAGGTCCAAAAGTACCATAATGTTTGTGCTTTCTATCTCTTGAAACATAACATATTTTTCACGGAACCCTATAATGTTTTGGTAACTGATTTTAACTTATTTTTTGAGGCTTAGTCTCATGTTTAGAAAATTCTACTTCATCAAAACTTCTCTGCATTAAAAAAAATATTTTCTTTCTAGCGCTTTAAAAGCCTTAAACCAATATCATGCTGGACCAGCCTGTAATCTCGTAGATGTCTTGTTTGGTGCTTCCGAGCCAGGTTCTCCATCAGAAAGTCAAAGTAAGATCAATTTCTTAAATATTTTATCTTCATTGTTGTGATAATATTGAAAATTCAACTTTTACAATGCAGGTACATTAAACACTCGAAAAAGATAGAAAAACAGAAAGTATTGGAAACACTCAGGAGGTCAGGCAGCATCTGTAGAAAAAGAAACTGGGTTTACATTTCAGGTCCAAGACCCTTCATGGGTTGCGGTTTATTATTGTAACATGTAACGAGTTACAGTGAAAAGCTTTGTTTTGCAGGCTATCCAATCAGATTAGTTAATACTACACATGTACAATCAAGTCAAACTCAAGTAAAATAGTTAGAGCAAAGACTTGACTTTTGAGATATGATGCTGAAACAGGCCCTTCGGCCCACCGAGACTATACCGACCAGCGATCAGCTAAACACTAACACTATGTTCCACACCAGGGACAATTTTGCCAAAGCCAGTTTACCCATAAACCTACACATCTTTGGATTGTGGGAAGAAACTGGAGCGCCCTAAGAAACCCACATGGTCACAGGGAGGAAGTACAGACTCCATGCAGACAGCACCTGTAGTCAGGATTGCAACCGGGTCTCCGGCGCTGTAAGGCAGCAACTACCTCTGTGTCACGGTGTTGCCCTAGGGGGGAAAGGGGGAAGATACAGAGTGAACCGGAAAGGAGCAAAGATTAATTTTCTGTAGCGGAGACAAATGATTAATTCAGTAACTAGAAACATACTATACATTGTGTTATATTTTGGTAGGGCTATGGGACATTTACAGCAGACCAGGCTATACTGATAGAGAGTGAAAAATGAAGCCAAAATCACATATGGATTACTTGATTGAAATGCCCAGTTCTCATACAGCCTGAAAGGAAGAACTTGTTGCCTTAGATTGAAGAATTCATAATGGAGACCAAAGCTTCAACATGCCGAAATGGAAGATGTGGTGTTTGTTTGTGCTGTATCATTGTTGTAACAGTGCAGGAGGTCACAGCCTGACCTGCCAAACCTGTGCAGATGCTACCTGATTTGCTCATTATTTCCAACATTTCCTGTTTTTACTTCATATTTAAGCATCAGCAAATCTTTTGATTTTCAATGTCCTTTCCTATAAAGCGAATGTTCACTTTGATTCCACACACTTGAAACAGAAGTAGACACAATATTTAATGATGGAAGAAAATATATATATTCCACTTCTGTTCAGCATTGAACTCAGAAAGATGGCTAGGTAAATTAAAATTAGAAATTCACTTTATCGTTGAATTTTATATTACTTGCAGATAAAATATGTGAAACACCTTCAGAACAATGCACATTTTAGTCACATTTACCATGTTACTAAACTGCCGTATGTGCGTGAATTAATCTCTTTTGATAAGAAGTCTTCGTTGCTGTTTTTCTTTAGACAGCCAGGATTTGTACAATCCTCGTCTAGATGACTCTCAAAAAGAAGCTGTAACGTTTGCACTGTTGCAGAAGGAAGTGGCAATTATCCATGGTCCTCCTGGCACTGGGAAGACAACCACAGTTGTAGAAATAATTCTGCAAGCTGTGAAACAAGGCTTGAAGGTGATAATATTTTACATGAAATGTACTTGGAATATTTTACTTGACTAATTCACAAGCGAGGAGTGCATCTGTGCTTCATTCATCACAGGAGTGGTTTTAGTTATCAAGAAATTGGAAAGTGATCAGAAGATGTCGAAAGGCCTTGGTTCCAACATGCAAGACCATGATGCCACTTTTGTGGTCATTGGTAAACAGAGGGAGTCTTCTACCCTGCCCAGAATGGGCGTTGTAGGCATCCGAACAGCAAATCACCATTGTTATATACAAACATAGAAAATAGGTGCAGGAGTAGGCCATTCAGCCCTTTGAGCCAATGCATGATTCAATATGATCATGGCTGATCATCCAAAATCATTACCCTGCTCCGACGTCTTCCCCATATCCCTTGATTCCCTCAGCCCTAAGACCTGAATCTAACTAGATATCTGATCCGGCATCCTCTGCAAGGCATATCCAATGACTGAAAAGCACAAGTAAAAGTTCTCAACCATCAGAATAAAAGATTCCCACTGAACCATTGAGTGAATATTGGAAAATATAAATGAACAAGTATAACTTAGATTTAAATCCATTTATGAGCGAGAGATTTTTTTTTAATGTCAAAGAAGGCAAAAAATACTACAATTTTAATTCATATTTAGAAAACTACCGAAGAAATTGGAAGTGCTCTGGCTGAGGTACATCATTAGACATGGGTGAGGTGCCGGAAGACTGTAGGTTGGCTAATCTTGTGCCCATTTTAAATAAGAGCTGCAAGAAAAAGGTTGCAAGGCTGCAAGAAGTGAACTATAGACCTGTAAGCCTAACATCTCTGGGAGCAAAGTTACTGGATTGGATTCTGAGGGATAATCTATACATGTATTTGGAAAGGCAAGAGTTGATTAGGGAATTCTCAGCATAATTATGTGCATGGAAGAGCATGTCTTACGAATTTGATTATGTTTTTCTGAAGAAATAACCAAGAAGGTTGATGAGGTTAGTGCCATAGATGTGAACCAAATGGACTTCAGCAAGGCCTTTGATAAAGTTCCGCATGGTAGGCTGCTCCGGAAGATTAGATTGCATTGGATGCAGGGAGAACTTGCTAACTGGATACAGTGTTGGTTCAATGGTGAGTAACAGGTGACGGTTGAAGGTAGATTTTCAGACTAGAAATCTTTGACTAGTGGTGTGTCTTGGATTGGTGTTGGGCCCATTGCCATTTATCATCTATGGTCAACCATTTGGTTGATAATGTGCAAACATCAATATGAATAAGTTTGCTGATGATATTAAAATATGTGGTATCATAGACAGTGAAAATGCTAATTAAGAATGACAGCAGGATCTTGATCAGTTAGGCAAATAGGGCCGAGGAATCGCAATTGGTTCTTAATTTAGATGTGTGTGATGTGTTGCGTTTTCAGAAGTCAAACCAGGTCAGGAACTTCACTGTGGATGGGTAGGACCCTAAGTTGTAGTTCAGAGGGATTTAGGAGGAGGAACACCAGAATATGGTGTCACAGAGCGGTAGGATGGTGAAGAAGGCATGATGGCCTTCATCAGTCAGGGAATTGAGTATAGAGAAAAAGACAAGGTGCTGAAATAATTCAGTGGGTCAGGTAGCATCCCTGTAGAACATGGATTAGTGACATTTCAGGTCAGGATCCTTCATCAGACTATAGAAACTGGGAAGTCTGAAGAAGGGTCTCGACCCGAAACAGCAACAGTTCCTTCTCTCCATAGATGCCGCCCCACCCGCTGCATTACTCCAGCATTTTGTGTCTACCTTTAGAAGGTGGGATGTTAGTTTACAGTTGTACGAGGTGTTGTAGTGCAGTATTTGGAGTGCTGTGTCCACTTTAGGTCACCTTGCTATAGAAAAGATGCCATTAAGCTGGAAGGAGTACCAAGAGGATTTACGAGAATATTGCCCAGACATGAGACCCTGAGCTACAGGGAAAGGCTGGGCTGGCTAGGACTTTACTTCTTGGAGCACAGGAGGCTGAGAGGTGATCTTCTAGAGATGTATAAAATCATAAGGAGAATTGATAGAATGATTGCACAGTCTTTCCTAGGGTAGGGGGAACATGAACTAGAGAGCATAGGTGTAAGATGAGAGGCAAAATATTTACTAGGAACGAGGGGACAATTTTTTGCTCCGAGGGTGGTGGGTACGGAACGAGCTACCACATGAGATAGTTGAGGCAGGCACAATAATATTTAATAGCCATTTGGCCAGGTTAGTGGATAGCAAACGTTTATGTGGCTAAGGGCCAGGTCTGGGCAAATGGGACAAGGTTGGATGGGTCATCTTGTTCTGCACAGATGAGTTGGACCAAAGTGCCTATTTCTGTGCTTTATGACTCTCTGTCTCTATCTAGGAGGAAGAAGGGTCTCGACCCGAAACGTCACCTATTCCTAGATGCTCTCTGACCTGCTGTGTTACTCCAGCTTTTTGTGTCTATCTTCACTAAACGTCTTCTAGCTCATTAAATTCTGAACAAATGGAGCTCTTGTAAAAGTAATTTTTTGAAGAGGTTACTTAACAGCAATTAAAGAGAGCATCATCTTATTAAAACTTCATCTGAATTTATCATCCATACTTTGGCTTCTGTGGTGAATAAATTAAGCAACTCCTCACTTGATTCCAATGCTTGGTAAACTGGTGAGCGCTGTAACAGCACAACCTGTGGCAGTGTAAGGTACTGAGGCCACAACCTCTTGATTTCTACATTTAACTGCATGTGTCTGAGAAAAAAGTTGTCAAATTTACTTAATAGTCCTAGTAGCCCTGCAATAATCTTAATGCAAAATCATTTCACAAAAATAACTTGTTTAATGGTAATTAATTGTCATTTTAATCATTTCAATTGCTGGCAGCTGTTGATTCCTGCAGGTTTCTGGGTGCTGAAGATGATGATCAGATGAAAATGTTAGGGTATTTTAACAGAGTGACTATCAACAGCAGCTGAAAAAAAAGCAAATAGTGTTGTAACATTGTGCAAATATTTGTATTGATTTTATAAGTCCTCTGAAACTTGGCTCATTTTGTACATCTTGGACATAGAAGATTCTGTATATGGGATACAAGTTTGCATTGAGGGGTCTCATTTGTCCATCTCTCAGATTGGAGGAGGTTGTTTTGGAAAATTAATGACATTTAATGGAGCTGTATCATCTGATCATCATCTTTTGGCATTTTAAACCAGATGTAATGAGGTTACCAGTGGATGTTATGTTTATTCACCTTCCTGAGTGAACTTATGTACAAGAGAGGGTCATAACTATGCTGGATGAGTCGAGGGAACTGCAGATGCTGGTTCATACAAAGATGGACACAAAATGCTGGAGTACCTCAGCAGGTCAAGCAGCATCTCTGGAAAATAGGAGTAGGTGATGTTTCGGTCGGTATCCTTGTTCAGACTGAAGAGTCTGGTATTTTTATCCCGCTTTCTGATTGACGGGAAAATCGCACAAGATATTTAAGGACAATGTAGAAGAAAAACAAGTAGAACTTTTTATGCATTACTCTCAATCTTGAAAGCAGCAGGATATGCATCCCTGGATGCATCCCTGCGGTAGTACTGCACACAATGCATATAGCTTGGTCATAATGGGATAGTTGAAACCACGCGTTATAGAAAATCGTGTTAGAAAGGCACAATATGTCAAAGAGAAAAGGCAGATAGGACTAGAGAGTTAATTAAGTTATTTTTCCCGCTGAATTTTGAAAAGCAAATGTCTTCTTAATAGCCAAAAGTTTATTTTTAGTTACTGCAAGCTAAAAATATTAAAGACTCTATTTTTTAAGAGTATCGTTGCAGAAGTAGCAATAGAAGCAAATGTTTGTTAATTTCAATGGTCACCTGCTGTGAAACTGACAGGTAGACACAAAATGCTGGAGTAACTCAGCGGGACAGGAGCATCTCTGGAGAGAAGGAATGGGTGACGTTTCAGGTCGAGACCCTTCTTCAGACTGGTGTCAGGTGAGTGGGCGGGACAAAGATAGAATGTAGTTGGAGACAGTAAGACTGGTGGGAGAATTGGGGAAGGGACAGAGAGAGAGGGAAAGCAAGGGCGATTTGAAGTTAGAGAAGTCAATATTCATACCGCTGGGGTGTAAGCTACCCAAGCAAAATATGAGTTGCTGTTCCTCCAATTTGCGCTGGGCCTCTGACAATGGAGGAGGTCCAGGACAGAAAGGTCAGATTGGGAATGGGGGGAGTTAAAGTGCTGACCAACCAGGAGATCAGGTAGGTTAAGGCGGACTGAGCGGAGGTGTTCAGCAAAACGATCGCCGAGTCTACGCTTGGACTCGCCGATATTCAGGGTTAACACCTGGAACACCGGATACAGTAGATGAGGTTGGAAGAGGTGCAAGTGAACCTCTGCCTCCCCTGAAAAGACTGTCGAGGTCCTTGGATGGAATCGAGGAGGGAGGTAAAGGGACAGGTGTTGAATAGTTTCTGTGAGTCACGTGATGTCAGCATTATGGTAACATGCGTAATAGCAGAACTACCTGTATTTGCTGGGAGTGTAGAATATTGTCTTCTGGGTCTTGGCAATGCAACAGCATGGGAACCTGAACCTTGGTTTAACTTTTTTTTTAAAGTATTTGTGTATATCCTGCCAAATATTAATCTTGCTTCATTGGTCCGTTACACTATCTAGACATTATGTTTCCATACAAGTTTTCTTTTTGTTCCCCAAGGTACTTTGCTGCGCTCCCTCTAATGTTGCTGTTGACAACCTTGTAGAGCGTCTGGCACAAATTGAAGCACAGGTCCTGCGTTTAGGTCACCCTGCACGACTGCTTGAGTCTATACATCGTCACTCTCTGGATGCAGTGTTGGCACATGGAGATAACACCCAAATAGTATTGGAGATCAGAAAGGACATTGATCAGGCTTTTGTAAGTATCTTGCACACAGGTTACACAGTAGACCCTTGCAAGTTTCTTCCCAGATGTTATCAGGTAACTGAATCATCCTACCACAACCAGAGAGCAGTGCTGAACAACTATTTACCTCATTGGTGAACCTCAGACTACCCTGGATCTGACTTTACTGGCTTTACCTTGCACTAAACGCTATAACTGAGTGAGGGGGGTAAGGTTTAACCCAAGGCCGAGAGAGGAGAAATGCACGTTGGGGGGGATTAAACTTGCGGGTATTCACAAGCTAGGGGTGTGATGCAATGGGGTCTCAGACTGCTGTATCAAAATCCGCTATATTGAGATCCATTATTGTGAGTTTACTGCATTTGTTTGCTTCACATCTTTATTAAAAAAAATTACATTTACATTATTTTCAGAAAAACTGAAGCACTTTCATAGTAGCTGCATAGAAAAAATCAAAACATTGCTCATCTAAAAACAAATGTTTAGCAATTTTCATATGCTAATGAGGCAATATGTTCAATACTGAGATAAAAACTCACATTTTCATTCAAAGGCAAAAATGAAGAAGGCACAGGACAGAGGACAGAAAGTCCACTTTCGTGGTGAGATCAAGAGTTTGAGAAAGGAGCTGAGATCGAGGGAAGAGGCAGCTACATCACAGATATTAAAAAAAGCCAGTGTCGTCTTGGCAACTAACACAGGTAGATTTATGAAAAGAACAAAGATCGTGGGTGGGATTTACGCCATTACAAGCACCAATTAATTTAATTTCCTTGAATAATTGTCTCCTTTCCACAACCCGGAAACTGATTAAATTTAGTAAAACAAAACAAACATCTGGAGGTACTCAGTGTGCTAGGCAGCATCTGTGGAGGTAAATCGACAGACAACGTTTCAGGTTGGAACTCTTCTCCAGTTTGACAAAGGTTCCTGACCCGAAATGTTGCTGTACATTACCCTCCGTAGGTCCCTAGAGTAGACCGATTCTGGATCTAGGTCTAGACCAGGGACCTAGTTCCTGATGCTTAGCTTGGCTCATGCTAACTGTTAATGACATATGGTTGAATCTGTTTCACAGGGGGAGTTATAATTGAGCATTCTGTGAGGATTAGTCACATCTGTGTCCTCTATGCGCATTGTGTTGTTTTGGAATTTTGGAAGTCACATTATGCTCATGAAAGGCTCTAATCCCATTTAGCAATTTAAATTTGTCTGAGATTTGCATTGCATTGCACACAAGGAATGAGTATCTGGGCTCTACTAGAACATAGAACAAAAAACAGACCCTTTTGGCTCACCGAACCTGATGCCAAGACCGTACTGAACCATCAGTTATCTACCTGTTCTTAACCCATATCCATATCCCTATCCATCCATTCCCTACCAATGCACAACCCAATCCAGAAGGCTTTTAAACTTATCTATCCAACTCTCACCTCCGACATCATGTTCCAGGCACTCACCACCATCAGTGAAAAGACACTTGCTCAATACATCTCCTTTAAACTTTGTCCTTCTCAACTTAAAGCTATGTATGTCCTCTTGTATTTGATGTTTCCATCTTGGGAGAAAGATTCTTACTGTTTAAAAAGTATTCTGACGGTCTAATGTCAGTGCTCAGGTACTGTTTTGTTTTTCACAGTTTTCTTTGTTATACATAGGTGCTTCTGACGATGGTCCATTAAAACTCTTGCCGAATGATTATTTTGATCTTGTGGTGATTGATGAGTGTGCACAGGCACTAGAAGCAAGCTGCTGGATACCGTTAATGAAGGCTCCAAAATGCATCCTGGCTGGGGATCACAAACAACTTCCTCCTACCATTATTTCTCACAAGTAAGTTCACGCAAAGTCGTGAGAATTTCTTCATACTTTTATACTTCTCTCTCCTGCAAAAAAACATTTTGTTTGTACAATATTTTTGAACTCTTACGTGTAGAAGATATCCAGTAAAATAAGGTTCCAGAGAGTTTATATGCAAAGGCTGGAGAAGAGTGCTCTTGAGAATGTGGTTCCATGTTACAGGATAGAGTAGATGGGAAAATATCCTGAGAGGTTTAATTCGGTGTTTGGAGAAAAAAGTTCAGAAAGCTTTTTTTGCACAGCATCCAACTTGACATGTCAGACAGTACCACTGGAGAAAAGGGATAGGTGCTGATCTGGGTCGGGACCCTACTGACCAAAAGTTGCCCCTCACGCTCCTATTGAATCTTGCCCCTCTCACCTTAAACCAATGGTTTTTGATTCCCCTGCCCTGGGTAAAAGACTCTGTGCATTCACCCTAGGTATTCTCACGATTGTATAAACCTCTATACGATCACCCCTCCTGCACTCAAGAAATAAAATCCCAGCCCTCCAGCTCAGCTCCTCAAGTCCTAGCAACATTCCCAGTAAATCTTCTCTGTACTCTTTCTAGCCTAATGATATCCTTCTTATAGCAGGGTGACCAAAACAAAACAAGATTCCAAATGTGGCCTCGCCAACGTCTTGTACAATTGTAATTGTAATTAATTTATTAGCCAAGTATGCAAAAACATACAAGAAATTTGATTTGCCATACAGTCATACCAAAAATTGTAACATAACATCCTAACTTCTACACTCATTACACTGACTGATGGTTAATGTACTGAAAGTCTTCTTTACTCTTGCTCACTATACTAAAGTATACTTGCCCAGCTGATCAAGAGCCTGCTGTAATTTTTGATAACCAACTCCATTGCCTACAATACCACCTAGTTACGGTAATTTGCAAGAAACAATAATTTATAAGAAACCTGTAAAGAGCACAATAAAGAGTACGTAGATGTTAAGCTAATTACAAAAGATAATTAGTGAAAGAATACTAAGCCATGTCTTAGGAAAACAACACATTTTAATTGGATTGGAGGTTTCGAGAAATGGTGGAAGAAGATTCAAAATAGTTTTTGAATAGGATTTTTTTTTAAATTGCAAGGGATAGAGTGGATTGATTTTATTTGGATTTTTTTTGCTGAATAGTTGATTCAGTTACATAGCACTTAATTAATTCCTTCTGTGTTGTAATAATGAAAATAATCATCTAATTAAACGTTAACATTTGAAATATTTCACACAACCTCTAAAAATATTCCACGTAAGCAGCTTGAGCATGTTTTGATTTCTCATTTGTTATCTTGTAATGAATTGAGATCCCGAGGGGCCACTCAACATTACCTTTTATTTTAGTGAGATAGCGATTATAAGGGAGAGCCCTTTTGTGTACAATTTCAAAAAACAATCTTGCACTCGATGAGAAAGTTGTGATACTAAAAGCTGCCTGCTAAATGTTTGTTTTATGATGCTTTCTCTAATCGGGGTTCATTTAGCCAATTTTCTTCGGACCCTTTGAGCCATTTTATATATATTAGGGCCTAATTCAACAGACCAAGATGAAACATGGGACCTTTTTTTATATACAATCCTTAGCTTTTTACTGGATTAGTTAATCGGCCACCTGGGAGCACTTTGGAGTAATAATGTTTCAGAAGCTTCTTAATATTAATTGACTGATTAAAGTTCTACTGGAGTATTAAAGCCATAATGCAGTGATTTTAGTGTTTGGAGATTAATGTGTGGGAAGTTTGTGTTTTCAGTGCAGTTATGAGCCATGTAGGCATTAAGTGCAATTTCAAACTTAAACCAAGTTGTCACCATTCTGGTATTGAAAAGTTCAATGCATTAGTCCAAGGTAGTTTGCTCTGCCTGATGCTTTGCTGTACTATTCAATTTGCTAATTGACCAGCAGTCAAATGCATAAAAGGGGCTAAGTTTATGGCATTTCCATAATGTACATCTGTATCCAAGCCAAGCCAGAAAAAGTTAGAAGGAGAAACAAGGAACTGCAGCTGCTGGTTTACAAAAAAATGATACTTAGTGCTGGAGTAAATCAGCAGGCCAGGCAGCGACTCTGGAGAACATGAATAGGTGACATTTCTGGTTGGAACCCTTCATCACGGACCCTTCTTCAACCCGACTAGGAACATCATCTATCCATGTTCTCTAAAGATGCTGCCTGGCCCACTGAGTTACTCAAAAAAAATCAGATTTGCTCATTGAAGATCATTTTTAAAATGTACCATTACTGTAGAAAATCTCTATGAAAACTTTTTGAACAAATGAGACTACATCCTTATAATTTAAATAGTTTTGCAGATCTTTAAAAGCACAATTTCTTTATTTTTGTCTCTCAACCCCACATTTTTTTCCTTTGCTTTTTTTTTAATCTCCTTTGCTTTCAGTACTGTTTTTTCCATTGATTGAAATGTTCCAATTGATATTTGTGGAAGCAGACCTTATTCATCTTTGTTTAAGGCGGCATGTGGTTGTTTATTCTTGTCACATATATCCTATGTTCCTTGTGGCCGGAGCTGTTTTGATATTTGTAGTAATCTTGAGTACCAGAGCCAAGGCCGACACAGTGCCCGTGGGACGGTGTAGGTCTCAATCAAAACCTGCAGATGTTGGAGGTCTGAAGTTAAAACAGAAAACACTAAATATTCAGCAACTCAGGCAGCATCTTTGGAAAGAGAAATAGAGTTCTCATGATTGTTTTTCTTCCTAGACATGCTGCCCATGTTGGTCTATGTTTCCTGTATTTTTTGCTTTTATAGTTGCAATTGATGGAGAGTCCTGATTGCTTTGCCACTTACTGATTACAGAAATCCACTTGGTTGTATTAGCCAACACTGTTAATGGGCAAATTTCTTGAATTTCGGTTGGGAGTAAAAGCAAGCAGGATTTCTGCTTGTAATCTCTATGTTGGAAAGCCCATGTGTACGAGTGCCGGATTCGGTTTGATATATAATCCCATCTACAATCAATATCTTATGAAGGAAGTGTGAGAACCTTTTCAAGGCAATAATTTCAAAACAGGACAAAGCATTGCCTCTTAATTGTGAACAAATTCATATCAACATAGTTGCCGTGGGGGACCGAGTCCCTAACCAGACAACGATCGTGACAGATTGGACACCCCAGACCCCTAAATTACCGCATCATTATTTAAAAAGACAAGATGCTGAAGTCCATTATTAAGGAGGTAATAGCAGGACATTTAGAAAATCATAAGGCAATCAATCAGTCAACATGCAGTGATTTAGTGGATTTACCTGTGGATTTACCATGTGGATGCTGACAGGATGTTTCCTCTAGTTGAGGGTATGTAGAACTAGGAGCATAGTTTTATTTCCAATGGAGGAGGAGGAATATTTTTCACTGAAAAGGTCAAAACTCTGGTATTGGCTTCTTGAGATGTGTATAGGTAAGAACTGCAGATGCTGGTTTAAATCGAAGATAGACACAAAATGCTTGAGTAACTAGGACCATCATCTATCTAGAGATGCTGCCTGACCCACTGAGTTACTCTAGATATGGCAGCATCTCCGAATAAAAGGAATGGGTGGCGTTTGGGCTGAGACCCGTTTTCAAACTGAGAATGAAAGTTCTTGAGATAGTTGTGCAGAGAATTTGAATATAATCAAATCCAAGATAGACCTATGTTTGAACTAGAAAGGAGTCGAGAGGTATGGGGAGAGAACAGGAAAGTGGCGCAGAGATCATGATTCGATCAGCTTGATCTTATTGAATGGCCGAGCTGACCCAATGGACCAGCTGGCCAACTTCTTCTCCTCGTAATGTTCTTTTGTCTCCCAAATTCCCTGGTTGTTTGCTCATCATCTCTTCCTGATTATGTATTGTCAATCCACTGACCACATTTGGAAATCCACACCCGTACTAAGCCGTCAGCATATGAATTGCAGAAGTTCAAAACAGCAGGCCACCATTAGGAATGAGTAAGAATGAACACAAATGACAAATTAATGTTATTATGAATTATATGATGAATTATTTTTTGATATATAAAAATAAAAGTAAACCTGCAATATCATTTTTCATTTTGCCATATTTATTGATAGCATTAATGGAGGTTTGCAGTGGTAAATTTTGTAGATGCTTAGCACTGGAATCAATGCTGGTTGGGTGCATTATAAGCACTAGTCATTTTCCAGACTTTGTTCTTACAAATTTCCTTTTAAAATAAATAAAACTGATCATCTAACGTGTGCAGGGTTTTTAATCTGAGTAATGATATTGGGCCCTGTGCAACATTAATCTGTGACACCAACAACTGACATAATACAGAGATATTTCAAGGAAGCACATGCAATATTTAAATAAAACTCCATCAAAGTTGAATGCTATATTCTGGGATATTTGAAATGCTTAATTATTTCATAATTGTTTTTACAAACTAATGAAGCCTCGTTAAGTTTAATATAGTATAATTACATTTTGAAGATAATCAGCAAATTTGGACATTTCTAATAATATCCTTAAAAATTTTTGTGCGTTGACCTTAATTGAATGTATTCATCTTCCATCTCTGAATTATCTCTAATGCTCAACTGTTCTTTGCACATTCTCAACAGGGCTGCAGCTAATGGCCTATCACTCAGCTTGATGGAGCGACTGATCCAGAAGTATGGAGAGCAGGTTGTGAGAATGCTGACTGTGCAGTATCGAATGCACAATGCGATAATGCAATGGCCTTCCAAACAGATGTACGGAGGACGACTTGTTGCTCACAAGATGGTGGCAACACATCTTCTAATGTAAGCACGGTAATGAAATAAAAGTTGAAACTGTTTCAAATATCCTGCGGATTGACAACTTTCCTGGTGAGAGAGGAACATAATTAACTATTCAGGATGATGACCTGTCATCTTTCAGCGAACATAGACCAATACAGCACAAGAACAGGCCCTTGGGCCCACAATGTGCGGAACATGATGCCAAGACCATCAGCTATAAGGATATTATTACACACCCCATATCCTTACATTCCCTGCATATTCATGCCTATCCAAAAGTCTTTTTAATGCCACTAACTAACACATCTACTTCAACCACCAACCCCAGCAGCACGTTACAGGCTACGTATGTAGAAATGCTTGCCCCGCACATCGCCTTTAAACTTTGCCCCTCTCACCTTAAAACTGTGCCCTTTAATGAGATGATGTAAGAGATTTAACAGTTTTCAACCACACAGTATTTTAGTACCTTCATAGTTAATTTCTGAGTCATCTCTATATAACTAAAGGTCTTCGTCTTGTTTGTGCCCACGATGTGTCTCTGTGTTAATCTGGTTAATTCCTATCTTCTTCCAAACGCTAGGCCACAGCCATTCCCATTTTCACCCATACTACTCACATTTTTCCCGATAAACATATTCCCGTCGGATTTCCACCTATATTTCAGAAATTATTAATCGTTGAAATTTTAAAAATAGCCCAATTTCTTCAAACTCATCCATTTCGGAGAAAAAAATCCGAGCGACGACAGAATGCACTCACAAGGCAGGTCGGGCCACTCCAGGAGGGAGGGGTATTGCAGCACTCCAACCCCCCATCCCTCTCCCCCTCTCTCCCCTTAGAGATCAGTTTAACTTGGCATCTTGTTTGGCATAGACATTGTGGGCAAAGGATGTGTTCCTGTGCTGTACATTTATATGTTCACTGTATTATAGTTGTGAAAAGATCATTGTCAAAATCACTCATGTTATCCCATGTGCCTGTGACAATCGTAACCCGAAGCAGGTCACCTGTCAATGGTGTCAGAAGCTTCAGAGAACATTGTTGCCCAGCTGGCTGAGACTGTCCTTGCATAGTTCCATTCTCTCTCATCCAGTCATGGCCAAGTAATCACTTGCAGTGGCTTCCTATCTTACGCATCATTACCTCCCAAAGGATCTATCCTTGGCTTGTACTGTTCCTCATCTATGTTCCGACTGTGATATAATTCAGAAACACTTATTTGACCCTTTCTCACCACCATGCTTCACAACTCCACAGGAATCCCCATCTCATATCGATCTCTCTGTTTTCATTTTTATTACGTGTTAAAATCTACCTCTTTGATTGATCTTGTCCTCATGGTCACCTATCCGTGGATCTTGCTTTAAGATTGCATATCAAATTTTGATTGATAATGTTCCTGTTGAAATGTGGTAGGTTGACCTATTAGACGTTAAATAAAAGTATTTTATATTTAAAACAAGTACAGGAATGGGAAAAAAAGCAATATGGACCAAGGAAGAGCGTTTTTGTAGACAATTAAATGATGGCGGGTGATAGTTTAAAGCAAAATAAAATGGTAATAGGGCAAATAAATAAAATCTTTCCTACAGTGTATGCCCAGATGAGAATTTAGAAGACTGAGGGGGGATCTTATATAAACTTACAAAATTCTTAAGGGGTTGGATAGGCTAGATGCAGGAAGATTGTTCCCGATATTGGGGAGGTCCAGAACAAGGGGTCACATTCTAAGCATAAGGGGGAGTTCCTTTAGGACCGAGATGAGGAAAACATTTTTCACACAGAGAGTGGTGAGTCTCTGGAATTCTCTGCCACAGAAGGTAGTTGAGGCCAGTTCATTGTCTATATTTAAGAGGGAGTTAGATGTGGCCCTTGTGGCTAAAGGGATCAGTGGGTATGGAGAGAAGGCAGGTACAGGATACTGAGTTGGATGATCAGCCATGATCATATTGAATGGCGGTGCAGGCTCGAAGGCCCGAATGGCCTACTCCTGCACCTATTTTCTATGTTTCTATGAGTCCTTGAACACACCTTATAGAGGCTTAGCATAATTTCTTTACCTTCAAAATCTATGTATCTTTTTCCTTTTTTGAAATAGCTTTTTCACATTGTACCCTCTACATGCTCTCCTCCTGCTCCCGCCCCCTCAAAATAATCCGATTGTTTCTTAACTCTTTTTAAAACTATTTAATACTCTACATTTCATACTCTAATCTCAAATATGAGGTCTGCCATGCCAAACATAATGCTGGAGGTTCTATTGGAGGATGATATTGGGTGTTAGATCAATGAGCAGGGATCCGCACATAAGTAGAGGGCACTAGATGGTTGTGCAGCCATCCATTCACAAGTAACATTGCATTGTTCATCCAGTCATGCTGCCTTTTGATTTACTCCCTACCTTTGCCAGTTGTATTGCTTACTGAGACAGACTCACAGGCTGTCAGTACAAATTTTAGCCTGGGAGATTTAGGACTGTGGTTATGTAATATAGAACAAATGGGGGGGATGGCACAGCACTGCAGTGGTAGAGTTGCTGCCTTACAGTGCCAGAGACCTGGGTTCGATCCTGACTACGGGTGTTGTCTGTACTGAGTTTGTACGTTCGTCCTGTGACCGCATGGGTTTTCAGTTTAGTTTATTGTCACGTGCACAAGATACGGTGAAAAGCGTTTGTTGCGCGCTAACCATTCAGTAGAAAGACAATACATGATTATAATCGATCCATTTACAGTGTATAGATACATGATAAGGCCATAACGTTAGTACCAAGGTAAAGCCAGCAAAGTCCGATCAAGTATAGTCCGAGGGTCACCAAAGAGGCAGATAGTAGTTCAGCATTGTTTTTTCCCCGTGCTCCAGTTTCCTCGCACATTCTAGAGACATGCAGGTTTGTAGGTTAATTGACTTCTGTAAATTGTCCCTAGTATGTAGGATAGTGCTAGTGTATGGGGTGATCGCTGGTCGGCGCAGACTCGGTGGGCCGAAGGGCCTGTTTCCACACTGTATCTCTAAAGTCTAAAGTAAAGTCTTAATGCAGCTATTTGGAATTTGAAGTAAAAGAGAATGCCAAACATACTCACCAGGTTAGCTGGCATCTCTGGAGAGGGCAAAATTGAGTTAATATCACGGATAAATGACCTTCCATCAGAACTGGCTCAAAATGACAAAACTAGAAAGACTGGTTATCCAAATTTGTTAAATTCAACTGAGTCCCCAGAGCGGCAGAATGTCTCGATGAAAGATGAGGTGCACATTGTGCGTACATTAGGCTTCATTGCAGGATTTTTGAGTGCGAATGGAATGGAGAATTAAGCGACAGGCAACTGCAAACTCAAGGTCACATTTGTGGACTGCAAAGCAGTAATCCCAACTGCATTTAGTTTCTCTTGTATAGAGCAGAGCAAATTGTGAAAATTAAATGCTGTGTGCTAAATTGGAAGTACAAATGCAATAGACATTAGGTGCAGAAGTAGGCCATTCGGCCCTTCGAGCCAGCACCGCCATTCAATGTGATCATGGCTGATCATACCCAATCAGTATCCCGTTCCTGCCTTCTCCCCATATCCCCTGACTCCGCTATCTTTAAGAGCCCTATCTAGCTCTCTCTTGAAAGTATCCAGAGAACCTGCCTCCACCGCCCTCTGAGGCAGAGAATTCCACAGACTCACAACTCACTGTGAGAAAAAGTGTTTCCTCGTCTCCATTCTAAATGGCTTGCCCCTTATTCTTAAACTGTGGCCCCTGGTTCTGGACTCCCCCAACATCAGGAACATGTTTCCTGCCTCTAGACGAGGAAACACTTGGTGTCTTTTTTTCACAGCTGGTGTGTTTGATAAGGTATTTACCAGTGTATAGGGAATCAAACAATTTAGGAGGACTAAGAGAATGTTTGTCATTATATCAGGGGGGTTGGAATTCACAGGCGCAGGTGTTTCATCTTGTGAGGTGGTTAAACCAATCTGGAGAACCATATTTGTTTTTGCACCATAGGCCCGGAAAGTCATATTGATTTTGGAAAGTACAGGTCATCTGTTTACATGATATGAGGATTGGTTTCTTAACTCAGAGTGTATTCTTGGGTTTGGAGATTAAAGTTGGATCTGACCATGGTGTTTAAAATGATAAACTGTGGTGGGGTAAACCAGGAACACATGTCTTAAAAGTAAAATTAGACCATTTAGCAGCACAATTGGAAAGTACCTCTTAATGCCAAGAGTGATCAAAATCAATAACTTTCTAGATAGATAGTACATGCTGCCTCAATAGAAAATTGAAGATTTTATACATTAAGGGATATAGATCAAAGGTGTGTCAGTGAAATTCTGGTGAGTATCAGCCATGATTTAATTATAGTGGAACAGACTTAAAGGAATTGGATTATATGATCTTGAAAGCATAAATTAAATTCCAGTGTTCCAATATCTGTTCTGTTTTATTCTTGAAATCAAAGTTTTGTCCAGCTCTTTCCTGGAGTTTTAAAATTTGTGGATGTTGTAGTGTCTACTTTTCTAATATCAGGAAGAATGGGCATTCACTTTATTTGTATTACCTCTTACAACTGATGGATGTCACCTGCAATCTAATCCTATCTTGTAAGGTGACACCTTGGTAAAACAGAATCTGATTCCCAATTTTACACCGATTAGTGTACTATAAGGAAACATTGTTTTAAAAGAGCTTTGCCCTTCAGTGATATTTGTGTGTGTTATTGCAGGCATGTTCACATATGTACTCAAAGGAATAAGATTTGCAAAATGGCTTTGTGCTCATACCAGGCCATTAATATACTGAATTTGATCATAACATTTCACAGAATAACAATTCTGCAAGCTGGCAAGATGAAGAATGAGTAGGAGGAGGGAGGTGGGATGAAATTACTTCCATTCTTCCCAAGCTTCAAAGGCTAATGAAGACATCAATGCTGCACAGAAATTAATTGTATCTTGGCAAAATGTTGCGAGAGCAATTTTAGTAAAGGAGACCCCATGTGCACAGATGCATACTCCCAATTAATCATCTTTATTGACTATGGTGTTGTGGGTTGATTTCTCTCCCACAGTAATGCAACATTTTTGATGGATGGTTCTTTATACACCGCAGTAGTTTCCTATTAACTGCTGTTTTCATACTTCATAGGGACCTGCCTGGGGTTGATTCTACAGAAGAGACGACAATTCCACTGCTTCTCATTGATACCTCAGGATGTGGTCTGCTTGAAATTGATGAAGAAGATGAACAATCCAAAGGAAATAAGGGTACCGTATCATTAATGGGGGATAAGGTTAGGTTCAGAGGTTTGATTTTCTTTAGCAAATTGCGATAATTGTTCTTGGAACAAAAATTGCATTTCTCTGCAATTTTGTAAATTATGCATTCAGGTTAAGTTCTTGTGTGCGTTACTTTGACGAGGTTTTCTTTGGAATCATAGAATGATAGTGTGGAAACAGACCCTTCAGGGCAACATGAACCATCTACACTCATCCCACCTGCCTGCATTTGGCCTATATCTCTTTAAACCTATCCTATCCATGTAGCTGTCCAAATGTACCTCCTCCAGCAGTTCGTTCCATATACCTACCGCTCCTTTGTGTACAAAATGTTGCCACTCAGATTCCTGTTTAATCCATCCCATCTTGCCTTACTTTGCAATTGCCCAGATTCTAAGTTCTAAGCTAGCACCCAAGCTGTTGTACCAATATGACTTTTATTACAGTGACAAAGATTCATTCTCATTAACTTTGACCAAACTGCCATATTCACTGACCTACATTGCCTCCTGGTTAAACAGGGTCTCGTTTTTTAAATTATTATATTTTCTAAACCCTCAATAGTCATGCTCTCCATATCTTGATACATTTCACCAGCCCTCCCCATGTGAAGTGAGGCATTTTGGTATGTTAACGCAAGGCAGGAATAGCACAGTAAATGATAGGGCCCTGGAAAGTGTCATAGAGGAGGGAGACCAAGGGATGCAGGTGCACAGTTCCTTGGCAGTGGCAACACAGGTAGACAGGGTGGTGAAAAAGGCGCTTGGCATCCTTGGCTTCATCAGTAAGGTGGTTGAGTATAGGAGTTGGGACATCATACTACAGCTGTGCAAGACATTGATGAAGCTACACTTGAAGTATTGTGTGCAGTCCTGTTTGCCCTGTTATAGAAAGGATAATATTCGCAACATATTTGCCAATATTTGATCATATGATATGCTATTACAATTTTTCAAACACAGTTCTGTAGAAGAGATTTAAGCATGGGGATGCTCCATTTAAGGCTTGTGTTTTAACAAACTAGTTTCTCAATTGTTAAACATTTTGCACTAGTTAAATTGAGAGTTTTTTCTGGTCCAATGCTATCAGCAGGATATCTGTTCACTTGGATTGGGTTTGTGGGAAGATATAAATGCAGCGATGTAGATAGTCAATAAGGTAGTTAAGCAGAAAACTGCAGTGGTGAGTTTTTATCAGGCACATCAGCAGGGTAGTTATTTTATGTTAAAAGGACAAAGTTAAACTGCACTGTGGGGAAGCGTGATTATTATGTTTTTTGTTTGGCAAAAGATGCGTTAATTTGAATTAAGGTGGCTATGTATGTTCATAGTGTGTGAAATAAAGCAGTTTACCCAATTAACTTTATCATTCTGCCAGATTTTCTTCTCACTCTACCATTGAAACATTTGGAGGAAATTGGGAAACAACTAGAAAACGTATCCAATTTCTATTGCAAGAATTGTTGCATTCTTAAGTTCAGCTAAAATATTGGGGGATCTGAGCTGATCAGAATCTATTTTGACACGTAAATATCTTGAGGTCCTCTCAAGGAAAGCAGAAATACATCATGTGCAGGAAGGCACTGCTGGTGCTGGTTTATACCGAAGATCGGCACAGCAGAACAAGCAGCATCTCTGGATAGAAGGGATGGGTGACGTTTCGGGTCGACACCCTTCTTCAGGGATTGAAGAATCGTCTCGACCCGAAACGTCACCCATCCCTTCTGTCCGCAGATACTACTTGTTCCGCAGAGTTACCCCAGCATTTTGTGTCTATCTTCAGAAATACAACAGGTGGATTCTTTGGTTGTTCTGAATTGTATTATATTGACGTGTGCTGCTTGTACTTTAGGTGAGGTCGAAATTGTGACAAAGTACCTTCAAGCCCTGACTGAGGCAGGTGTCCATCCAAAGGATGTTGCTGTGATAGCACCTTACAATCTGCAGGTACAGTAGCTGATCTTTTTCTGCAGTTCTGTACAGGCAAAACTGGTGTCAGACATTGAAATATTATTAAGGCAATCAAATTATAAAAGCTCTGATGTTCAGATAGTAAATCCACATAGGTATGAACCTTCAACAAATATTGCTTGTTTATTGACCTGAAACATAAGTGCTCCCATTTGATGAAGCTATGTGTGAGGATGAGGGGGCTTTGTTGCCCACTGCATCTCGCCATCCTCATACATAAGCCTGAGTTGGGTTTCTGGCCACAGGCCAATGTCATTACCGCAGATGTTCCATTAAGGATTGCAGATGTTTTTGCAGTTGACGTCGCCTGACTACAGTAGGATCTGCCCTAAATTCCAAGGACAATTGTTTACAATTGTGTCTATGTTGTTGTGCCAGGATCTATAATTGCATCCAAGCAGGTACAACCAGTTGGTTAAACTGAAGAAGTCTGAAGAAGAATAGTCCCAACCTGAAACGTCACCCATTCCTTCTCTCCAGAGATGCTGCCTGTCCCGTTGAGTTACTCCAGCTTTTTGTGTCTATCTTTGGTTATTCTGTCTGTTGTCTCGACTTTTTATTCATCTGTATGTTTGGTGTGAGTTCTTGGAAATATTCAATATTAATAGCGCATTGACATATCTCAACGGTGCCACTAAGTGGGTTTCGACCCAAAACGTTGCCTATTTCCGTCGCTCCATTGATGCTGCTTCACTCCGCTGAGTTTCTCCAGTATTTTTGTCTACCTTCAAAGGGATGCAACCAAGGTTTACATAATGTAGAAACAAAAGGACTGCAGATGCTGGTTTATACCAAAGATGGACACACAGTGCTGAAATAACTCAGCGGGTCAGGCAGCATCCCTGGTTAAAAAGGAAGGATGGTCCCAACCCGAAACGTCACCTGTCCTTTTTATCCAGAGATGCTGCCTGACCCGCTGAGTTACTCCAGCACTTTGTGTCTATCTCAAGTTTTAGATTATGTTGTTTGGTTTACAATGAGTAGCAAGTAACACAGTTTGCAACCTGGGTTCAATCTTAGTCTCTGAAGTCTCTGAGGTCTATCTATATTCTCCCTGTGACCACATGGGTTTCCTCTGGGTGCTATAGTTTCCTAGAGAGTGTGGGAATTTCCTCCTTTGATAGTTGTAGTAATACCATGAAGTGATGACATTTCCGGCTCTGTATAGTTTTGAAAAAAGTGCATTTGGAGCTTATCCATGAGAATTTTAAGGGCATGATTTTGTCTAAGCCCATCTGCCTAGCCCTCTGTATAAGAGGTGCTATATTACAGTATATAGGTAGATGGCGCCCAAGCCAGGCAACTTACTGCATGTTGGTTCCAGAAGTGGACCTACAATCACTAAACTAAACTAAACTGAATTGTGTGTAGAAATCTATTTTCAGGAATAGAAACTCAAGTTAGATTTACTTTTCACTTCTGTTTAGTTGAAATTTGAAAATGAGATAAAAGGATAGAACTGAGACAAATGGGTTTTTGCAAAAGATGTAGAAACTGTAGTTTGATGTATTTTTTATTTATGATATTTCTTATTAAACAGGTACAGCTCCTGAGAAAAGAACTGTCGAACAAGTACCCCGAGCTGGAAATTAAGTCTGTAGATGGATTTCAAGGAAGAGAAAAGGAGGCTGTTGTTTTATCCCTCGTGAGATCCAATAGAAAAGGTAAGTGCTGAGGCTTATGTAATAGTTTAGACTTTTGAGATACGGCACGGAAACAGGCGCTTCAGCCAACCGAGTCCGCGCAGACCAGTGAACCCCATACACTAGGGACAATTTATAATTTACAGACGGCAATTAACCTATAAACCTGTATGTCATTGGAGTGTGGGAGTAAACCGGAGCACCCGGAGAAAACCCATGCGGTTTCACAGGGAGAACGTACAAACTCCTTACAGACAGCACCCATGATCAGGATCGAACCCGGGTCTCCATGTTTTGTGCCTTTCCAAAAGGCAATGTATACTGTCCTTTAGAACTTCTTCCAATAACGTGCGCATCATTGGAAATGGGCTGACTTTTAAATGATGATGAATGATATGTTTGTCTCATCCATATTCCGCATGCCTCTAACAAAGTTTCTGCATCATCCCCCACTCATTAAGAACAATACTGGTCGCTCCTTTTATATTCTCATTCTCTTTATGGATTTAGAATTTGTGCATTTTTTTCGAGCACTCTTTGTTTTCCTTTTGGTCTCACCCTTTTGCCTTCAATAATTATTGCTTTCTGCAGTATTTAGCTCTTTGCATCTGTCAAACATTTCATTTTTGATGCAAGCAGGATCACAAATCTGGGTTCTTGTTCTTTGTCTTTTTGTGTGAATATGTTTCCATTATTACCCTGTAAAAAAAAAATAGTTGGGTTGCTTGGTGAAAGAATTGGCCTCCCCACGTAACCCCCCCACTCCCTCTGTCGCCAAGTTGCCCAGACATCCTTGTCATGCTGTATGCTGTGTATTCATTGTTAACTTTGCTGCAGGTAGATATGAAAAGAAGATATAATACTTGAACATAGAACAGTACAGCACAGGAACAGACCCTTCTGCCCACAATGTCTGGGCTGAGAATGATGCCAAGATAAACTATTTTCATCTGCCTGATCCGTATCCTTCCATTCTCTGCATATCCGTGTGCTTATCTAAAAACCTCTTAAACACCGCTATTGTGTCCCCAGCAATCTTGGTGTCTCCATCATACCTGCCTCCACCACTCGCCCTGGCAGGATGTTTCAGATACCCACCACTCTTTGTCTAAACAAACTGGACCGCACATCTCCTTTAAACTACCGAAGTGTGAAAACCTACACCTCCTGATTCAGGGACAATTTCTTCCCAGTTGTTACCAGGCAACTGAACCATCCTATCACCAAACAGAGAGCAGTACTGACCTACAATCTACCTCATTGGAGACCCTCAGGCCATCTTTAATCAGACATTTCTGGACGTTATCTTGCACTAGTCGTTATTCCCCTTATCCTGTATCTGAACTGTGGATGGCTTGATTGTAATCATGTATAGTCTTTCTGCTGATGGGATACCATGCCACAATAAAGCACTTCATTGTATCTCAGTACATGTGCCAATAAACTAAACTGAATTATAGCCGCAAATTTATACAAAGTCAAAATATTGGCAGTCATCGGATAGCTCAGAAAATACATTTGGAGCATTCGGAAATCGTGAAAGTAAATGCTTCAAGACAATTCATAATTGCAGCATATTAGTAAATATTGTTGCCAGGAGAAAATAAAGTTGTAAATTATCTATGGATAAGCTGAGCAGAGGCTGTGAAATTGATTCCAGTTCTGTCAGGATAATGGTGAACATGTCAAAAACTGCTAATTAAATATACAAGCAATGTGTTCTCTTCTGCGCTTAATATACTCAGCAAGTCAGGCTGCATATGTGCGAAGAAGAGGCAAGTTAATCTTTCTAGTCAGTGACAATCCACCAGAACTGTTGTGATGAAGGGTCATTAACCTGAAACATTAGCTTTGTTTCCCTTTCCACAGATAATGTCTGACCTGTTAAGTGTTTTTCATTTTTTTATTTCTGGCTTCTGTTATTTTTTCTGCCATTGCGATCTACACAAGGTCACATTTCCAAAGTGAGAACTGAACTAGAGTTGATTCGAGTGCTTCATGCAAGTTGAGTTGCCTGCTGTTGCTTATTCTCCAGATTCTCCCAATGTTTTGTGTTAGCTGTGTTCCAGGAAAGAGTTTTACATTATTGAGTGAAGAAATTGCAAGCAATGATAGACAGGAAAATACTGCAGAGGCTTGAAACCGAGCAGGCCAGGCAGAGAAACGTGTTTCCATTGTTTTTTTGTTTTTACGCTAAACAGGCCAGTCTCTCCCACGCCACTACAATGCACAGTGTATCACAATACCCACACTGTTTTCCCTGTTGATTGCCATATCATAATAAATGGAAAAGGAATTAGCGAGAAAGGATCAGAAACATGCCACACTTCCACTCATAGTCATAGAGTCATACAGCACAGAAACAGGCCCATTGGCCTGACTTGCCCATACTGACCAAGAGGCCCCATCTACGCTAGTCCCACTTGCCTGCATTTTTGCCTTTCCTATCCATATACCTGTCCAAATGTCTTTTAAATGTTGTTATAGAACCTGCCTCAACTACCACCTCTGGAAGCTTGTTCCATATACCCAACACCTTCCGTGTGAAAAGTTGCCTCTCAGGATCCTGTTGGATCTTTCCCCTCACCTTAAACCTGTGTCCTCTGGTTCTTGATTCCCCTACTCTGGGTAAAAAATGATGTGCATTAATCCTATTTCTTCTCCTCCTGATTTTATATGCCTCTCTAAGATCCACTCCTCAGTCTACTGTGCTCCCAATAAATAAAGTCTTACCCTGCCCAACCTCAAGTTCTGGCAACATCCTGGTAAATCCTATCTGCACTTTTTCCACCTTAATGACATTGTTTCTATACTGCCTGACCCTTCAGGTGACAGTGGTTTGGGAAAGCACCCTTGCCCCATTCGGAAATTGCATGATGAAGATGGGTACATTATATATTTTCATGTGATATACCTTGAAGGGCTGAGATGTGAATAAATAGTGTTGCGAAGCACACAATCCAATTTTACACGTTGTATTACTTCTAGCAGAATGTTCAGTGCTTTCTAAAAGATCAGCAAAATTCCTCTATTGAAATAAATGTTGCCTTAGTTCACTGTGAGCTTAATTATTGATGAGAAGAGTAAGTTTGGATATATTGTTTCCAGCCCCCAATCTCAGGATAATAAATCAGGAGTGTTCATCTCTCAGAGATCAACTCTCGGAGCAAGGTATTGATCAATGTAGATTCTTGGGAGAAACTGAATAATAATCGAGCAAGACCTGGGGTTGCTACTCAGGACGGCACAGCTGGTGGAGCTGCTGCTTCACAGAGCCAGAGGCCCGGGTTCAATCCTAAACTCGGGTGCTGTCCGAGTGGAATTTCTCCCGCTGACCATGTGTGTTTCCTCCCACATCCCACAGCCGTGCAGGTTTGCAGGTTAAATGCCCCCTGTAAATTACCCCTAGAGTGTAGGGAAAGGATGAGAAAGTTGGATAACATGGAATTAGTGTGAACGGGTGATCAGTGATCGACGTGAACTCGATGGGCCAAAGGGTCTGTTTCCATGCTGCATCGTTCCATCAATCAATCCATTAAGGAACATGGGTTGCGGATGTTTAGAGATGCAGTGTGGAAACAGGACCTTGACCCCACCGAGAACATTGGAAAGTGATTACCAAAGCATCCACGATTTCTAGAGCCACTTCCTTGAGTACTCTGGGATGTAGACCACCTGGCCCTGGGGATTTATCTACCTTCAGTCCCAACAGTTTACCTAACACCATTTCCTGACAATGTGGATTTCCTTCAGTTCCTCCTTCCCACTGGATCCTCGGTCCCCTAATATTTCTGGGAGATTGTTTGTGTCTTTCTTAGTGAAGACAAAACCAAAGTATTTGTCTAACTTGTTTGCCATTTCTTTGTTTCCAATTATAAATTTACCTGTTTCCTCTTCACATATCTATAGAAGCTTTTACAGTCACTTTTTATATTCCCCGCATGCTTTCTCTCATGCTCTATTTCCCCCCTCTTAAATAACCCTTTGTCCTCCTCTGTTGAATTCTAAATTTATCCCAGTCTTCCGGTTTCCTACTTCCTCTGGCCAATTTATATGACTCAACTTTAGATTTAACACTATCCCTAATTTCCCTCGGTAGCCACAGTTGAGCTGCTATCCCTGTTTTATTTTCATGCCAGACAGGGATGAACAATTGTCGTAATTCATCCATGCGATTTTTAAATCTTTGCCATTTCACATCCACCGTCAACCCTTTAAGTACCATTTGCCAGTCTATCCTAGCCAATTTCCCGTTTCATGCCATCATGCCACCTTTCTTTAAGTTCAGGACACTTGACTCTGAATTAACCGTGTCTCTCTCCATCTTAATGCAGAACTAGTGTGAACTGGTGATCAATGGTTGGTGTGGACTTGGTAGCCCGAAGAGCCAGTTTCCCCTTGTATCTCTAAATAGGTAGGTAGGTAGGTAGGTAAATAAGTAGGTAGGTAGATAAGTAGACAGATAAGTAGGTAGATAGGTAGGTAGATACATAGGTAGATAAGTAGAGAGATAGATAAGTGGATAAAGAGATAGGTGAATGGATAAATAAATAGATAATTAAAAAAATTAGTCAATGTTGAGTGGGAATTGTAGAAGGCTATCCTAGAGAAAATGGCTCTTTAGAGGAACTAAGAATGTTTTCTACTTTTTTTTTTCCCCACATGGGTGCAACACTCCCTTGGGTATAATTGCATATTGGTCCTTTTTCCAGGTGAAGTGGGCTTTCTGGCTGAAGACCGAAGAATAAACGTGGCAGTAACACGCGCACGCCGCCACCTGGTGGTGGTGTGTGATGCCCGCACGGTCAGCACCCACCCCTTCTTGAAGTCCCTGGTGGACTACATGACGGAGCACGGGGAAGTGCGCACTGCCTTTGAGTACTGTGATGACGTGGTGTCAGAGAACTACGTGCGACCGGTCCTTCCAGCTGAGCAAAGGAGGGCAAAAGATTCTTTGGTGCAAAAAAATGACAAGAGCCCAAATTGTGATAAAAGCACAGTGGCTGAAAAAATACATAAAGACCCTGCTAAACATTTCAGTCAAAAAAAGCATGCAGATCGAGATAGTTGCAGAATGCACAAAGACAACATTGGTTCAGAAACAGTAGAGAAAAGTGCCAAAACTACAAATGTAAAAGATAACTCCGAGAAGCTTAAGGAACAAATATTGCGATTTATAGAAGATAGCGCAATGAATAAGTTGGAGTTCCCTCCATCACTGAACTCTCATGACCGTTTGTTAGTTCATCAAATAGCAGAAGAGCATGGCCTTGATCACTTTAGTATTGGTGAGAACAAGGACAGGTTTATAGTTGTGGCTAAATCGTGTTTCTCAGAAGGACAAAGACAGCTCAAGTGCCAAGTGGAGCAAAAGTGGCTGGATGTGCCTCTGAATATCCCTCAAATTTCCATGGAAAATGAAAAAGAGCAGATCCTTACTGAGAAGGGAGAACCACAGGAGTTTACCTCTTGTGTTTCTCAGTCTAAGCTGGATTTAAAGACTCTGTATGTTGAAAGGATGCAGCGGGAACAAGCCAGGAGAGAGGAGAAAGCAATACAGAAGCAAAGCTTCAATACCACCGCGTCTCTGAAGTCAAAAAATAAAAAACATGGTATGTATTGTCTTTTAAAGGAAAATAAAACTGCTGATCTTGCTTTTAAATTTGTATTTTAATGATGGGCAGAGGAGAGTTGATTGGGTGTGTGCTTTATCTCTGAGACTAGGTCTGGATGTTTAGTTTTATCACACATCCTACCATCTATTATAGAGTTTAATTACTGCTTTGTTTTTGACAATTCAAATATTTATTTTGCTCTTGAGACAGTGCAGCATAGGTTCACGAGATTAATCCCACGGATGGCGGGACTGTCATGAGGACAGATTGGAAAGACTGGGCTTGTGGAATTTCACTGGAATTTAGCAGGATGAGAGGGAATCTCATAACATTATAAAAGGACTGGACAAGCCAGATGCAGGAAAATTGTTCCCAATGTTGGGGGTATCCAGAACCAGGAGCCACAGTCTCAGAATAAAGTGGAGGCTATTTAAAACTGAGATGAGGAAACACTTTTTCACCCAGAGAGTTGTGAATTTGTGGAATTCTCTGCCACAGAAGGCAGAGGCAAATTCACTGGATGAATTTAAAAGAGAGTTAGATACAGCTCTAGGGGCTAGTGGAATCAAGGGGTATGGGGAGACGGCAGGCACAGGTTACTGAATGTGGATGATCAGCCATGATCACAATGAATGGCGGTACTGGCTCAAAGGGCTGAATGGCCTCCTCCTGCATCTATTTTCTATGTTTCTATATCCCTCCATTATTGCAATCCATGTGCCTATCTAAAAGCCTCTTAAACGCTGCTCTCATATCGGGCTCCACCACTCCCTCCAGCAGTGCATTCCAGGGACCCACCATCCACCACCCTCCATGTATCCAAAATTGCCCCACACATCTCCTTTAAACTTTACCCCTCTCACCTTAAAGCTGTGCCCTCTAACTTTGACAGTTCCACTCTGAGGAAATCAGAGTTCTGACTGCCTACCCTATCTCTGTCTCTCATAACTAAAGCCATGTCTCCTAGTTAATCCTAAAGAACCTATGGCACTATTTTGCAAAAAGAGCGACACCATGTCCACTCCAAACATGAGACCAAGTTAAACTAATCTCCTCTGCCTACACATGATCCATTCCCTGCATATCCATGTGCCTATCCAAAAGCCTCTTATGCCACTATCGTATCTGCCTCCACCACCAACCCTGGCAGCGCAGCACCCACTACCCTGTGTGTAATAAAAACAAACTTGCTCATCTCCTTTAAACACCTTCACACCTTAAAGCTGTGCGCTATAGTCTTTAACATTTCCACCCCGGGGGAAACAGCTTCTGACTGTCTACCCTTGATGCCTCCTATAATTTTAAAAATATGGTGAATGGATTTTTATGCATCGTTGAGCTGGTTTATCTGAGCCAGTACTTTGCAAATCTTCAATCAACTCTGCTCAGTACCATTGCACAAAAAACACTGCAATTCTTGCATAAATTGGAACTTTTCCAATTTGGTACCTTTATCCTTAAAATAATTTTATACACAAAATAAACTAGCAAGTTACAGCTTTTTCATTTTCAATAGAAACAGCCTGACAGTGTGATATAATTAAATAGGATTTTCTCTAGTGTTTGCTTTAGCTAACTGGCTGCTCTTCCTGCTGCAATTAAATTTGATGAACTGTACATTAATCTTATTGCAAAATACTGACAATAATACAAGTGACTGAGTTGCAGGAGGATAGGGAATCTTTTATGATCAGACTATATGAGATGCAAAAAGCTATCTTGCTAGAACATTGAAAGCCTGCATTGAGACTATGATACTTTCGATTTTGTATAGAGTCATATAATCTTACAGCGTTGAAACAGGCCTTTTGACCCAACTTGCCCACTCCGGCCAACATGTCCCATCTGCACTATGCTAGTCCCACCTGCCTGCATTTGGCCCATATTCCTCTAAACCTGTTCTATCCATGTACTTATCTAAATGCTTCTTAAAAATTGCGATAGTACCTGCCTTAACTATCTCTCTGGCCGCCATTCCATATACCCACCACCGTTTGTGTGAGTGGTGAATGTTAATGGTATCTTTAACTGATTGTTTAACAGGGAAAACCAAAGAAGGAAGTGGTGTGGAAGAGGATTTTGATGCCCTTATTGCAGAATCTATAAAAGCAAATAGCATTTGTGCATTTTTAAAGTGCAATGGAAGTATTCTCACCATTGGCCAACATTGCATCCACTGTAACAAACACTATTGTCTCAGCCATCACATCCCAGAGGTAAGAACTTTGTTGAATAAAAACAAATGCTAACTTGTTCACCATTGTTTAAAATTAATATATCAATCAAACATTGAATGAACCTTGTATTATAGTATTATAGTAATATATTATAGTAAACCCACATAAGTTTTCTCTGGCCCACGTGGGTTTTCTCCGGGTGTTCCAGTGTACTCCCACACTCCAAAGACATCCAGGTTTGTAGGTTAATTGGCTTTGGTACAACTGTAAATTGTCCCGAGTATGTAGGATAGTGCTAATGTACATGATGATTGCTGTTCGGCACTGACTCGGTGGGCTGAAGGGCCTGTTTCCATGCTGCATCTCTAAAGTCTAAAGTAACATTTCATGCTACCATTCCAATTCATTCCTAGTCGTTTCAATACGTCAGGATATTATTTTTTAGGAACATTCGCATCAATACCAACGTGACACTTATCGTTCAGTCCTAGTTATCTTTGAGAAAATGGTGATGATAAATAAGAACATAATGAAGAGGTTTAGGAGTTGGTCACAAATCGCCTCTTTGCCAGGGCTGATCTGATCTTGGCCTTGGCAATGAGAAAGAGGAGGGAACATAGCGCTGTTTATTCCCTTATAGGCTATGTTTCCATCTGTCTTGGGTCTAAGTACATCAGCTGTCACAATCTGAAGATTCCCACCCCTTTGTAAGATGAAATGCCTTATAAATGTTGCCCTAAATGGGTGATCCCTTGTTCTGAAACTATGCCTCCCAATTTTAGAATCCCTCAAAAGGGATCCACTACCGTGCTCAACCTCCTCTGAAACCTCCGTGTTTTAATAAGATCACTTGTCATTCACGAGAACACCAGCGAACTTAAGTGGGTTGTGCCTACAACTTTTCTCTTAAAGCAACTGCTTCATCCTAGGAATAAACCTAGCAAACATTCTCTTACATGGCATCATGTATGGTCTTTCCACTGACTGGTGAGCAGGCAACTAAAATCTTTTCACTGGTACATGGGACAATAAATTAAACTAATTTACTCCTTTGCATGTGGATCCCTCCCTGAGAAAAAGCCAGGTAGGGTCATCCTAAGTAACTTGATCCAGCAGCCAAGAAAAGTGACATATGCCCCATTTGGACATGTTTGTCATTCAGTGGTGGCGTTCCTATGCATTTGCTGCCCTCTACCCTCTTGGTGATGGAACCTGTGATTTGAAGAAGGTATCACAAATTGCTGAACTGTATTCTGTGGACAGAACACACTGCAGCTACAATATTCAGGTGACAGAGGGAATTATTATTTTAGACTGTGGGTGCGTTTGGTACTCAACGTCAGCTTGCCCCCCAAAAATGTACATGACAAAGATGGACTTGTAAAATCCATGCTTGGAATTCTCTGATCACTGCTATTTCATTTACGTATTTGCCTATCCCAGTATTTTTTCTCATAGCTTGAAGGTGAGAATGGCAAATTTCAAAGGAGATGTGCAGGACACGTTTTTTACACAGAGGCTGGTGAGTGCCTGGAATCCGCTGCCATGGGTGATAGTTGAAGCAGATACGTTAGTGGCAATTAAAATACTTTGGGATACCACATGGATATGCAATGTGCAGGAGTAGGTTATGTGCAGGTGGATAAGTGATGGTCTTGGCATCATGTTTGACATAGACCTCATGGGTCGAAGGGGCTGTTTTTGTGCTGTACAGTTCTACGTTCTATGTAGAACAGAGGAGGGCTCAAGTGAGACATAGACTTTATTATTCTAGCATTATTTTACTCCCTGTGGATGGTGCCTGATCAGCATTTTCACATTCACAGTGCCTTATTTTTAATTTTTTTTTTTTTTTTAATTTGAGAAGTCCAGCGCAGCATTTAAAATGTGATCCCGCTGTTAATTCTCCTGCAGGGTTGTGGAGACTCCAAAATGGCTTTTATCTGTTTATACATTCTCAAGGAAAGCAACTGCTTCTGTCATCGTTGTGATGAGTAACGCAAGCTTCTCCCCCATTTGACGCCCTTCCAGGTTCACGGGTGTAGCGCGCAGGCCAAAGCTCATGCCCGGAAAGTCATCAGCCGAGAAGGTGTCCTCTATGCAGGCAGCGGCACTAAAGATAAAACATTGGATCCAGTGAAGAAGGTTCACCTGCAAAGAAAGCTGGGGAAGAAGATCGATCAGCTGGCTAGTCAGCGAAGTGCCAAAAAGGAAAGTAAAAAATGAAGTAAAAACGCTGTGTCATAAAGTAGACTAAATATTGTATATTTATTTCAAGAGCTTCGCTGTATTGTAAAAATAACTCTTAGGAAACAGCAATGTATATTTTTTTATCACCAATGGAAAGGACTCCAAAATAATTATGAAAAATAACACTGGCATTGCTCTAGTGATAGTGTCGCAGTGCTGAGCTACAGAATTTCTCGTTCTTGTACTGCCAGCAGCAGTTTGAAAAGCCATGAGAGCAATTAAAAAAAATCTAGGACTGCAAATAATACTCCAGGCACAAAATCCAGAATAGGCACAAAATGCTGGAGTAACTCAGCGGGACAGGTAGCATCTCTGGAGACAAAGAATGGGTGCGGTTTCAGGTCGAGCCCCCTTTTCAGTCTAAAGACACATTCCTTCTCTTCAGAGATGCTGTCAGTCCCGCTGAGTTACTTTAGCATTTTGTGTCTGTCTTTGGTTTAAACCACCATCTGCAGTTCCTTCCGACTAATTCCAGTATGATGGATAGCTGGAATGGCAATAATTTGCACCATTAGTCTTCATAGGTCATTATTGTTGATGGTGGTCTGACTTTGTTTGGAATCATTTGTAATGTAATGAAACCTAATCTAGTCTGAACTACTGATTTCCAAAATGTCCTGCTGATCAGTAAATGTATTATAAATATTTGTCAATACCAATCTACAGATTTATCTATTTTTTCCCCCAATAAAGAAATAAATCCACTAATTCCCTGCTGTGCTGTTCTGAATGTGAAAGCTATTAATTAAGCACCAGACTTACAGGCTTCTGTAGTTCCCTGAAGAGATAACATTGATTTCGAGGAGAATGCAAACATCGGACTTAACATGCCTAGTTTGTACCTAAATATAATTATTTTAAATTCTTGATTGTTATTGCTAAATGACTCAGGAGAAATGCAAGCCTACAATTATTTGCTGCTGTCACAATTAAAGCAGTGCGATGGTGAGCATGTGAATTATTTACCTTTACAATTTTGATATATGACTGTGTAACTACATTTGTATGTTGGGCAAAGAATTGAATATCTAGACCTGCACTATCCCATTCATTTCAATAAAATGTATACATTTTGAAACAAATGCTTGGATATTGCCATTGAAATATCTTTACACAGTTAGACTGGTACAGTAGCTACTTCTGAAGTGTGATTTTGTACCGTTACTGCCTGTCATTTCCCGATCCTCCACATGGTGTGCTGTTCTGCAGGCTTCTGCTAAATTATTTGCGAATTGTAATTCCCTTGTATTTCAAATATTCAAAATAAAATAATTTATTTTATTTGTTAAATTGATCTTCTGCAGTCTTTATTTTGTATACTGTGAACTGTAAAATGGTGGTTAAATTGTCCTAGTTTGCTGTCTGTGGGAATTCAGGGAGTTTTGTTGCAAAGCCAATTTACAGATAGCAAACCCGAATCAGTAAAGGGAAATCTTGAGATCACTTTCTTTTTGGGGAGGCACCACGCAATCCTGACTGAAAAATAGACAATAGGTGCAGGAGTAGGCCATTCAACCCTTCGACCCTTCGACCCAGCACCGCCATTCACTGTGATCATGGCTGATTATCCACATTCAGTACCCCATTTCTACTCTCTCACGAAGAGGATGAGGGGTGATCTTGTAGTTGTGTATAAGATCATGAGAGGTTTAGATCGGGTAGATGCACAGAGCCTCATGCCCTGAGTAGGTGAATCGAGAACAGATTCCAAATGTTACATTGAACAGAACAGCACATGAATAAGTCTACGCCCATAATGTGCACTGAACATGATGCCAAGACCAACTCTTATCTGCCTGCACATGATTCACATCCCTCCATTTCCTTATCCATGTGCCTATTCTAAAGTTTCTTAAATCCCACTATTGTTTCTGCCTCTACCACCACCACTGGCACCCATAACCCTCTGTAAAATTTGCTCCGCACATCTCCGTTATACTTTGCCCCTCTCATCTTGAAGCTATACCCTCTAGAAATTGTTTTTTACATCCTGGGAAGAAAGTTCTGACTATCTATGCCTCTCATAATTGTATATACTTCTAACAGGTCTCACCGCAACCTCCGGCATTCCAGAGAAAACAATCCAAGTCTGTCCAACCTCTCCCTGTATCTAATACCCCCCTAATCCCTAACCCCCCTCATCATTCTGATAAACCTCCTTTGTACTCTTTCCAAAGCTTCCCCATCCTGCAATGCAGTAAATCTTGATTAATGAATAATTCTTGGTGGTGACCAAAGTCAATATAGCTTAATACCCAATATTTTACAGATGTAAAAAGTATTATCAGTCTCATTCAATAGTACAGCTACGGAAACTTATTTGTTTGAGTAAACCAGAGCCCTGTATCAGCCAGACTTCCACTGATGTTTTGCTTTAGTCCATTGCTCGTGCCTTGTGGGTCGTTTGTTGAAAGGAGAAATGACAAAGAAAATACAATAGACAATGTGTAGTATGCCCGGCCCTTGAATTCCTAGTTTCCTACTAATATCTGGATAAACTTTAATGTAACACTTGCAAATGCTTTACAAGACACTCCAGTTTGTGTAACACATTTGCTGAATTCTTCCAAGCCATGACAAGAAAACAATTGCATAATTCTACAGTAAAGCTTATTGCCATTGATGTAGATCCAGCAATACTATGGTCTCTCTCTCCCTCTCATTCTCTCCTCCTCCCCCTCCCTCTCTCTCTCTCTCTCTCACTCCCTTGTGACATATAAAGTACAGATTACAACTTGATCCGACAGCCTGTGCATTTTATTGCTCCCCGTGACATTTATTCAATCTAGGATTTAACTCGATTAGAAATTGAACACCAGAAGGAATTAATGGCTGCAACATTCAAGGGAAGAGGATCATGTGTAAGAAGAACAGCAGCCTTCCAAATAGGTCAAGCCACACATCATTATCATGTGTGGAGATTTGGATATAGTGCACGCAACACAAGATCATGGCCTGTTGACAATTCAGTGACCTGCTGCTGCTCTGCATCATCAAATTTACAGCAAGACCTTGGGGCAGGATTTTAAATGACTGTGCTGGCAGATCTCCATATTTTCTATAGCTTTTTTTTTTAAAGATTAAAGCAGTTTAAAAGATTCAAGAAGGATACTTATCTCTAATGTTTTTTTTTGTTGGTTGAACATTAATATATACGTGTAGGTCAATTGTCTGTCTTCTGATGAGCTCAGCAGCTAGTGTGTTACCTTCCTCATGCTTTTTGTCTTCCAGCTAATGAGAGCTCAGCAACATGGTGAGGTGCCTCATCTTTTACACAACGTTGCTTATTTGGGGAAAGAAATTTGATAGCTACAATGCAATACAATACAATTTATTTGTTGTCATTTCAATCTCATTGAAGTTCAAACAAAATTGGGTTTCTGCAGTCATACAACAAGAAAAGAACCAAGACACAATACAATTTACACAAACATCCATTACAGTGAATCTCCTCCTCACTGTGATGGAAGGCAAAGTCTTATCTCTCCCATGCACTCCCCATTCTCCTCCCGATGTCAAAGTCAAAGCCCCCGGCGGGCGATGGTAAATAAGCCCCGCGGCCTTCGGAGGCTCCAGGTCATTTTCAACCCCACAACTCGGGCGGGAGAGGTTGCCGTTGCGGTAGCTCCGAAAAGCGGTCTCCCACCAGGGACCTGCGAGCTCCCGGTGTTACCGTCCACCGGGCCTGCGGCTGGAGCCTCCGAAGCTCCGGGGTCGGGCCGCAGCAGCGCGCCACCACAGCTCCTCCCGTTCCGAACTCGGCCAGCTCCACGATGGTGAGTAGTCCGCAGGCTCCACGACTGGAGCCCCCAGGCCGCTCAACGGTGCTGGGCCCTAACGACAATGGAGACCCGACAGAGAAAAGGTCGGGTCCCCCGTACAGGGAAAAGATTTTAAAAGTTTCCCCCACCTTTGTCCTCTGGTCCTCGATTCATCTACTCTGGACAAGAGACTGTGCATCTACCCGCTCTATACCTCTCATGATCTTATACACCTCTTTAAGATCACCCCTCATCCTCCTGTGCTCCAAGGAATAGAGTCCCAGCTTAGTCAACCTCTGCCTATAGCTCAGACCTAGTCCTGGCAACATTCTCATAAATCTGCTCTGTACCCTTTCCAGCTTGACGACATCTTTCATATAATATGGTGCCCAGAACTGAATACAATACTCTACATGTGGCCTCACATGACCTCCCAATGTCCATACTCAATACTCTGGCTGATGAAGGCCAATGTGCCAAAAGCCTTTTTGACCATCCGATCCACCTGCGAGTCAACCTTCAGGGAACTATACATCTGCACTCCTAAATCCCTCTGCTCTACAACACTACCCAGAACCCTACCATTCACTGTTTAAGTCCTGCCCATGTTAGACTTCCCAAAATGCAACACCTCACATTTCTCTGCATCAAATACCATCAACCATTCCTCTGCCCACGTGGCCAATTGATCAAGATCCTGCTGCAATTTTTCACAACCATCTTCACTATCTGCAAAACCACCCACTTTGGTATCATCTGCAAACTTGCTAATCCTGCTGTCTATGTTCTCATCCAAATCATCGATATAGATGACAAACAGTAACGAGCCCAGCACCAAACCCTGAGGCGCACTAGTAATCACAGGTCTCCAGTCTGAGAAGCAACCTTCCACCATCATCCTCTGGTTCCTTCTATGAAGCTAGTTTTCTATCCATTCAGCTATCTCTCCTTGGATCCCATGTGATCTAACCTTCCAGCACAGCCTACCATGAGGAACCTTGTTGAATGCTTTACTGAAGCCCATATATACAACTGACTGTCTTAATTTTAATGGTTGAAGATTTCCTCTATAATGTTAATATATATTTTGTTTCTATATTGATTGATTGAAAGATACAGCATGGAAACAGGTCCTTCAGCCCACCAGGTCCATGCCAACCATTGATCAACCACTCACACTGGTTCTCTGTTATCCCATTTTCTCAGCCACTTCCTGCACTCCAGGAGCAATGCACAGAGGCCAATTAACCCACAAACCCGCACGTCTTTGGGATATGGGAGGAAACCAGAGCTGCCGGAGGGAACCCACGCAGTCACAGGGAGAACATGGAAACTCCACACACAGACAGCACACAAGGTCAGGATCGAATCTCTGGTGCAGTAAGGCAGCAGCTCTTCAAACTGCACCACCATGCCACCGTAATATCCACTAATAACAGGGATTAAGAAATATACATTTAATCTAGGCCTCGAAGACTGTTATAATTATTAAACAGACCCAGAAAGTAGTTCTCGAGATTCTAGAATCAAGATTCATCAGCATATCATTGCAAGAACCGGAAAATCATAGTCTTGGATGTTTTTTTCTTTGTTTCATTGAAAATAATTATAAAATATTGGAGGTGTGTAAGGGAAAATAAAACTGATGAGGGCCTTTGGAAGTGGAAATATCAAACAATCTATTTTGAAGAGACTGTGTTAGATCATACCTTCCCTCGCCAACAAAGGGCTAGGGAAGATACCACCCTGTCAACCAAGATACCACCCTGCCTGAGGTCATTTGTGGCTGGTCTTGATTACTACTGGTCTTTCCTTGCCTCCAACTCTTTCCCCCCCCTACTTTCTGAAGAACGGTCCCAACCCAAAAGTCAACTATCCTTTTTCTCCAGAGATGCTGCCAGACCCACTGCGCAACTCCAGCACTTTGTATCTATCCGGAGTAGAATGTAACTTGGCCCGAGCTTTTCCCTGCCTGGAGAACAAGAGTTTCAAAACTCAGGTGCTGGGATCAAGAGATTTGATCAAATTTCACCCCTCTGCTCCCAAGGTGAACTCAAATTAGGAACATTGTGTGAGTTCTTAAACTAAAACCAGTTTAAAAAAAATTACATCAATGGGAAATTGTTAAGAGATGAGAGTAATTCCATTAGTTGTCATCCTGCCGTGGAGGAAGATATTGCATTCTGTAGTGATGGATGGCACAATGGTGCAGTGGCTGAGTTGCTCATAGCTGCAGAGGTTCAAATTCTGATCTCGAGTGTTGCCTGTGCGGAGCTTGTACCTTCTCCCTGTGTCTGCACAACTACAGTGCATTCAGTAAGTATTCAGACCCCTTCACTTTTCCACATTTTGTTACATAGAAACATAGAAAATAGGTGCAGGAGTAGGCCATTCGGCCCTTCGAGCCTGCACCGCCATTCAATATGATCATGGCTGATCATCCAACTCAGTAGCCTTCTCTCCATACCCCCTGATCCCTTTAGCCACAAGGGCCACATCTAACTCCCTCTTAAATATAGCCAATGAACTGGCCTCAACTACCTTCTGTGGCAGATAATTCCAGAGACTCACCACTCTCTGTGTGAAAAATGTTTTCCTCATCTCAGTCCTAAAGGAATTCCCCCTTATCGTTAGACTGTGACCCCTTGTTCTGGACCTCCCCAACATCGGGAACAATCTTCCTGCATCTAGCCTATCCAAACCCTTAAGAATTTTGTAAGTTTCTATAAGATCCCCCTCAGTCTTCTAAATTCTAGCGAGTACAAGCCAAGCCTATCCAGTCTTTCCTCATATGAAAGTCCTGACATCCCAGGAATCAGTCTGGTGAACCTTCTCTGTACCCCTTCTATGGCAAGAATGTATTTTCTCAGATTTGGAGACCAAAACTATATGCAATACTCCAGGTGTGGTCTCACCAAAACCCTGTACAACTGCAGTAGAACCTCCCTGCTCCTATACTCAAATCCTTTCGCTATGAATTCTAACATACCATTTGCTTTCTTCACTGCCTGCTGCACCTGCATGCCTACTTTCAATGACTGGTGTACCATGACACCCAGGTCTCGTTGCTTCTCCCCTTTTCCTAATTTGCCACCATTAAGATAATAGTCTACCCTCTTGTTTTTGCCACCAAAGTGGATAACCTCACATTTATCCACATTATACTGCATCTGCCATGCATTTGCCCACTCACCCAGCCTATCCAAGTCACCTTGCAGCCTCCTAGCATCCTCCTCACACTTAACACTAACCCCCAGCTTAGTGTCATCCGCAAACTTGGAGATGTTGCATTCAATTCCCTCGTCCAAATCATTAATATATATTGTAAATAGCTGGGGTCCCAGCACTGAGCCTTGCGGTACCCCACTCGTCACTGCCTGCCATTCTGAAAAGGACTCATTTACTCCTACTCTTTGCTTCCTGTCTGCCAGCCAGTTCTCTATCCACATCAATACTGAAACCCCAATACCGTGTGCTTTAAGTTTGTATACTAATCTCTTATGTGGGACCTTGTCAAAAGCCTTCTGAAAGTCTAGATATAACACATCCACTGGTTCTCCCTTATCCACTCTGCTGGTTACATCCTCAAAAAATTCTATAAGATTCGTCAGACATGATTTATCGTTCGTAAATCCATGCTGACTTTGTCTAATGATTTCACCACTTTCCAAATGTACTGCTATCCCATCTTTAATAACTGACTCTAGCAGTTTCCCCACTACCGATGTTAGACTAACTGGTCTACAATTCCCTGTTTTCTCTCTCCCTACTTTTTTAAAAAGTGGGGTTACATTAGCTACCCTCCAATCCTCAGGAACTACTCCAGAATCTAAGGAGTTTTGAAAAATTATCACTAATGCATCCACTATTTCTGTGGCTACTTCCTTGAATACTCTGGGATGCAGACTATCTGGCCCTGGGGATTTATCGGCCTTTAATCCATTCAATTTACCCAACACCACTTCTCGGCTAACCTGGATTTCACTCAGTTCCTCCACTTTATTTGACCCCCGGTCCCCTGCTATTTCGGGCAGATTATTTATGTCTTCCTTAGTGAAGACGGAACCAAAGTAGTTATTCAATTGGTCTGCCATGTCCTTGCTCCCCATGATCAATTCACCCGTTTTTGACTGCAAGGGACCTACATTTGTTTTAACTAATCTCTCTTCACATATCTATAAAAACTTTTGCAGTCAATTTTTATGTTCCCTGCCATTTTATTTCATAATCTATTTTCCCTTTCCTAATTAAGCCCTTTGTCCTCCTCTGCTGAACTCTGAATTTCTCCCAATCCTCTGGTAGGCTGCTTTTTCTGGCTAATTTGTATGCTTCATCTTTTGTTTTTATACTATCCCTGATTGCCCTTGTTATCCATGGATGCACTACCTGCCCCGATTTATTCTTTTGCCAAACTGGGATGAACAATTGTTGTAGTTCATCCATGCAGTCTTTAAATACCTTCCATTGCATATCCACTGTCACCCCTTTAAGAAACACTTGCCAGTCTATCTTGGCCAATTCACTTTTCATACCTTCAAAGTTACCTTTGTTTAAGTTCAGAACCCTTGTTTCTGACTTAATTATGTCACTCTCCATCCTAATGAAGAACTCAACCATATTATGGTCACTCTTGCCCAAGGGGCCCCGCACAACAAGACTGCTAACTAACGCTTCCTCATTACTCAATACCCAGTCTAGAATAGCCTGCTCTCTCGTTGGTTCCTCTACATTTTGGCTTAGAAAACTATCCTGCATACATTCCAAGAAATCCTCTTCCTCAGCACCCCTGCCCATTTGATTCACACCAATCTATATGTAGATTGAAGTCACCCATTATAACTGTTTTACCCTTGTTGCACGCATTTCTAATTTCCTGTTTGATGCCACCCCCAACTCCACTACTACTGTTAGGTGGCCTGTACACAACTCCCATTAGCGTTTTCTGCCCCTTAGAATTTCGCAGCTCTACCCACATCAATTCCACATCCTCCAAACTAATGTCCTTCCTTTCTATTGCATTAATCTCCTCTCTCACCAGCAACGCTACCTCACCTCCCTTTCCTTGTCTGTCTATCCCTCCTGAATATTGAATATCCCTGGATGTTCAGCTCCCAGCCTTGGTCCCCCTGGAGCCATGTCTCCGTGATCCCAACTATAGCATAGTAATTAATAGCCATCTGCACATTCAACTCGTCCACCTTATTACGAATACTCCTTGCATTGAGACACAAAGCCTTCAGGCTTGTTTTTATAACACTCTTCCTCCTTATACAATTATGTTGACAAGTGGTCCCTTTTGATTTTTGCCCTGGAAACCCACCACCTCTTATTCTCTGTTTGTTATTTTTTTCTCCTTTCCCCCCTACATGTTGGGTCTGAATGCTTCCCTTCTCTGCCTCCTGCCTCAGACCCTGTCTACTGGCTTTCTCTATTTGAGTCCCTCCCCCAAACCGTTCTAGCTTAAAGTGCCCCCGGGTAGCCTTTGCAAATTTCCCTGCCAGGATACAGGTCCCCATCAGGTTCAAGTGCAACCCGTCCTTTTTGTACAGGTCACTCCTTCCCCAAAAGAGGTTCCATTGATCCAGAAACTTGAATCCCTGCCCTCTGCACCAGTCCTTCAGCCAGACATTTATCCTCCACCTTGCTCCATTCCTTCTCTCACTGTCGCGTGGCACAGGCAGTAATCCTGAGATTGTTATGTTTGCGGTTCTTTTCCTTAACTCCCTTCCTAACTCCCTAAATTCACCTTTCAGGATCTCTTCTCTTTTTTTACCTATGTCATTGGTACCAATATGTACGTCGACCTCAGGCTCCTCTCCCTTCCTTTTCAGGATATCTTGGACACGTTCTGTCACATCCCAGACCCTGGCACCAGGGAGGCAAACTACCATCCGGGTCTCCGGACTGCATCCACAGAATCGCCAATCTGACCCCCTAACTATAGAGTCCCCTATTACTGCTGCCCTCCTCTTCTTTTCCTTACCCTTCTGAGCAACAGGGCCGGTGTCTGTACTGCAGGGCAGGTCGCTGTTGCTACCCCCAGGTAGTCTGTCCCCCCGAACAGCAATCAAACAGGAGTACTTATTTCCAAGGTGGACAGCCACTGGTGTACTCTCTAGCCCCCGCCTCTGCCCCTTGCCTCTCCTAACCGTGACCCACTTGTCTGCCTCCTGTGGTTTTGGAGTGACTACCTCCCTGTAACTCCTCTCTATGATCTCCTCACTCTCCCTGACCAGACGGAGGTCATCGAGCTGCTGCTCCAGGTTCCTAACACACTCCTTTAGGAGCCCCATCTCGACACACCTGGCGCAGATGTGGACGTCTGGAGGGCTATCCGACTCTGTGACCTCCCACATCTGACATCCAGAACAGTAAGCTGCCCTGGCACTCATACTTCCCTTACCCTAGATACAACACAAAATACAATATACAATACAAAAATACAATACAAAATACAAAATACAGTACACTACAAACTGCTGGAATCTGACTGCCAATCAGCTGCGTACTCAATTCCACCAATCAGTGGCTTCCTCAAGCCCAGTTAATTGAATAGAACGTTACGGATTTCAGTCGCTCCTCCCTCACCAACGGCTCCTGGGCCTCTGTAAAAACAAAGCCCCGCGCTCAGGTTTGAAGCTTACCGCTCAGACGTCGCTCCTCCCTCACCAACGGCTCCCGGGCCTCTGTTACAGCCTTATGCTAAAATTGATTACATTCTTTTTTTTTAATCATCAATCTCCCACAATACCCCGTAACAAAAAAGCGAAAACAGGTGTTTAGAAATTTTTGTAAAGTAATTAAAAATAAAAACTGAAATATCACATTTACATAAGTATTCAGACCCTTTACTCAGTGCTTTGTTGGGGCACCTTTGGCAGTGATCACAGCCTCAAGTCTTCTAGGGTATGGCGCTAAAAGCTTGGCACACATCTTTTTGGGTAATCTCTCCCATTGTTCTCTGCAGATCCTCTCAAGCTCTGTCAGCTTGGATGGGGAGCGTCGATGCACAGCTATTTTCAGGCCCCTCCAGAGATGTTCGATCAGGTTCAAGTCTGGGCTCTGGCTGGCCCACTCAAGGACATTCATGAACTTGCACGAAGCCACTCCTGCGTTGTCTTGGCTGTGTGCTTAGGGTCATTGTCCTGTTGGAAAGTAAACCTCCACCCCAGTCTGAGGTCCAGAATGCTCTGGGGCAGGATTTCATCAAGGATCTCACTGTACTTTGCTCCATTCATCTTTCCCACGATCCAGACTAGTCTCCCAGTTCCTGCCGCTAAAAAACATCCCCACAGCATGATGCTGCCACCACCATGCTTCATCGTAGGTATGGTATTGGCCAGGTGATGAGCGGTGCCTGGCTTCCTCCAGACATGTCGCTTGACATTCAGGACAAAGAGTTCAATCTTGGTTTCATCAGACCAGAGCATCCTGGTTCTCATGCCTTTTGGCAAACTCCCAGCACGCTGTCATGTGCCTTTTACTGAGGAGTGGCTTCCGTCTGGCCACTCAACCATAAAGGCCTGATTGGTGGAGTGCTGCAGATATAGTTGTCCTTCTGGAAGGTTCTCCCATCTCCGCAAAGGAACTCTGGAGCTCTGTCAGAGTGACCATCAGATTCTTGATCACCTCCCTGACCAAGGCCCTCTCCCCGTTTGATCAGTTTGGCCGGGCGGCCAGCTCTATGAGTCCTGGTGGTTCCAAAGTTCTTCCATTTAAGAATGACGGAGGCCACTGTGCTCTTCAGGACCTTCAATGCTGCAGAAATTGTTTTATACCCTTCCCCACATCTGTGTCTCAACACAATTCTGTCTCGGAGGTCTACGGACAATTCCTTTGTCTTCATGGTTTTTGTTCTGACACGCACTGTGAATTGTGGGACCTTATATAGACTGGAAAGGTGTGTGCCTTTCCAAATCATGTCCAATCAATTTAATTTACCACTGGTGGACTCCAATCAATTTGTAGAAACATCTCAAGGATAATCAATGGAAACAGGATGAACTTAAGCTCAATTTTGAGTGTCATAGCAAAGGGTCTGAATACTTATGTAAATGTGATATTTCAGTCATTTATTTTGAATTACTTTGCAAAAATTTCTAAACACTTGTTTTCGTTTCTTCATTCTGGGATATTGTGTGAAGATTGATGATAAAAAAAAAGAATATAATTCATTTTAAAATAAGGCTGTAACGTAACAAAATGTGGAAAAAGTGGAGGGGTCTGAATACTTTCTGAATGCACTGTCTGTGAGTTTTCTCTGGTTGCTCTGGTTTCATTCCCGCATTACTTCTGTAAGTTGAGCCTAGTGTATAGGATGCGAAAGTGTGATAAACATAGAACTAGTGTACGGGTGAGCACGGATTTGGGGGGCCAAAGGGCCTGTTTCCATTGTGTTTCTCTGAATCTGTATCTCTGTATCTAGCTCCATTTTAGCAAAAGTGCTAGAGTAACGGATATGATGGTGGTATTAGATAGGACAGTGGGATTTAAGAGACTTTTGGATAGGCATATGGATACGCAGGGAATGGTGGGATATGGATTATGTACAGGCTGATAAGAGATGGGCTTGGCATCATGTTCGGCATGGGCACTGGATCGATGGGCCTGTTCTTGAGCTGTGTTCTTCAATGTCATAACTCCGTGGTTCGTGCAGCATCTCCAAAGGACATGGATAAACAATATTTTTGGTTGGGATCCTACTTGAGACTCTATTTTGGGCGCAGCTCCATCTTCACTTTGCTCTATTCCCTCCTTGGTCTCAACACAAATTTTGATCAAAGACTTTGGGGCACCTCTATTTCCAGTTGGATGCCTCACGTTGGCTTACCTTCTCAGCAGAAAGTTGAAATGTCAAAGCATCAGGAACTAATTCAGCATCACCAAACTGACATCTTGCAGGCTGTGCAGGAGAAAGATAGTGCAGCAAGATTGTGGAACAATATTTTGCATGCCAACAATTTTTAAAGACTACTTTAAAAGCTTGGCAAGGGTTCAAAAAGTTGCAAGATGGTTTAAACGTATTGCATTTGATTGGACTGTAGTCAGTGTGAAAAATGCTGGGGAACCTATTTGTGATGAGCATAATTTGTTCATCAGCTGAAGTTATTTTACCATGACTGTTTACAGTATCGATTGGTCTGTGTTGCTGATGTGAATTACATGCAGACACAGATTCATCATCCAGATATCCCTAGAGATTAACATGTAACAATGAAACAGATTGCAAACCAATCTTTCTGAATTTAAATTTATTTTGCAACAAATAACAATGTTTAATAATGAACCTATGCATTTCTGAGCCAAAACAATTATTTAATGTGCTGTTTGCTTTAAGTCCCTGTCCCACTTTCACAACCTTATTGGCGACCTCTGCCGAGTTTGCCCTTGACTCATACTCGCAGCATGGTCTCCACGAGGTCATAGGAGGTCATCTTCGTAACTCTTCCTCATGCTCGTGAGTGTTCTCCGCGTACTCGTGGCCACAAGTAGGTCGCGGCGTTTTTTCCAGCCGGTTAAAAAATCTCCACAAGTAAAAAAAAAGGTATGGAAAAAAAACTTTTTACTCCTAGGTAGGTCGTAGGTAGGTCGTGATGGTAGTCGTAGGTAGTCATAGATAGTTATAGGTAGTCGTAGGTCGGTAACTGGCCCGAGAGAAAAAAATGCAAACATGACATCATTTTATCATGTGATCATTTTCCACTCGTAGCTAGTAGTAGTTGGTCTTAAGTGTGGAAGACTGAGGTCGAGGGGGGGTCGTAGGAGGTTGTAGACATAGTCATGGGAGGTCATAGGAGATATTTTACTTTGGTGGGTCAACACGACCTTGACATTTTTTTCAACTCGTCTAGGGTCTTCTAAACTAGTGGATTAGGTCGTCCAAGTGGGACAGGCCCTTAGGTCAGAGTGCTATTATTTTACACTTAAACATTTTACTGAACTTTTAAGGAAATAAGTGGCTTTTGTTCTCCATAATACATACTGTTGATGAAACATCTCCAAAGATGCTGAACATTTGCAAAAATACATCATTACGGGCTAAACGCAGGCAGGTGGGACTAGTGTAGATGTGACGTGTTGGTCGGTGTGGGCAAGTAGGGCCGAATGGGCCTGTTCCCACACTGTATGACTGCCTGAGGTTGAGAAAGGCACCATGTAAATGAGGTCTCTTTCCTGTTTTAGTACAAAGCGTATTTCCAGTGATAGACTCAAAATGCGGGAGTAACTCAGCAGGTCAAGCAGCGTCTCTGGAGAAAATGGATAGGTGATGTTTCGGGTCGGAACCCATCTTCAGACTGATTGTAGGGGAAGACAATTGAGGAAAAAACTGGAAGCGAAGAAATACAACAGGACAAATCGGGGTCAGAAACAGATGCCTCAGGCAAGGTGGTTCCCGATTAGGCTGACTGTTGGCTAGGGATATAACTCTGAGCCCAAGAACGATACGTTCAGTCGAGAAAGGGAGGTGGGGAGTTGGGGGGGGGGGGGGGGGGGGGGTGGCGATGGGGGGGAGTGGGGGGTATTGAAGGGAGGAGTGAGGGAGGTATTTGTTAGAATTACCTAAAGTTAGAGAAATCAACATTCATACCATTGGGCTGTAAGCTACCCAAGTGAAATATGATGTGTTTTCTCCAATTTGCATATGGAGAGATTGATCTAGATATCGCTGCAAAGAAAACAGAAAAATTATATGTATTGAAAAAAAAAGTTCATTTTTCATTTTTCCATTACAATTTAGGTTTTTATTGGTGCAAGGCCATTAATGGGGACATAAGAAAGCGATTGGTTGCCTATGGTGGATGGGTATGTCAGTGGGCTGATGTTGCTGTTAGCTCACAATTACAATGATCCATGTTCTATCTTTACTTCCAATGATATCTTTGTAGAGTTTGCATGTGTCGTCTTCCCCTGAGTGCTCAGTTTTCTCTCATAAACCAAAGGGATGCTGCCAGATTAATTGGCCACTGTAAATTACCCTTTGTGTAGGAGGGTGGCAGAGAAATAAGGTGGTGTTGATGGCCATCTGAGAGGGTATAAGACAATTTGATTAGTATGGGTGTCGGGGGTTATGAGGCAAAGGCAGGAGAATGGGGTTGAGAGGGGAAGATAGATCAGCCATGATTTAAATTGCAGAGTAGACTTGATGGGCCAAATGGCCTAATTCTGCTTCCAGAACTTACGAACGTATGAAAGGGAAATAAGGGAGATCCAGTATAAACTCAATGGGCCGAATGGCCTCCTTTTGCATTGTATGGAAAACGGGGTAATAGAATAATTCATTGCAGTGCTCAAATTGGAAGAGGTTCTTTTATTTGGAGGAAATACTTGTGATTTATGTTCAATAGAGATATAGATAAATCTGAGTATCTCACACAATGAAAAATATAGTAATTTGCAAAATGTAAGTGAGGGGAAAGCTTTTTATGGCTGTGCCTTCAGGGCTGGTTCCAGCACTTGAATATCATTCAAAACAAGTGCCAAAGTGCATACATCTGAAATTCAAATGCTGAAAAGTCAGTTTGCTCATCAGTCTTGTAATCAGTCAAAGATTCTTCCCATTCTATTATCTGTACTGCAGTCTACTGCAGTCTCTATGTGCTTAACCCATGCCGCGCAAATCCCACACTTACACAAAGAAACTTTATTTTATTATTCATGGCAATTCTATGTAAGATTAATTCAAAAAAACTGATTAGAGCTTCTGATTTTTGATGAGTCATCAAGATTAATATTGGCCACGTAATTAGAGTCTTAGAGCCATTCAGCGTGGAATTAGACCCTTTGGTCCAACATGCTCAAGCCGGTCAACATGTCCTATCTGCACTAGTCCTAACTGCCCGTGTTTGGCCCATATCCCTACATACCTCTCCTATCCATGTACCTGTACAATGTTTTTTAAACATTATGATACCTGCTTCTACTAATTGCTCTGGCAGCTCGTGCCACACAACTGCCACATTTTATGTCAAAAAGTTGCCTTTCCGGTTCCTATTAAATCTTTCCCCTCTTATCTTGAAGCTATGTTCTGGTTCTTGATTTCCCTACTCTAGGTAAAAGACTCTGTGCATTTATCCTATCTATTCCTCTCGTGATCTTATATGCCTAAATATGATCACCTCTAATTCTTCTGAGCTCTCAGGAATAAAGTCCCAGCTTGCCCAATCCCTCCCAATAGCTCAGGCCCTTGATTCCTGGCAACATCCTCGTAAATCTTCTCTGCACCCTTCCCAGCTTAACAACATCACATCTTTCTCATAACAGGCTGAACAAAACTGAGCACAATACTCCAAATGTGGCCTCACTAATGTCTTATACAACTGTAACATGACCTCCCAAATTCTAAACTCAAAAACTGACTGATGAAGGCCAATGTGCTGAAAGTTTTCCTGGCCACCCTATCTACCTGTGATGCCACTTTCAAGGAACTATCTACCTCTGGAACTAGATTCCTCTGCTCTACCAATTCGCCCCAGAGCCCTGCCATTCACTCTATAGGTCCTGCCCTGGTTAGACTTCCCAAAATGTAACACCCCCCATTTATCTGTATTAAGCTCCATTGACCATTCCTCAGTCCACCTGCCCAACCGATTAAGATCCTGCTGTAATTTTTGATAACCATCTACAATATCACCCACTTTAGTGTCATCTGCAATTTGGTCACTCAGCACGTAGACCTCAACCATATGCATTTATTGGTGAATACTTATTCATTAATTACATATTTTAATACATTGTAAGAATCACAATTTCATTAACACATTCTTAAAATGCATGGCATAAGGAGTGCTCTACAAGTCCACCATTGATTACTCCGGCACCTCCTTTAATCCGGACAAAATTACAAGAGCGCACTTGAAATCCCACCCTGTACGTTCCCCCCCGAAAATGTGGAACCTAGATCGCAATCTCTACCCCAGTGGGACTTCCACGCCAATCCGTGGGTTGAATTTGCCTGTGGCCGGGGCTGTGGAACTCCGGCCCAGCCAGAGCCGGCAGGTCCGTTCCCATAGCCGCACTCTGCGACCAATCGGTTGGGCTGATCTTGCCTCATCCACCTAATATGAATTTGCACCCACCATCTCTGTGTGAAAAAAAAAATCTACCCCGCACATCTCCTTGAAACTTTGCCCCATTCACCTTAAAGCTGTGCCCTCTTGTCTTTGCTATTTGCACCTTGGGAAAAAAGTCTGACTTGTCTACCCTATCTATGCCTCTCATAATATCATATACTTCCTGCAGAACAGATCTCTGCTCAACCTCCGGCATTCTAGTGAAAACAAACTAAGGTTACCCAGCATCTCATTGTAATTAATACCCTGTAATCCAGGCAGCGTTCCGGTCAACCACCAGCTCTTTGACAATTTGCACTATTAACCCCACTTCCTTTCCCTTCTTGGAAACAAACTTTAGGGCCTGTCCAACGATGCGAGTTCACCCAAGAGCTCTCCCGAGTTTAAAAAAAAATCAAACTCGTGGTAAAAGCCCTGTCCCACGGTACGAGTTCATTCCAAGAGCTCTCCCGAGTTTAAAAACAATCTAACTCGTGGTAAGTATGTAGAATGTATGTAGCGGGTATTTCGGAGCTCGTGGATGTCTCGTAGCGGCTCGTAATGCTAACGGCAGGTACTCGGGAAACGCGGAAACTCGTGAAGTTTTTTCAACAGTGTGAAGAATTTCCAAGAGTAAAAAGACACTCGTGATGAAGTACCACGAGTTTGATTTTTTTTTTAAACTCGGGAGAGCTCTTGGGTGAGCGCGCATCGCGGGACAGGCCCTTTATTATTTGCGAATACCCTCTCTCTGGTTTTACAATCGCAACTCTGCAAACCAGCCTCACACCTTATTTCCTTTCTTATCTCTGGCCTATATTCCAATCATCTGCCTATTAATCCCCCCCCTCCCCTGCTTGTCTCTGTTGACCTATTACCTGCCATGCATTGTCCTGCCTCCACCTTTCTAGCTTTCATCTCCCCCTCACCCTTGTCTCACCCCACTATCTGTCTGAAGAAGTGTCTCGACCCAAAACGTCGCCTATCCATGTTCTCCAGGGAGTTACTGCAGCATTTTTTGTCGTTTTCAAACCTATTTGGGCATTCACTCTGTTCAGTCCTGCTGTGAACAGTGGGAGCCAGAGGGTTTGGTTTTGCCATTTTAATGCTTCCCCTCGTAGCAGCTGACCATTAATATTCCTGTTTATTGGCAGACCTTTAAATAATCTGACGGGGAAGGATTGTTTTGGTTCAGCTACATCAAAGTGATGTACAGTTACACTGGAAAATAATACACATGGGCGCACTGCTGTTGGGAATAGTTTCTTCATGGAACAATAAAACCGCAGGTCAAAGGAGAAGGAGAAGGAGGTCTTGAAGATAAGCCACAAAACTCTGTCGAAACTCAACGAGTCGGGCACCATCTCCGGAGAAAAGGAATAGGCGACACTTCAGGTCAAGTCCCTTCTCCAGACTGAGAATCGGAGGAGAGGGAAACTAGAGGTATGAAATCGTACAGAACAAATCAGAGCCGGCAACGGTGACTCAAGAAAGGTGGAGCCCACAATGGTTCATTGTTGTCTGTGGAGGAGGTGATAACGAAGGGATACGAACAACGAAACTAGCAATCGACAAGGGTGAGGGAGGGACGGAGAGAGGGGGAATGCAAGAGTTGCCTAACCATGTTCTCCAAGGATGCTTCTTGATTTGCTGTTTACTCCTGCATTTTGTGTCCATCTTCAGTGTAAACCAGCATCTGCAGTTCCTTCCTACACATCTTGAAGATAAGAGCTGTGTCGAATGATCATGGCTGATAAAATTATTGTAAACTTAGGGAAGGAACAGATATAACAAACCAAATATGCAAACAAGATTTCACCTTTTAAAAAACAGAATAATTTCATCTGCTGTAAATGAAAACAAGATTCTGAAAATACTCAGCAACATCTGTGGACAGAATTCCATATGAGATTGATGACCATTACGTATTATAGTGCATGTTTTATTAATTATTGAACAATGAACAGCGGCAGAGAGTCGCAACTGGTGGAGCCGCAGCCTGACAGCGCCAGTGACAAGAGTATGATTCCGACCTTGGGTGCTGCCTGTGTGGAGTTTGCATGTTCACCCTGCAACCGCGTGGGTTTCCGCTGGGTGCTCCAGTTTCCTTCCACATCCCCTAAGACGAGCGGGTTTGTAGATTAATTGAACTCTGTAAATTGTAATTTACAGATTTAATTAAATTGTAGTTTATTAGGCTGTGTATGTGTGTGGGGGTGGGAGGGTGGGGGAAACAGTCTCCGTCTGTGCTGAGGCCTAATGGCGGAGCTGGCGGCCTCGGAGGTGTGGCGGCGTTCCAGCGTTCCAGTGGCGGCGGCGGATCCGGCTTCAGAGCTGTGGCGGTGTTCCGGCAGCGACCCGGCTTCAGAGCTATGGTGTTCCAGCGTTCCAGCTGGGGCGTTCCAGCGGCGACTCGGCTTCAGAGCTGTGGGTGTGGCGTTCCAGCGTTCCGGCAGCGGGTCCGGCTTCAGAGCTGTGGGTGTGGCGTTCCGGCAGCGACCCGGCTTCAGAGCTGTGGCGGGGTTCCAGCGTTCCGGCGATGGCAGTGGTGGCAGAGCAGCTTCGGAGGCTCGGCCGCAGGCCTAGTGGACGACAACATCGGAGACCTGGATCGCCTCAGCACAGAGGGAGAACAAGGAGGGAAGAAGACAAAGACTTTAGGACTTTTGCCTTCCATCACAGTGAGGAGGTGCCTGGAGAACTCATTGTGGTGGATGTTAAATATGTGTTTATTATGTGTTTTGTTTTTTATTATATGTATGACAACGAAATTTCAGTCTGAATGACAATAAAGATACTTTGACTTGTTGTTTTACTTTTGATAATTGCCCCTAGTGTGTAGCGAGTGGAAGCGCAAGTGGGATAACATGGAACTAATGGTCGACATGATCACAGTGGGCTGAAGGGCCTGTTTTCATGCTGAATCGCTAAATTAAAGATGATGGCATTGGTCAGTAAGTGGGAATGCTGTGGACGGTAGAGAGTTGGCAACATGTATAACGAGGTACTCACCAGGGATCAACAGAAAGCCATGGAAGACCAGAAGATCGGCCTTCTCTGCATTGACCAGATGAAAGCTCCTCTTAATTCTGGAATTACTCACAAAGTACTTATGGATGTCATGTGGGCACCATAGTGGTGTATCGGTAGAGTTGCTGCCTTGCATTGCCAGTGGGTGCTTTCTGATGGAGTTTGTACGTTCTCCCTGTGACCGTGTTGGCTTTCTCCGGGTGCTCCGGTTGCTTCCCATGCTCCAAAGACGTGCAGGATTGTAGGTTAAATGGTTTCTGTAAATTTAGTTTAGTTTAGTGTAGAGTTTAGAGATACAGCGCGGAAACAGGCCCTTCGGCCCACTGGGTCCGCCCCGACCAGCGATCCCCGCACATTAACACCATCCTACACCCGCTAGGGACAATTTTTACATTTACGAAGTCATTTAACCTACAAACCTGTACGTCTTTGGAGTGTGGGAAGAAACCGAAGATCTCGGAGAAAACCCACGCAGGTCACGGGGAGAAGGTACAAACTCTGTACAGACAGCACCCGTAGTCGGGATCAAATTGCCCCAAGTGTGTAGGTAAAAGCAAAAGTGGGATAACATAGAACTAGTGGTCGGCATGGTCACAGTGGGCTGAAGGGCCTGTTTCATGCTGAATCTCTAAATTAAACTAGATGATGGCATCTAGTCAGAATCGAACCCGGATCTCCGACACTGCATTCACTGTTAAGGGGCTGTCCCACTGCGGCGACCTAATTCGCGAGTTTAGAAGAGGTTAGGAGAGTTTGAAAAAATGTCATGTTGAAGACCTCCTTCGACCTCCTTCGACTATGTTGAAGACTAGCTTCGACTAGCTTCGGGAAAATTGGACTCCGAATAGTGGAGAGTGAAGACGACCTCCTTCGACCTCCTTCGACCTGCCTTCGACTATGTTGAAGACTATCTACGACTGCCTTCGACTGCCCTCGATTACCTGTGAATAACATGCCGACCTACCACGACCTACTTCGACTAAACCTACGAGTAAAAAAAGTACCGATTTTTTCCATGGAGACCTCTTTTTACTCGTGGGCATTTTGCAACATGTTAAAAAATACGCAGCGACCTAGCTGAGGCCTCGAGTACGCGGGGACTACCCTCGAGCATGAAGGAGAGTTACAAAGACCTCCTAGGACCTCGTGTCGACCATGCTGCGAATTAGGCCGCCGCAGTAGAACAGCCCCTTAAGGCAGCAACTGTATCGCTGTACCACAGTGGCTGCATTGTAGCTACAACTAGCATATGGTTGATTGCTGGTGGGCTGAGAAGCCTGTCTCTACTCTGCATCTCTAAACTAAACTAAACTAAAATAAACTAAACTGAACTAAACAACAAAATTGATAAAGTTTTAAAGAAGGAACTGCAGATGCTGGAGAATCGAGGGTACACAAAAAGCTGGAGAAACTCAGCGGGTGCAGCAGCATCTAAGGAGCGAAGGAGATAGGCGACGTTTCGGGTCGAGACCCTTCTTTCAGTAGATGGTGGTGGAGAGATAAGGAACAATGAGTGAAAGATATGCAAAAAAGTATCGGTGATTTGTTATTTTTGTTCACTCATGCTTTTTTTTCCTACATAATAAAAGAGTAACACAGTGAATTTGTGTATGTTCAAATCAGTGCTATGTATACGCTTGGTATGCTTTTTTGTTGTATTTATCCAACAATAAAATAATACTAGTAAGCTGGCATTGAAAATGTTCATGAGGATGGAAAATTGCAAACTTACATACAAAGCAGATTACATTCAACCTTGTCGTGCCAGCCCTAGGCTTTGGTGACAGAGGATTCTATGTGTGTGAGGTGGTACCAGTCAGCAGCCGGCCGGTTTGTAATCTCCCCCTCCGAACTACCTACTCGTCTCCTCTCCCTTCCATGTTTTCCATGGTTAAAAGAGGCAGAACAGTGGAGCAGCTTTTAGAGCTGCTGCCTCACAGCGCCGGAGACATGGGTTCAATCCTGACCTTTGGTGCTGTCTGTGTGGAGTTTGCACATTCTCCCTGTGACTGTGCAGGTTTCTCCCGAGTGCTCTGGTTTCCTCACACATCCCAAAGATGCGCGGGGTTTGCAGGTTAATTGGGCTCTGCAAAATTGTCCCCAGAGTGTGGGTAATGAATGAGAAAATAGGATAACATAGAATGTTACGAATGATCAATGGTCAGTGTGGACTCAATCTACACACAATAGCAGAGGTCAGGATCGGACCTAAGTCTCTAATAGTTGCGCCGCTGTGCTCTCCTGCTTCTGAATGTATAACAAGGTTGGGGGCAGAAAGGAAATGTATAACATGTATGTGAATTTCTTCGTAAGTGTAGTCTGTGTAAGTGTATCTCAGTTTTATGCAAGGTTGCTATTTGTAGCGTTACGAGTTTAAAGCTGGGTTAGATCAAGTGGAAGATGGAATGCGAGTGTTCAGCATTTGTTAGAGTGAATTAATTGTCTGTAGTTTCCTTTATATAGTAGATACAGGTAGAATAGGTGGTGAGAGCAGGTATTGAGGAGGGTTGTTCTGGGACGCCTGAACTAGCCGTTGACCCTTCCCGAGGTGTCGTGGGCCTAACTCAATGAAACACTGGTGAAGGGAGGTGCCGCCTTGATAACCCCAATCATATACTGTACTTGCATCCACACGATCAGTTAAAACAAATACATGCTTGTTAACATGTAGGTAGCTGTTTATTACATATGGAGTTAGTTATCAGCCTTAGCATGTTGGTATAATCAGTTTAGGTAGTATTTTGGCTTTGGGCTAGGTTTTCTTGATTGAGCACTTATCCTGCTGAGATCAGGTAGAAATTCGACAGGCAAATGAATGCCTACTGCCTAACTACTTAGTAAGTTAGCATCAGATGAAGATTTCTAAGTTCTATTGTTCAGCAAGTTCCTGGACATAGACAAAGCAAGGTTAATAAGACGGTGACATATTTCAGCATGACTTAGGCCTACAGGATCTCCCCGTTGCCAGCCACTTTAACCCCCTCTTCTCATTGCCATACTGACCTTTCTGTCCTGGGCCTCCTCCATTACTAGTGAGGCCACACACAAATTGGAGGAACAGCCCCTCACATTTCATTTGGGTAGCTTACAACCCATTGGTATGATCATCGAATTCTCAAATTTTAAATAACTTCATCTTAAACTCACCTCCCCTCCCCTCCCCCCTTCCACTTTGCCCCCTTCCTCCTCCATAGTTGTTTTTACCAGATCCTCAGTTCTCCACATTGTTTTTCTTGAGATCACACCTTCCCTAACCAACAATGGACCTACCAGGCAACCCATGAGGTCTTTTGTGGCTGGCCCGGATTGCTCCTGTTTTTTTTGGCCTCCAGTTCCCCCTTCCCCCCACCCTCTCCCCCAACAGTACGGTGCTGTCTGTACGGAGTCTGTACGTTCTCCCCGTGACCTGTGTGGGTTTTCTCCGAGATCTTCGGTTTCCTCCCACACTCCAAAGACGTACGTTAATTGGCTTGGTAAATGTAAAAATTGTCCCTAGTGTGTAGATAGTGGTAACATGCGGGGATCGCTGGTCGACACGGACCCGGTGGGCCGAAGGGCCTGTTTCCGCGCTGTATCTCTAAACTAAACTAAACTAAACTAAACCCTACATTCAGTCTGAATAAAAGTCCCAACCCAAAACATCACTCATCCTTTTTCACCTGAGATGCCGTTGAGCTGCACCAGCACTTTGTGTCCATGGTCAGAATACTTGTAATGAGATTGGAGGATAAAGGCGAAAAATGGTCTATCCCATTTCACAACAAATGATAACAGTGCAATTAATAAAGTGGAAACTATAGAATGTAAAGTGTGAGTCCACATGTAATGCTCTGTTATAGGGCTTCTGAACAGTTCTTCCCAAGTTGGGGTAATGTTCAAATCACCTTTTCCCCATTGAGGATATTGGTCTTTGTCTGTGGAACTGATGCACTACAATGCTGAGAACTATATTCTGCACTCTGTATCTTCCTCCTTGCTGTATCTATTGAACTTAAGTTTGAACTCATTGTATCTATATATATAGTATATTTGATCTGTTTGGATCGCATGCAAAACAAAATGAGCAATGCAGAGCCAAGGTAGAACATGGATCATTTATTTTTTAGGAACAAAGGCTTTCCTTCTTTCATCGTACGACATGAGAAAATTAGCTCCATAATTCAGTCCAACATATAAATTAGATTTTTTTCTTTCAGTTCGTTCCAAAGGTCTTGTGCCATTAGTTTAAGAAACTCGTCTAACAAATATGCTCCCAGTGCTGGCACTAATGATTAGGCAGAGTTCACAAGATCTGGCTTGGTGCACAAAGACTGAAGCATTGGCACACAGAAACGTCACCATGTTGACCCTGGCCCCCAGGATTCAACGCTGATTCTTTCATTATCGAACGTGTAGTACAGAAGCAAACTGCACGGACCAGTCCCTCAGCTCACCGAGTCCATGCTGGCCAACAAGCCCCACTGCAGCCTGGCGAGGGAATCTTCGCTCCAACACTGTGATCACTCACTCAGATGCCCATACACAATTAATTCAATCTGCAGTGGAGACTTTTGGGTTTTGATCACTACCCTTTGGTCAGGAATACTTGGTAAACAATAAGGATATTCTAATCATTCAGGCTACTAATAACCTGGAGCGAGAAAAAAGGATTAGCGGCTCGGTTGCGCAGGGGCAGAGTTGCTCTCTTAGAGCGCCAGAAACCCGGGTACAATCCTGACCTTAGGTGACGTCTTTACGGAGTTTGCACGTTCTCCCTGAGACCATGTTGGTGTCCTCTTGGTGCTCACTGGTACTTCACACTGCAGGGTTCAATCCTGCAAGTTCCACCTGGTGGGCTGAGCTGGTCGAGGGCAACAGAGGAGGCCCTACTGCAGCCTGGGGTTTTCCTGGATCGGGAGCCACGCCAGTACATCAGGCACATGGACCGTGCCCCCCCTCCCCCCAGTGCAGGGAATGGATGAGAAAGTGGGATAACATAGAACTAGTGTCAACGGCTGATCAATGGTCAGCCGGGACTCAGTGGCTGTTTCCATGTTTCCATGCTGTGTCTCTAAGCCAAACTAAACTATAAGTTGGTCCTTGAAGCAGCAAAGTTTGTTACCAGAAAAGAGAGCCAACTTGGTGCAACTATTCCAAAACTTGAACAATGCTAGATATACATGATAATCATTAATACATCTGTTTAATTAATGCTCATTCATGACTCAAGCAGTTCACTCTCAGAGGTTCCACAGGTAAAAAATATCTCTTAATCCTACAGAGTGATGGAGTTTAAGGGAAGTGCATGGCCTAGCAAGGTGCAAAGAGCTTCCTTATTCCTTTTTATTCCTTATTGCCGTACTTATAATAAGGGTAGTGCTAATTGAAATTCTGATGAAAAAGCCTCGATATCATGAAATTAGACATATTAAATATTTAAAAATATGTTCCTGCCTTCATTGTAAGATGAGTTCAGACTATCAATAAAGCGATTTTTATTCCTATCAAAAAATGACCTTGAATGGAATCTTTTGACATAAAGCAGCCATTTCCCTTGTGTCAACTCCAAAACAAGGCACCAAACGTGCATCAAGGAATAATTTAGACACTTAAGAAAAGAAGAGTTTGAGTCAGTTCTGCCTTTTCCTTCCTTTCTATGCAGGGGGCTTCTGCCTTGTCAATTAGCATGAATTCTAACAGGAAGCTTCTACAAAATCATGAGAGGAGTGGATTGGGTAGGCAAACAGTCTCTTGCCCAGAGTAGGGGAATCAAGTACCAGAGGACATAGGTTTAAGGTGAGGGGGGAAAGATTTAATAGAAACCTAAGGGGTAACTTTGTTACACAAAGGGTGGAGGGTGTATGGAACGAGCTGCCAGATGAGGTAGTTGAGGCAGGTACTATCACAATGTTTAAGAAACATTTAGACAGGTACATGGATAGGATAGGTTTAGAGAGATGTGGGCCAAACGCAGGCAGGTGGGTCTAGTGTAGATGGGATCTGTTGCTCACTGTGGGCAGGTTGGGCCAAAGTGCCTGTTTCCATGCTAAAAGGTTCTATGATTCTTCTGACCCAATGAAAATATACATTGTTACTTCTAGTATAGAAGGATAGGCATGGGAAGTTGTCACAACACATCGTGGGGTGAATACACTCTTTGCCTAAATTTTGGTGTAATGTAGCCACAGTTGGCAAAATCCAATAAGGTATATCTGCAACTCGCCAGCACAATACACACATTCATCAAGAGAGATATGGAATCATATAGAAAACATTTCTGACTTACTCAACACGATCTACTGCATAATACAATATTCAAATATATAAATTGTATATTTTTGTGGACATTGTGTACATAATGGCTGCAAACTAACCCAAAACCACATAGAGCCACAATTAATGCCAACAATGCGCTGCTCTATGTACAATATAAACAGTCCCTTTAGTAATCACTGTGGTAGTACAGCATAGTGGTGCAGCTGGTAGGGCTGCTGCCTCACGGCCCCAGAGACCCAGGCTCGATCCTGACCTCGTGTACTGCCTGTGCTGCGTTTCCACGTTCTCCCTGTGACCACGTGGGTTCCCCCTGGGTGCTCCCTGGTTTCCTCCCACATCCCAAAGACACGCGAGCTCGCAGGTTAATTGGCCTCCATAAATTGCCCCTGGAGTGTCGGGAGTGGATGCAAAAGTGTGATAACATCGAACTAGAGTGAACAGGTGATCAATGGTGGGCCTGCCCTCTGTGGGCCCAAAGGGCCTGCACCTCTAAAACTAACATTGGAGGTAAACGTAACAAAATGCCAGTGTGTGCACAACCTTTCTTGGGCACCATGTAGATTTTGTTATTCTTGCCATAAATATTCTGTAAAAAGGAAGCATGTTTGGAAGGATTTCATTCGGCGTTGATGTTTGGGATTTTTCTAGGTTTAGAGTGGTTGTAGGATACTTAGCTATGTCTTGGACAGATGCATGGCCCCTTTATTATCCATGACCCTACTGTATATATGTATGTACCATTCAGTGTGAAACATTCAGTGGGTTGGCTACTTCACGGCTGCCCTAGCTGCAGATGCATTCATTTACTAAGCCGAGTTCATGTTGACCTGCAATTGTGTCTTCTGTTATCCTATTAAAGATTTCCCAGTATTAGATTGACACCAGTAAGTTGATCAAGTGTAGTGAGAAATAGTGTCTCAAATTGGACACTTCTCAAAACACCAGCGTTAAGAATGTGGACATCATGCAAAAATATTTTATACAGGTGCTACGGACACATTGACATTTGCTTGCTTTAGTTCTTTCGGAGAGTGTGCCACATGGAGACAGGTTTTCTTAATGTCGCCAGCATCTGATTCCAGTGAGTTACCCCCATCCCACTGCTCTCTGGTCCAATGATGACATGGCCCACGTTCTCAGTTTTCCCCTCTTCGCAGCATTCAGTCACCGTTATTCGTAGAGATAACTCCTGTGTCACAGGAAAAGGAAATAGGCAGTTCATTGAAATCCTCCACAGAAAATTGTGAATAACAGTGTACTTTAACCGCACTTCACTGGATTTTATCTTGCGCTAAATGTTATTCCCAGGTAACACAGCGGGGTCGGCATGGATCAATAGTTTCAGACTGAAGACGGGCCCCGACTTGAAACATCACTTATCCATGCTCTCTAGAGATGTGTGACCCGCTGAGCTACTTTTTTAATCATAAAATAGCTTTGCCATTTAGGACAAAGATGAAAAATATTTCCTTCAGACAATGAGTGGTGGAAAATCTTTAGAATCTTCTACTCATGTCAGAGAAGAGAAGCTCATTTGTTTAGTACATTCAAATCTATAGATAGCTGGTTATTAAATAAATCAGGTGCTATCAGGTTAGAAACATAGAAACATAGAAAATAGCTGCAGGAGTAGGCCATTTGGCCCTCCGAGCCAACACCGCCATTCATTGTGATCATGGCTGATCGTCTCCAATCTCCCTGCCTGCCTTCTCCCCATATCCCTTGATTCCACCAGCCCATAGAGCTCTACCTAACTCTCTCTTAAATTCATCCAGTGATTTGGCCTCCACTGCCCTCTGAGGCAGGGAATTCCACAAATTCCGAACTCTCTGGGTGAAAAAGTTTTTTCTCACCTCAGTCTTAAATGGCCTCCCCTTTATTCTAAGACTGTGGCCCCTGGTTCTGGCGAACAGTTTCCCTGCATGTTAGTATAGGAAACCAGTGCTGAGGTAAAGGATGATCTTAATAACTGGTAAAGTGGTGCAAAGAGCCAAATAGCGTGCCTCTCATAGAATCATAGAATCATAGAGTGATACAGTGTAGAAACAGGCCCTTCAGCCCACTTGCCCACACCGGCCAATATGCCCCAAGTACAATAGTCCTCCTTTATTTCTCATGTTCTTGTGGAACTGTATGCGACTTCAGCTGAATAGTAGATAAGCAACTATACTAGACACTACCTACAGATTAAATCAGTTGAGAACAAAGGTGCTTGCATTTATATGGTACCTTTCAAGAGCTCAGGATACCGTCCAATGGAATGGGTCTGAAGTGTAATTACTGTTGTCGTGGCGAAGAACAATAATGGTTGTCAACTACAGCTCATGACAGACAACAGGCCACGCATCAGTTTAGGATGGGAGGATGGAGCCAGCGACGACGGGCGAGGAACAAGGCAGGAGGTTTAGGAGAGGGAATCCAGATCTGGTCTACCGCACCCATGTGGCCGGCTGCGGGAGGCATCCCCGGGGAACAAAGGTGGACGGGCGAGGAGAGGGACCTGCAGTCCAAGGACGGAGATGGCCGGAGACACGCACCACATAAGAATTTCACTGTGTTAGCACGGCACATGTGACAATAAAATCACAATTGAACCACCGCCGGGTTGCCTCCCCTCCAACCATCAGGAAGCACCTTCACCCGAAGAATTGCAAAGGTTAAATAAAGCTAAGATCAATCAGTGATGGCTTTCTTAGTATCAATTAATGATGGCCAAATAAATGCAAGTCTTCGCAGTAATGTCCAACCCATTAAATTAATAACAAAAAAAAAGAGCTGAGACTGAGTGCCTGCATTGATCAGCTTTATACTAAATGGCACTTGCACGAACCCACAGTAACTCTCCAAACATTAGAGAGGATAATCTTTTCTTTGGATGACACATTGGCATCAGTCCACCATCACACAGGGAAATAAAAGCCCATCGGTCGATTGGATTCCAAGTAGACACTGAATTATGCTTTCATTAAAATAAGTATTCTATTAGTTTCTTACCTGCAGAACAATTGCAGGAACTGAGAAGATCATGGCTTCATTGAAGACAGGATTGGGATCATCCCTCTTGATTGCCGTTCTTTTCTTACTTATTTTCCTCGTATCTTGAAGGAGATAAACTTTCACAAATGGATCTATTTGGTGAAAGAAAAAAACAGAGAGGCGGAACAGTTACCATTACATGGAAATTAAAATCCATTCACCAAATGTGCAGGCACAGTGGCACAGCTGGTAGAGCTGTTGCCTCACTGCACCACAGACCCGGGTTCGATCCTGACTTAGATTTTCACGTGTGCATGTGGGTTTCCTCCGGGTGCTCCAGTTTCCTCCCTCATCCCAAAAATGTGGGGGATTGTACGTTAATTTGCCTCCGCACTCTGTTAATTGCCCCCTAGTGTGTTGGGACTGAATGAGATAGTGGGATAGCATAGAACTAGTGTGAACAGGTGATCTCTGTAGGAAGGAACTGCAGATGCTGGTTTAAACCTAAGATAGACACAAAAAGCTGGAGCAAGTCGGTGGGACAGGCAGCATCTCTGGAGAGAAGGAATGGGTGACGTTTCCGGTCGAGACCCTTCTTCAGACTTTCGGGATAAGTGAAACAAGAGATATGGATGATGATGTGGAGAGATAAAGAACAATGAAACTAACAATGATAACGGAAATGAGAAGCGTGTGCGACTTAGGTGGGGGAGTGATAGAGAGAGCTGGTTGGCGAGGACTCGGTGGGCCGAAGGGCCTGTTTCCATGTTGTATCTTTCAATCAAAAAAATATATCGTTGGCACTGCAGTTAATAGATAAACATCTATAAAGTTATAATATAACTTAGGTTGTAGTAAGTTACTCAGTTATAGGATGCTGTAATGTGAAAGAGAAGGAAAAGATCTCAGCTACTGACATTTACTTTGAATCTGCCACCGATCCACCATTACATAATAGAAAATATCGCAGAATTAATTAATTGTATCCTTTCATTATGTGCAGAAAAGGTAATTTCATATCCTGGTAATGTCCAAATCTGACATTGCAGCTATTCCTTAATACTTATTTATTTTTCAGAATGCTTTGCACTAAAATATTAATAATATCACATTTAGATACAAGAGCAAAATTAATTCAAATTAATCATTTTATTATGAGCTGTGATCAGTGTTAAAAAATATTTAAATTCAATTTACACATTGAAAGCTGCTAAAATTACCTAAGCAAAAGATATATGAGAAGGGTCATCACGGCGACAGTGAATATACTAATGCAATAAAAAGCACACAACACACTTGAATACACAATGATTCAACTTGTCACAGGAGTGAAAACTCACAGGGACAAGAGTCTTTCCACATCAATCTGTGTTATACACTGGATTAACATGCTGCACAGCAAATACGCACGTGATCAACCCGTTTTACTAACATAGAAAAATCAAAGCATCACCTAATGTTTGCACCCTCAACACTTTATACACCACATGTGCAAAATCAACAGGTTGAGGGGGGCGGCACAGTGGCACAGTGGTAGAGTTGCTGCCTCACAGCGCCAGAGACCCGGGTTCGATCCTGACTACAGGTGCTGTCTCTACGGAGTTTGTACGTTCTCCCCGTGATTGCGTGGGTTTTCCCCGGGTACTCCAGTTTCTTTCTCGTTTGTAGGTTAGAGGTTTGTAGGTTAATTGGCTTCCGTGATGATAATAAATTGTCCCTTGTGTGTAGGATAGTGCTAGTGTATGGCGATTGCGGGTCAGTGCGGGCTCGGTGTGCTGAAGGGCCTGTTTGCACGCTGTATCTCTAAACTAAACTAAACTACACAGTGAATAGTTTAGTTTGGAACAGGCCTGGCCTACCGAGTTCACGCCGACCATTAATCACCCGTTCACTATTTCTGTGTTATCCCACTTTCTCATCCACTCCTTACACACTAGGGGCAATTTCACAGAGGCCAATTAAACTACAAACCCACTCATTTTTGGGATGCGAGAAGAAACCAGAGCACCCGGAGGAAACCCACGCAGTCACAGGGATATCGTGCTTACTCCACACAGAGAGCACCCGAGGTCAGGATCAAACCCGGGTCTCTGGCGCTGTGAGGCAACGACTCTACCAGCTGCGACATATTTACAGGTCAAATCATGCTACACCTAATTATGCACGGTGAGTACTAATAGAGTACTATTAGTACTCTATTGAAGTACTAGTGAAGGTCAGAGTCAAACAAAGCTGGGTATTACACCAACAGCATTCTCAATCTCCCTGCTGTGTACAGAAAATGCTTATGTTTGCTATGGTTGAGGACTGAACTCCAAGCCATCATCAACACATTGGGCCTTTGAGTACTTAACATTCTCTCCCATTCTCTCTGCTGCACCGCATTGCATTCTGACGACAAAGTTTCATCCCGAACTTGGGAAAAAGGGACAAAATTCCACCTCAGGAGAAACTACGATGAAAACTAGTTTCAGTGATGATATTCACCATTGCCTTCAGTGTATTAGGATATCCTTCGGTCCACTGAAGATAAAGACCTCAGACCTGATGGTCTACTAGGCAGCAGTGATCCTTGCTCTACCATATATTTATAAGACATGGATTACCTATAGCAGACTTCTCAAGATATCGCCAATGAAATATCTGCAACATCCCTCAATTCCCTGGAAGGTTAAGCAAACCAGCGGCAGTTGTCCTCTCCCAGGCTGCATTCGCAGCATCGCTGGAGCAAATCAACGGTTCGATGCTGCTTTATTGTCATGCGTGCATTGCAGTAAAATTATTTTTGCATAGATAACACATGTATGATTTGCCATATTTTGGCGCCATTTACAAAAAGCCCAAAGCCCAAATTGAAGCAGCTCCAGATCTGGGTAAGCTCCAGGCTGCTGCAGGACCTCTTCCATCGCCCCCGATCAGCTCGGCCCAATATCCGACGTTCCTCTCCTCACCCCGACCCCGACCGCCTGTGACCCAGGGGGCGCTTCTTGCAGCCGTCCTTGCCGGCGATAGAGGCAATGACCCGCTCTCTCTCCTAATGGTCCACTCTTGTCCGTCGTCACCAGAGGCTCCCTCCTCTTTGGTTCTCCGGTCTTCGGGGCCGAGCTCGGGGGCTTCTGAGCTTCCCCTGCAAGCAGCGGTCCGCCGAGTCTTTCTTCGGGACTCAACGGGTCAGGCAGCATGTCTGAAGATTGTGGACAGGTGATGTTTCGGGTCGGCACCCTTCTTCAGGCTCACAGCAGACTTACACTCAGTTGGCTACATGGGTCAGGCTGGGTCGCTTGCCTGGTAGACTTCTAATCCCCAAAAGAGCCTTTGCCATGGGGAAAGAATTTGCCAGCCAGACAGAACAATTGTTTGGATATTTCACGGGAAGTCAGTGAGAGAGATTGAATTCCTCTTTGCTTTCACTAGCTGTGATATGCTTCTGTTGGTATTCAGTAGGTGTAACATGGATCTTTTCCCATTCACCCAGTGTAATGATTCTTCCGGTTTTCTATTGGTCTCCTCCTGGAATGAATATATCCAGGGAATATCAATAGATATTCCCTGCACTGCATCCAGAATGACAGCAAACAAGCCATATTATACACAGCAAATATAAATAAAGATAAACTACATCTCCAACATGAATTATATTATGCACAATGAATACTTTGCACTGTTGAATGTCTACGGGAATGGCATATCACCCACTAAATTCCAACAGAATCACAAATTATTGAGAAGATGCCAAAAAAATCAAATGATAAACATAAAATGGTGGCAAAATATCATTATGTCCAGTGAGTTACAACAGAATAATAAAATACACGGTAAACACCGACGGAATCAAAGTTAAGCCCATTGAATTTCTAATAGAATCACAATACATCTGGAGAATACCAACAGAAATATTGTAGCCTCAGTGTTGGAAACAGAATCACGCTGCATGTATTGAATTCCAACAGGATCATAAATAACCATTTAAATGCTAACAAGAATTAAATTACATCCAATGAATGTGACCAGGATGTGAGTGAGTAGCAACTGATTCACATTAGACACAGCTAATGCCAACACTATAGCTTTGCATCTGACAAATTCCATCAGAACGCCACCGGATGGTGAATATTAACAGATGTAGCGAAAACCAAGAGAACCACCCAGTGACTCCCAACAGATTCTCAATACTCCCAGTGAATTAAAACAATCACAACACCACAGTCAACATGTAGAAACGCCACATGGCATTAGCACCTGCCAACAGACTCACTTTCCACTCATAGAGTTATACAGTCATACAGAATGGAAACTAACCATTCAGCCCAACTTGCCCATGCAGACCAACAAGCCCCATCTACACCAGTTCCACCTGCCTGCGTTTTGCCCATATCCCTCTAACCCCCCTCCTCTCAACACTCAAATTCCAGTGGAACCTTGATGTAATAGTAATTACCAACTCCATCTCATAACATTTAGAAAACACCAGTCGTGTTATCTGTGAGTAAGAATGTTATAGTTCCATTTTAGGACATATGACAATAACATACTCTCATGCATCTCCTGACGACAGTTAATGAAGTCAAGCCAAATCTATCATCATATGCACAAGTACGAAGAAGTGCGGGCAGTGCTTTTTTTGTCGATGAAAAAGGTGTCTGTTCACATTTAACAGTGGGCGATACGGTGGAGTTGCTGCCTTACAGCGTCAGAGACCCGGTTCGATCCTGACTACAGGTGCTGTCCGTATGGAGTTTGTACATTCTCCCTGCGACCGCGCGGGGTTTCTCCAGGTTCGTTGGTGCCCTCCCACACTCCAAAGACGTACAGGTTTGTAGGTTAATTGGTTTTGATAAAAAATGTAAATTGTCCCTCGAGTGTAGGATAGTGCTCGTGTACGGGCTGACCGCTGGTCGGCGCGGACTTGGTGACACCATTAACTGCTGTAAATCAATCTAGTTTATAACTTTGTAGAGGTTCCATATTGGCATTTACCATCACAAATAAAACCACTAGGTACAACGAAAGATGCTCTGTTAATACTGACAGATTCACCTCGCTTGTAGTGAATATTAAGGGAATCTCTGTATTGTACTCACAAAAAGAGAATAAAGTGATTTCCAACAGAGTCACAGCACAACTGCTGTAACACCAAGAGACATTAAAGTAGCTCGAATGATTGCAGATGGAATATGATCCCACCCAGCGAACACCAACAAATTCATATTGCGCCCTGTGACAACACATAAATTTACTATATAATCAGTGGATACAAACAGGGATCACATTACACCTGATGAATACAATAACAATAACACTGCATCCATTGAATAGCTAAAGAATAGCATTATTTCCACTGAATTGCAAGAAAATTCTTCGGCACTCAGTGAATTACAACAGAAACCAAACTTTAAGCTCTGGATGTCAGCTCAATATTATTACACCCTGTGAATTTTGGGAAAATCCCTTTACACTAGAAAATACCAATCGAAAGTGCATGAACACACAGTAAATTCCACCGGAAAACACCTAATGCCCATTGAATACAAACAGGAATTATATTGCACTCTCTGATTTTCGACAAAACCACAAAAGTGCCCAGTGGATGCCGACAGGAATCAAATTATATCCATTGGATATCAACACCAGCTGAACATCTACACAATCACAAAAACACACGGTGGATATTGACAGGATCAACATTACAACCAGCGGAGGCCTAAAGGATCAACAGCACACCCACTGAATTTCAGGAGAATAACATCATACACAATAGCTAGTGCCATCACAGAGAAAATAAAATGTCACTTTGCACTCATAGAGACATAAACTTTATTTGCATGGCAGGAATTTAAAACTAAGTATATTCAGAGACAGTTTTCTGCTATTGACTGTCAGGACCATTTTTCCATTGTTTAAAGGTAGACAAAATGCTGGAGTAACTCAGTAGGACAGGCAGCATCTCTGGAGAGAAGGAATGGGTGACGTTTCAGGTTGAGACCCTTCTTCACTCTTGTTACATCTCCAGCAAAACGTGGGTTGGGACTCAAAACGTGTGTTGGAACTCGCTGCTGACCTGCTAAGTTACTCCAGCACGTTGTGATTTTCTGTACAGCAGCATCTGCAGTTCCTTGTGCCTACACCACACAATTGAGTGCAGCACAGTGGCGCAGAGGTTACAGCACCAGATACCCGGGTTCGATCCTGACTACTCTCCCTGTGACCTTGTGGGGTTTCTCTGGGTGCTCCGGTTTCTTCCAACTCTCCAAAGACGTCCAGGTTAATCGGCTTTGGTGAACTAGTAAATTGTGTAGTGCTGGTGATTGCTGGTCGACATGGACTCGGTGAGCCAAAGGACCTGTTTGTGCGCTGTATTTCTAAAGCCTAGAGTCTAAAGTAAATTCTCCTGTCCAAAGAAGGTGACAGTATGATGTCACATGGATATGTAGAGAACATCATGTCCATGCTTAAATACAGTGGCTTGCAAAGGTTTTCATACCCCTTGAACATTTCCACATTTTGTCACGTTAAAACCACAAACGTAAATGTATTTTATTGGGATTTTACGTGATAGACCAACACAAAGTGGCGCATAATTGTGAAGTGGAAGGAAAATGATACATTGTTTTCAAATTTTTTTACAAATAAAAAACTGAAAAGTGTGGCGTGCAAAAGTATTCAGCCCCCTTTACTCTGATACCCCTAAATAAAATCCAGTGCAACCAATTGCCTTCAGAAGTCACCTAATTATTAAATAGAGCCCACTTGTGTGTAATCTAATCTCAGTATAAATACAGCTGTTCTGTGAAGGCCTCAGAGGTTTGTTAGAGAACATTAGTGAACAAACAATGTTCCTTGGGCATCATGAAGCCCAAGGAACACACCAGACAGGTCAGGGATAAAGTTGTGGAGAAGTTTAAAGCAGGGTTAGGTTATAAAAAAAATATCCCAAGCTTTGAACATCTCACGGAGCACTGTTCAATCCATCATCCGAAAATGGAAAAAGTATGGCACAACTGCAAACCTACCAAGACATGGCCGTCCACCTAAACTGACAGGCTGGGCAAGGAGAGCATTGATCAGAGAAGCAGCCAAGAGGCCCATGGCAACTCTGGGGAAGCTGCAGAGATCCACAGCTCAGGTGGGAGAATCTGTCCACAGGACAACTATTTGTCATGCACTCCACAAATCGGGCCTTTATGGAAGAGTGGCAAGAAGAAAGCCATTTTTGAAACAAAGCCATAAGAAGTCTCGTTTGCAGTTTGCCACAAGCTATGTGGGGGACACAGCAAACATGTGGAGGAAGGTGCTCTGGTCTGATGAGACCAAAATTGAAGTATTTGACCTAAATGCAAAACGCTATGTGTGGCAGAAAACTAACACTGCACATCACCCTGAATACACCATCCCCACTGTGTAACATGGTGGTGGCAGCATCATGCTGTGGAGATGCTTTTCTTCAGTAGGGACAGAGAAGCTGGTCAGAGTTCTTGGGAAGATGGATGGAGCCAAATACTGGGCAATCTTGGAAGAAAACCTGTTTGAATCTGCAAAAGACTTGAGACTGGGGCGGGGGTTCACCTTCCAGCAGGACAACGACCCTAAGCATACAGCCAGAGCTACGATGGAATGGTTTAGATCAAAGCATATTCATGTGTTAGAATGGCCCAGTCAAAGTCCAGACCTAAATCCAATTGAGAATCTCTGGCAGGACTTGAAAATTGCTGTTCACAGACGCTCTCCATCCAATCTGACTGAGCTTGAGCTATTTTGCAAAGAACAATGGGCAAAAATGTCAGTCTCTAGATGTGCAAAGCTGGTAGAGACATACCCCAAAAGACTTGCAGCTGTAATTGCAGCGAAAGGTGGTTCTACAAAGTATTGACTCAGGGGGGGCTGAATACTTTTGCACGCCACACTTTTCAGTTTTTTATTTGTAATAAAATTTGGAAACCATGTATCATTTTCCTTCCACTTCACAATGATGCACCACTTTGTGTTGGTCTATCACATAAAATCCCAATAAAATACATTTACGTTTGTGGTTGTAACGTGACAAAATGTGGAAAGGTTCAAGGGGTATGAATACTTTTGCAAGCCACTGTATATACAACTTACTTTAGATCATGAGAGGAATGGATAGGGTAAGTGCAGTCTTTTACCCAGAGTTGGGGAATCAAGAACCAGAGGCCATTGGAATCTGAGGTGCAACTTTTTTACACAAAGAGTGGTGGATGTATGGAACAAGCTAACAGAGGAGGTGGTTGAGGCAGGTATTATCACGATGATTAAAATCAATTGGAGAGGTAAATGGATAGAATAGGTTTTGAAGTATATGGGCAAAATGCAGGCATATTGATTGATGTGGGCAAGTTGGGCTATAAAATCTGTTTCCATGCTGTGCCTCGATGACTCTACTCTGCAAACAACAAAGAATAAGAAATCATTGTCTATATATTCTCATGTAAATGAACCTAGTTTAGTGAATGGATTTTTGAGCCATCCTGATCTTTCAAATTAACTTTTGGACAATTTAGTTCTGGATTTGAACTCAAATGTTTGCTTTCTTTGTCAGATATGCATTGATTTCATCCTTCACTTTGTGAAGTTCTAACAGACAAATTCATTTTTCGAGCTTTTATTTCTACTGGAAATCAATAGATCCAAGCGTATTCCGCAACCGTTTTGCTGAACACTTGCTCTCAGTCCACCAAGGCCTACCGGATCTGCCAGTCGCTAACTATTTTAAATCCGCTTCCCTTTGCCCAACTGACCTTTCTATCTTGGGCCTCCTCCGTTGTCAGAGTGAGGCCACAAGCAAAAGTGGAGGAACAACACCTCATAATCTGCTTGAGTAGCTGACAACACAATGACATGACTGTTGAATTCTCCAATTTAGGTAACATCATCATGTCCCTCATAGAACGTAGAACATAGGAAAATACAGCACACGAACAGGCCCTTCGGCTCTCAATCCCCGTGTCAAACATGATGCCTCGATAAACCAATCTGCCTGCACATGTTTCATATCCCTCCATTCCCTGCGTATCCATGCTTATCTGAATGCATCTTAAATGCCACTATCTTATCTGCCTCCACCACCCCTCAGCAAGTGTGTTCCAGGCACCCACTATCTTCTGTGCCCTGTACGACTCCTTTAAATGTTGCCCGTCTTCTGCATCATTGTTTCAGATATCACTCGGTGATACCTATTGTCTGTGCAGATTCATCCTTCATACACAAGGGACATCATGATAAAGTGTTAGATAAGCTGAGAGAATCAACTGCAAGGGATGAACTGAATTTCACATGTTTCTCTGGATTTTGTTTCTCTCTTGGGTAGATCTTAAAGACTTTTACTGAGGCGTGAGTTGGGCAAGAATAAAAGTTCTAATAAATGGCCTCGAGCGTCAAAGTTTAATTCAAGAATCAAGAGTCAAGAGTGATTTATTGTCATATGTCCCGAAGTGGAACAATGAAATTCTTACTTGCAGCAGCATGGCAGATATGTAAACATAGTACTCAGTAGACACCACAATAAACAACAACAATCAATCAATCAACCTATCAATCAGATGGCTGCCAGAGACATTCTATGTTTCTATAGGCATGGGTTATTGATGGGGGACGATCAGCTATGATCACAATGAATGGTGGTGCTGGCTCGAAGGGCCGAATGGCCTCCTCCTGCGCCTATTTTCTATGTTTCTGTGACAGGCCCTCTCGTCTGGAAGGTAAGTCCCAAATCGGTGCTTCCCTACCGGAGACCGCGGCGTCAGGATGACATAGGCCGCAGGTCGGCAGTCGGAGCTCTTCTCCTCCGGGGGTCCCCAACGAGCTCCAAACGCCGCACCCATGGCTAGAAGCTCCGCAGTCCGCGGCTTCAAGGTGCTGTAGGCTGCGGGCCGGCGGGTCGGAGCTCTTCTTCTCTGGGTGTCCCCAACGCGGGATCCCAGGCTCCGAACGCCACGCCCGCGGACAGAAGCTCCGCAGACCGCGGCTTCAGACTGAACAGTCAGCGGGCCAGCGATCGGAAAAAGTTCACGCTGCGCCCGCTGCTGAATCTCCGGGCCCGACTCCGGGAAAGGCCGCACCAATCATTGGTGTTAGGCCGCGAGGGAGGCGACATGGAAAAAGTTGCCTCTCCGTGGAGGGGACGACCGAAAGCGGTTTCCCCCTTACCCCCCCTCACCTCCCCCCACACAAGACACACGAGAGACATTAAAAGACACATTTGGACATACTGAAAAAAACAAAAAAAGTAGAAATGACTAACACGCTGTTGGCAGGGCAGCGTCTCGCAGCGCCCCCACCGACCGTCAAGAAGTTCAATATATAAAAATGAACAATAAATATAGAGCAAAGACAAAATCAAAGGCCCAAGTTCCGAGTGCAATCAAGGCAGACCGTAGTTTGGAGTTTAGGTGAAGTTCGTAGTGTTCAATATCCTGATGGTTGTTGGGAAGAAGCTGCTCCTGACCCTGGATTTAGCACTTTTCAGTTTCTGTGTCTACTTTCCGATAGCAGGAGTAAATTCTGTTTGACTTTCCATCACTGCTGCCTGACCTGCTATTGGTTTCTGCTTTTAATTTCAGATTTCCAGCAGTTGCATTATTTTTGCTGGTGAGAAGATTTTTCATCACGAGCGGATTATTGTATTTTTACAACTTTCCACTTTTTGTGACCCCACTCCCATCCAAGAGAAGGACAAATATCACATTACCTTGTTGTACCTCTGATTTGACGTGGAGTCATCATTGAGGACAGCGTGTCAATGTTGACATGCCCAGTACATTCTGTAACCTGTTCTCCATCTCCTTCGCAACTGTTTGTGGGCCCTGCATACATGATCCCTGCCTCGGGAAGAACTGAAACTGCATCGAAGCTCAGAGGAAAATCACAGTCGTCCCTGGCAAATGTCACTCTGACATTTTTGGGTTTACACTGCAAAGCTTCACAGAGCTGTCAAAGGTGTAAGATTAATGAAAGGGAAAATCTTGGCGTTTCTTCACCAAAGTGGGGAGGGATGACAGTGAATATTGTTGGAGGTTTCTTCACTCATCATGTCGACAGATGAGCCTCTATCAACCAGGCCATTGATTCACGGGTTGCAAATGTCCATCTCATACATTCATAGGTGATAAGAGCAGAATTAGTCCATTCGGCCCATCAAGTTTACCCCACCATTCAATCATGGCTGATATATCTCTCCTTCCTAATCCCATTCTCCTGCCTTCTCCCCATAACCCCTGACACACATACTAATCAGACGTGTAGCATCACTTCTACCCATGCAGGCACTGCAATTAACAAATGCGCAGAAATTCTTTACAGAAACTCTGAAAAATTCTTCTGGCTCAGCGAAATTATTGTGTGCTTCCTCCACTGGCTCATTACATTAACCTGATGAGTTTTTGATGCACTAGATTGGCTGAAGGGCAAACACTCACAAAATGGTCGCTCTTTTTGCAGCTTTCTCTGGGCAAGACGTTCAGTTTGTTGAGGACAGTTGCTACCAGAGGCACAATAACAAAAACAAAAAGTGCTGGAAATACTAAAGTAAAGTTGAATTTATTATCATATTCACAAGTATGGTGAGGTGCTGGTAAAATGAAAATCTTGCTTGCAGATACATTGCAGGCACCCAGACTGAGATAAGAACACAAAAACTTAAACTGTACATCAATTTTACCTCAGTTACATTTCTAAAAGAAAGACAACTGTAAAAAAATAGACTGGCACGGTGGCGCAGCGTTAGAGTTGCTGCCTTACAGCGCCAGAGACCCGGGTTCAATCCTGACTGCGGGTGCTGTCTGTAAGGAGTTTGTACGTTCTCCCTGTGACCACGTGAGTTTTCCCTGGGAGCTCTGGTTTCCTCACACATTCCGAAGACGTACTGGTTTGTAGGTTTATTGGCTATGGTAAAAATTGTAAATAGTCCCTAGCATGTAGGATAGTGTTAGTGTAAGGGGATCGCTGGTTTGTGCGGACTCGGTGGGCCGAAGGGCCTGTTTCCACGCTGTAGCACAAAACTAAACTAAAGTAAATTGGTACAAAAAACATAATTAGAAAAAAATACAAGTCCTTGGTAGTGCGAGAGGAGATCAGACGTGTTCTATTGTTGAGGTAGGATTAGGCTTGCGTAGGTCAGTTCAAGAACCTGATAGTACTTGGAAAGTAGCTATTCCTGAACCTTGTGATGTGAGACTTCAAGCTTCTGTACCTCCTGCCCTTTGATACCAGTGAGAAGAGGGCATGGCCAGGATGGTGTGGATCCTTGATGATAGATGCCACCTTCTTTAGGCATCGTGTCGAGTAAATAGTTCTGATGGAGGGGAGGGCTGTGCCCGTGATGGACCAGGCTGGGTCCACTGTTCTCTGATTCCTGCGTGCTGGAATTGCCATGTCAGGTCACGATGCAGACTGTGAGGATTCTTTCTACAGTGCTTAACAATGCAGAGGTTAGACATGTTGAATCTCTTTAAATGTCTCAGAAAGTCGAGAAGACAGGCATAAAGTGCTGGAGTAACTCAGCGGACTGGAGCAAAAGAATGGCTGACGTTTCAGGTCGGGGCCCTTCTTCAGACTGAAAGTAGAGGGGAGGGAACTGGAGGTAAGAAAAGACCAGAACAAAGCAAAACAACAGATGACCAAGGAAGGGTGGAGCCCATAATGGCCCATTGTTATCTGGGGAACAGGTGATCATGAAAGGATACAAGGTTGTGAATGCTGGATGCAAGGGTTTCTTGAAATTAGAGAAACTGACGTTGATATTGCTGGGTTGTAAACTGGCTAATTGAAATATGAGGTAGACAAAAAATGCTGGAGAAACTCAGCGGGTGAGGCAGCATTTATGGAGAGAAGGAATAGGCGATGTTTGGGGTCGAGACCCTTCTTCAGACTCTCACTCTCTCCACCATTGACATAATGGTGAAAATTAGCACATGGTCCATTTGAATATATATTTTTTTATTAGAGTATTTAGACAGTGAATTAGCAAACATATATTATGATAGCAATATTACATGTTCAACAAGCATACATTATTAATATTATCAGGTGTATAATTTTGACTAATAGTTTTTCTTTATAAAGAGAGGAGAACAGTAAGAAAAATAGAATAAAAATATGCATCAAAGAAGAAAATCATAAAGAAAGGAATAATTTACTATTAATACATCGTAGGAGATAAGATCAAGGAATATAAGATATAACTTTTCATCTATTCCTAAGTCCAAGTTTCAGTTAGGGTTCCCTGCCGAACCATTCTACCCTTTTAAGTAATCAATGAAAGAAGACCATGTTCTAACAAAAACTTCTTGTTTGTCCAATAAGGCAAATCTGATTCTTTCCAGGTGTAGGGTCTCCGACATTTCCATAATCCACATTTTAATTGTGGGGGATATAGGGCCTTTCCAAAATGTTAATATTAATTTCTTCCCAATTATTATACTGTAGTCTAGGAAATGTCTTTGACTTGTTGTAAGAGTTAAACTTTGTTCTGATGTTCCAAGTATTATTAATTTTGGGTCCGGATCCAGTTTAGAACTTCCACTTCAGAAGTTATTCTAAAAATCTCAGTCCAGAAATTCTTAATTTTTATACAATTTGCAAAGGTATGTGTTAAATTAGCCTCTAGATGTTGACATTTATCGCAGGTAGACGATATTTGTGGGAAGATTCAGTTTAGTTTAACTTTGGAATAGTGTAATCTATGTAAAACTTTAAATTGTATTAGAGCATGTCTGGAATTTAGCGAGCATTGATGTATGTATTGTAAACTTTTATCCCATAAATCTTTCGTTATAGATTGATTTATTTCATTTTCCCATGTGTGTCTATATGATTCCGTTGATGGTATCTCACTATCTAAAAGGGTGTTGTAAATATAAGTTATTAATTTTTCTGTGTTAGGATGCTTATTCAGACATTCATCTAAGATTTCTGGTTCCCTATTCCTATAATCTTGTGTATTTGACCTAACATAATCTCTGAGTCGTAAGTATCAAAAAAATTTATTTGAGTGTAACCCATAAATCTGTTGCAGTTCTTGAAATGAGAGATAAGTGCCTTTTTTGTAAAGGTGTTCCACCCTTTTGATTCCATAGTTTTTCCATTGTATAAAGCCTTTATCTAGTATGGAAGGTTTGAATAAGGGATTGTTTACAATAGAGTGGTATATTATCCAATTTTAGAGCCTTTTTAAGTTGTTTCCAGATTTGTATACCACTATATATTATAGGGTTTTCCCCATAAGTTTTTTTGTGCAATTTTGTCGGTGCAAATATAATCGAGCCGATTTCAAAAGGTAGACAGTCCTCCTTTTCCATCCTTAACCATTCTGGTTGTTGATCCATTTCTTCCAGCCAAAAATTCATGTTTTTAATATAAACTGCCCAGAAATAAAACAAAAAGTTTGGTAGAGCTAAACTTCCATTAATCTTTGATTTACATCAATGTTTTTTATTTATTCTATGATTCTTGTAGTCCCAGATGAAACTTGTAACAGTAGAGTCTACTTTTTTAAAAAAAGATTTTGGAATATATATCGGGATTGATTGAAATAGGTACAATAATTGCGGTAGAAAAATCATTTTTATAGCATTAATTCTACCGAACATTGAGATAGGAAGTGTTTTCCAGTATTGAATATTCTTATTTAGTTTATTCATTAAAGGTGGAAAATTTGATTTAAATAAAGAGCTATACCCCTTAGTTACATAAATACCTAGATATTTAAATTTTTCGTCAACTATTTTAAAAGGTTGTAGTATATGTATATTATGACCCGTTATTGACATGATTTCGCTTTTATTCCAATTAATTCTATATCCTGAGAAATGACCGAATTGAGTTATTAGATTTAATAAATTTGGAATACTAATTTCCGGCTTTGTAATATATATTAGTACATCATCTGCATATAGAGAAATTTTATTTGTTGTATCTTTAGTATTGTACCCATGTATTTCTGGATTAGATCGCACATGGTCCATTTGCTGAGTGATAGAGTTGCTGCTTTACAGCGCCAAAGACCTGGGTTCGATCCTGGTGCGGTCTGTACGGAGTTTGTACGCTCTCTCCACGATCGCGTGGGTTTTTGCGCCGGGCGCTCTGGTTTTCTCCCACACTCCAAAGACGTTACAGGTGTGTAGGTTAATTGGCTTTGGTAAAATTGTAAATTGTGTGGGGTAGTGCTAATGTGCGGGGTGATTGCTGGTCAGCACATACTTGATGGGCCGATTGGCCTGTTTCCACGCTGTATTTCTAAAGTCTAAAGTAAATTCTCCTGTCCAAACAGGATGACAGTATGCATTTACACGGACACGCATTTACACATCATCTTCATGCTTCTACTCTGCTTGACCTTTAGTGTACGGGGGGTCGCTGGCTGGTGCGGACTCGGTGGGTCAATTTGCCTGGTTCCGCGCTGTATCATTAAAGTCTAAAGTCTAAAGTCAACAGTCTACTTCCCCTTTCTGAACTCAATGTTTCAGGGGAAATTCTCTTTTGTGAGTTCTAATAAAGAATCTCTGGCCTGAAATGTCAACTTTTGTCACTGTTCTCACAGATGTGGCCCAACCTGATGACCATTTCTAGCATTTTCTCTTTTATATTTAAAATTTCCAGTAGCTGCAGTTTGATTTTCACCAGACACAGCCTGGCACTGATTTGAGTCGACGGTCCTGGCAACTGTTGCATGCTGATAGCTGCAAATGAAATATTATCCCCTATTGTTAACTTTCTCTACTAATCCCTTGCACATTGGTACCTTGTGATCTTTCCACTTCAACAAGTCAGTGACAACTCTTGCTTTGCTCAGCAACTTGATATCTTTACAAGAGGCATGTTGAAATTGCTTTGATGTGCATCCATCTTTGCACTCGCAGCTCTTGTTGAAAGTTCACAATGCCACAGTTGCTCGCAATATCAATTGTTTTGTTCACTTTTTGCCTTGTTTTACAGATCATAATCACCTTATGTAGCACATTCTGTTGCCGAGTGGAATATCCAGTCAATGAGCTTTAGATCTACTTAGAGGCTGTGGGATATGAAATGTTATAATTATTCTGTAATTGTTTGCTGCCATGTGTAACATCATCCAAGATCTACCAATCTGCTGCATAGCGGACATTGAACTTTTTCTGTGTAATGGTTACGCTACAATGCTGTAAAACTATATTCTGCACTCTGGTATTTTTCTATTTGCGCTACCTCTTATACATGTCTATGGCTTGATTGTAATCATGTATGATCTGTGACCCCTTGTTCTGGAGTTCCCCAACATCGGGAACAATCTTCCTGCATCTAGCCTGTCCAACCCCTTAAGAATTTTGTAAGTCTCTATAAGATCCCCCCTCAATCTCCTAAATTCCAGCGAGTACAAGCCGAGTCTATCCAGTCTTTCTTCATATGGAAGTCCTGCCATCCCAGGAATCAGTCTGGTGAACCTTCTCTGTACTCCCTCTATGGCAAGAATGTCTTTCCTCAGAATAGGAGATCAAAACTGTACGCAATACTCCAGGTGTGGCCTCACCAAGACCCTGTACAACTGCAGTAGAACCTCCCTGCTCCTATACTCAAATCCTTTTGCTATGAATGCCAACATACCATTCGCTTTCTTCACAGCCTGCTGCACCTGCATGCCTACTTTCAATGACTGGTGTACCATGACACCCAGGTCTCGTTGCATCTCCCCTTTTCCTAATCGGCCACCATTCAGATAATAATCTACCCTCCTGTTTTTGCCGTCAAAGTGGATAACCTCACATTTATCCACATTATACTGCATCTGCCATGCATTTGCCCACTCACCCAACCTATGCAAGTCACCTTGCAGCCTCCTAGCATCCTCCTCACAGCTAACACTGCCCCCCAGCTTCGTGTCATCCGCAAACTTCGAGATGTTGCATTCAATTCCCTCATCCAGATCATTAATATATATTGTAAATAGTTGGGGTCCCAGCACTGAGCCTTGCGGTACCCCACTTAATCACTGCCTGCCATTCTGAAAATGACCCGTTTACTCCTACTCTTTGCTTCCTGTCTGCCAGCCAGTTCTCTATCCACATCAATACTGAACCCCCAATACCGTGTGCTTTAAGTTTGTATGCTAATCTCTTATGTGGGACCTTGTCGTGGTGGTGGTGGAAGTGGTGGTGGAAGGTAGATATTTTGGCTGGAAGCCTGTGACCAGTAGAGTTCATACATGTGTGACTTAGAAGTAAATGTAGATGCGTTGGTGAGTACGTTTGCTGAAAACATCAAAGTTGGAGGAGTTGCAGACAGTGAGCAAGGATAACAGAAAATACACTGGGATATAGATCTGCTGCAGAAATGGGCAGAGAAATGGCAAATGGAGTTTAAACTGAGCAAGTGTGAGGTGTTGCACTTTGGGAGGATGAATGCAAGGAGAGAGTGTACAGCTAATGGCAAGATCATCAACGGTATTGGTGTGCAGGGGCACCTTGGAGGCAAATTCATAGCTCACTGAAGGTGGTAACACAAGTAGGTAGGGTGGTTAAGAAGGCATATGATAAACTTGCCTTCATTGAATATGAGTCAGGAAGTCATGATGCAGCTCTAAATGACTGGTGAGGCTGCATTTGGAGTATTGCGTGCAGTTCTGGCGCCCCATTACAGGAAGGATGTGGAGGCTTTGGAGATGGTGCAGTGGAGTTTACCAGAATGCTGCCTGGATTAATGAAACAATGTACTCACCAATGCCTAACACTGCAACATCTCAAATTGCAGCTATTTCATTAACAACCAGATTAAAATCCTCTCCTTTCTACGCATTTTTATACAAATCTGAGATTTGTCAGCATGCCAACCTGACCCAACCTACATGTGGAGAATAGATTATTTTACACACACAGATCACTTTATTGTGAGCTGATGTGATATTGCCTTTCCCTTCAATATCTTCAGAACTGTTTGTTTTAGGAAACACGTCCAAACATTCAATATGGGAGTTGAACGTTTCTTGAGCTTGGGTAAATGTGGTGATGCTTCCAATGTACTCAATGGGGGCAGCCATGTTGGCCCAGTTCTATGCATGAATGTTGCATGTGGGCAATGGTCCACAGAGTTCAATGGCACTGGCCTTGCCACTACAGTGTGCTGTACATTGGTTCATGTGGAGTCCCCAGCTAAACATGATTCCAAGCAAATAGTGGCAAGAATGTACCACAAAATAATACTTTTTTTTTGTGTTACAAGCTCAACTAAAACATCCCAATGACCATTAGGCTATTAAACACTAAAAACTCCAACTAAACTCCAAACTACCTTGGTGTACTTGGGATTTAGGGCTTTGTGTTTTTTTAAACTATATTAGTTTTCTTCATTTATTGATTTTTATAATGCTCATTTATTACATTATCTATTGAGCACTGTTTTTCCAAACCTGTTGTGCTGCTGCAAGTAGGAATAAAACATTCTTGATGCTTGAATATTAAGAATCAGCACAGTATTTCAGCAGTTTAGTTTAGAGTTCAGAGACACAGCATGGAAATGGGCCTTTCAGCTTATCGAGTCCACGTCGACCATCGATCACCCGTTCACACTAGTTCTTGTATACTTCCGACTTTAGGTAAGAGGGAGTTACATAGAACATAGAAAAGTTCAGCAGAGGAACTGGCCCTTCGGCTCGCAATGTCTGCATTGAACATGTCTAGTAGTAGTAGGCCCCCCTCGGTCATGACTGACCATGGGTGATGCATCCTAGTTCGTGGTCGGATGCAAGCCTGGGCGATGTCATATGGAGGACCGGCTGTTGCTCATGCAGCACGTCCCCCTCTCCACGTCGCTGATCGATCCAAAGGAACAGCAGGGCCATTACAGTTTGGCACCAGCGCCGTCGCAGGAGCTGCCAGGAGCGAGGTTGTAGACAACGACGAACTGCCTTAGGGGTTCCGACTCCGGATTTTCTTCAGGTTTACTCCTGGAGCCTTTTCCATGACTGGATATGGCCACAAGGCAGTGGAGGTTTTTTTTTGTGTTAGAAGTAAATACAGTAATGTGGTACCTAAGTACCTGATGCATACAGACATATTACAGTTCTTGTACAACTTCTTATTTTTAATTTAATAATAAAAGAGCAATGATAGAAAGAAGATAATAGAGAGTGTCGTAGGCAATGGTGATGGTGCTGATTCATGATATAATAAGAAGAGCCCGAAAAAGAGATGGATAGACAGGAGAGTAGAAACGAATAGCGAGAGAGACAGAAAGAAGAAAGAAGAAGCTAAAGAGATTTTTAAAAAAAGAAAAGAAAATAAATTAGGAGAGATATACCTATTTAATATCTTTACCCACCCTTCACCCGGTTCTGAACCATTTAATTTCTTAGGTTATGTTGCACCATATGCTTGTAAGAAGTTGATAAAAGGAGACCAAATCTTTAAGAATTGGTCTACTTTGCCTAATAGGAGGAATCTCATTTCTTCAAGATGTAACGTTTCCGACATATTTGAAATCCACATTTTAAACGTTGGCATGGATGCGTTTTTCCAAAATTTTAGTATACGTTTTTTTTCTGTTATTAAACCATAATTAATGAGAGATTCTTGGAACGTAGTTAGCTTACGTCCCTCTTCCATTGATCCGAAGATAATCAGTTTTAATTTTATATTAAATAGTTTTGCAAAAGTTCCAAAGATTTCATTCCAAAATTTATGAAGTTTTGTAAAGGAGACAAAGGAATGTGCTATAGTGGCATTTTGAGTTAGACATTTGTCACAAATGGGGGAAACGTTTGGAAATATTTTATTCAGTCTAGTTTTCGAGTAATATAATCTATGTAAAAGTAATAGTATTAAGTTATGCCTTACATTAATCGAACATTTATGTACATATAATAGGTTTTTTCCCCATCTGTCTTGTGGAATTTTTATCAATAATTCTTGTTCCCAGTCCCTTCTAATTGCCTCTGTCATTGGTGTTTCTATATTTAAAATTATATTATATAAATATGATGTTAAATTGCTTGATTCTGCCTTTCTGTTAATTCCTTCATCTAATAAATCTGAGGTTAGAGTTTGATATTCTAGTATGTGTTTTTTCAAATAATCTCAAATTTGAAGGTATTTGAAATATTGATTACTCTTCAGATTGTATTTTAGCTGTAGTTGTTGGAATGATAGAAGTTTTCCCATTTCATACATATCTCCAATCATTTTAATTCCTATTCTTTCCCAATGGATAAACGTTTTATCAATAATAGATGGTTTGAATGAGGGATTGTTAACTATTGGAGAAAGAAGCGATAAGTTTCTTAATTTTAGAGTTAATTTTATTTGTTTCCAAATTCGTATTATACTTTGAATAATTGGATTCTTCTTATATGTTATTTTGTTCAATTTCATCGGAGAAAGAAGAATCGTTACTATATTATGGGGGAACAATCCTCTTTCTCCATTCTTATCCAGTCTACTTGTGGAGCAGAACTGTCCAACCAGTAAATTATATTTTTAATATTCACTGCCCAATAGTAGTACAACAAATTGGGGAGTGTCAGTCCCCCGAATTCTTTAGGTTTACACGGATGTTTTCTTTGGATTCTACGTGATCTATAGTCCCATGTGAAATTTGTAATATCAGAGTCTAGTTTTTTAAAGAATTTTTTTGGTAAATATATTTGTAATGATTGAAATAGGTATAGCATTTGTGATAAAAAGATAATTTTTATAGCATTTATTCTGCCTATTAAGGACATCGGCAATGTTTTCCAGAATTTAATCAACACATTCAATTTAGTTAATAAAGGCATGTAGTTTGCATTAAATAATGATTTATATTTTCTAGTAATTTGGATACTCAAATACTTGAATTTTTCTGTTTCAATTCTAAAAGTGAATTTCAACAGATGTGTTGGCTCTTGAGGTTTTATCGTCATAATTTTGCTTTTATTCCAATTTATTCTATATCCTGAAAAAGAACCAAATTCTCTATTACATTTAATATATTTGGTATGCTAATTTGCGAATTTGTAATGTATAATAATATATCATCTGCATATAATGAAAAGTTACTATTTGAGTGTTTGGTATTATATCCATGAATATTCGGATGACTTCTTATACTTTCTGCTAGAGGCACTATCACAAGTGCAAATAGCAGGGGCGATAGTGCACACCCCTGTCCATTGCCCCTTGGTAATTGGAATTTCGGGGATAATATGTTATTGGTCAGTATTCTAGCCATCGGCTTGTCATATAATAATTTTACCCATGAGATAAAATTCTCTCCCATATTACATTTTTGCAATACTTTAAATAGATATTGCCATTCTACCTGATCAAATGCTTTTTCTGCAACCAGTGAAATAATTGATAAGTCTTCCTCTTCAGTTTTATGTGAGTACATTATATTAAACAGATGTCTCAAATTGTTGAATGAGTATCTCTTGGGTATAAACCCTGTTTGATCCGGGTTTATTAGTTTGCAAACATATTTACTCAATCTTCTCGCTGGGTCTTTTCTAATCTTTTTTGATCTGTATTTAAGAGTGCTATGGCTCTATATGAGCCTGGTTCTTCTAGATCTTTATCCTTTTTAGGTATGTGTAATAGTTGACTCAGTGAGCGTTTCTGGTCGTATATTTTCTTTAAAAGCATATATATATAAATTTTGTAAACGTGGTGAAATTATCTCGTAGAATCTTTTATATAATTCATTACTACAGTCATCTGGTCCTGGCATTTTACCATTCTTCAACAAATTTATTGTTTCTTCTATTTCCTTAAGTGTAATCTGAGCTAATTCCTCTTGTTCCAACGTTTTGAGTTTTGGAAGATTACAATTGTCTAAGATGTTTGTAATTTTAATATTATCTGCTGAGGTTTTAGATGTATATAGATTTTGATAAAATTGAGCAAATCGTTTGTTAATGTCTTGTGGAGGAGGTTAATGCAGTGGAGGTTTTAAATCAGCGTTTTCCCTCTCCTAGATGGACTGCCTTCCCAGGCTGACGAGCCCCATCTGACACCAAGCTAAACTAATCTGTGCCTGTACATGATCCCTATCCCTCCATTCCTTGCACATCTACGTGCCCATCTAAAAGCCTTTTCAAACGTCAATACTGTATCTGCCTTAAGCACCATACCTGGCAGCACATTCCTGGCAGCACATTCCAGGCACCCACTACAGTTTGTGTAAAAAACTTGCCCCACACAGCCCACACACAGTGGCACAGCTGGTGGAGCTGCCTCCTCATGGCGCCAGAGATCCAGGTTCAATCCTGATATCGGGTGGAGTTTGCATGTTCTCCCTGTGGCCATGTGGGTTCCCTTCGGGAGATCCAGTTTTCTCCCACACTCCATGGACGTGCAGGATTGTCGATTCATTAGCTTCTGTAAATTGTAAATCGTCCCTAGTGTGTAGGATTGCATGCTAATTGGCCTCTGTATATTGCCCCTGGTGTGTAAGGAGTGGATGAGAAAGCTGGATATCATAGAACTAGTGTGAATGGGTGATCAATGGTCGACATGCACTCAGTGGGCACAAAGGGCATATAGGGCCTGTTTCCATGCTGTATCTTTAAACTAAACTAAGATAAATTCAAACTTCTTATATTTTTTATACACAGTATATTTTGTCAATTGCATGAATAAATGCCACTGAGCTTTCCTAATCTGTCAAGAACTACTATTGATTTGTGTTAAATAATTTGAGACATAAAATGTTTCATCATCAGGTTCTCATGGACATTGTGAGCATCTTTCTTACCTGTTAGTCATTTAATCAGTTGACAAACCTCAAGGTTATTTCCATGGCTTCCTTCCATTGACTTCATCTACACTTCATGCTCCCTTGGCAAGGCCACCAGCATAATCAAAAGTGGACACAAAATGCTGGAGTAACTCAGCGGGTGAGGCAGCATCTCTGAAGAGACCCTTCTTCAGACTGATGTCAGGGGAGGGGGCGGGACAAGGATAGAATGTAGGCGGAGACAGTAAGACTAGTGGGAGAACTGGGATGGGGAAGGGGATGGAGAGGGAAAGCAAGGGCTACCTGAAGTTCGAGAAATCAACGTTCATACGGCTGGGGTGTAAACTAACCAAGCCAAATATGAGGTGCTGCTCCTCCAATTTGCGTTGGGCCTCACTCTGACAATGGGGGAGGCTCAGGACAGAAAGGTCAGATTGGGAATGGGAGGAGGAGTTGAGCAACCGGGAGATCAGGTAGGTTAAGACGGACTGCGCGGAGGTGTTCTGCGAAACGATCGCTGAGCCTGCGCTTGGTCTTACCGATGTAGAGAAGCATAAGCATCTCCCCCAGACACTCTCTCTTTTCCCCTCTCCCATCAGGCAAGAGGTACAGGTCAGAAAACGCAGATGTCCAGATTCAGGGACAATTTTTTCTCAGCTGTTATCAGGCGAGTGAATGGTCCTCTCATCATTTAGAGATCAGTCCTGACCGGCCATCTACCTCAACGGAGACCTTTGAACTACTGTTAATCGGACTTTTTTTTGCACTAAATGTTGTACCCTTTATCTTTCATTAACACACTGTGGGTGGCTTGATTGTAATCATGTAAAGTCTTTTCATTGACTGGATAGCATGCAAACAAAAGCTTTTCACTGTACCTCAATACACATGACAATAATAAAGTAAACTAAAGTAAACGTACTGGAGGTGGTCTTTTCATTGTTCCAGACGAGGTTTTTGGCTTTGACCACGACCACTGTCAGCCTCTCTGCTGTGGGCAGATAACTGAGTGAGAGCAGGATCTCTCCGACTGTATCTGTTGCCTGCACAGACAAGAGTGTGATTAGTTCTCCAGGCAGCGGCTCAACAACCCTTCAAGATGAACACCGACCTCTTGCACATGTAGAGCCATAACACTTCACAATCATGTTAATCCAAACCATCATTCCCTTCACAGGGTGAACCAGTTAACTTAGTAGTAGAGCTCGATCCACTACATTTCTGTAGCATTTATCTAGGTGACTATTGCATCTCAGTAGTTGAAACAGTGACATTGCAGAAACCAGGAGCTGCAGATGCTGTTTTATTCACAAAAAAGGACCCAAAGTGCTGGAGTAACTCAGTGGGTCAGGTAGCATTTCCAGAGTACATGGATAGGTCATATTTTGGGTCAAGACCCTTCTTCAGACTAAATGTTACTTATCCATGTTCTCTAGAAATACTGCCTGACCCGCTGAGGTACACCAGCACTTTGATGTCTTTACTGTTGTTAGATAGTTAAACTTCAGTTCAAACATTACAATAATGTTTTAATTTGCTTAATCATTGTACAGTTTAGACTCATCACTATTGAATACTGTTACTTGGAAGCTAATGGCTGGGGTATTTGCCAGTTTTTACTAATTACATGGGTAATTAACCAAGGCAAGTTAGGAACAATGAATGATAAAAGCTTGTTTACAGGGTTTTCACTGCACGCATTTCAAAACCGTCCCTCTCAGCAGGGTCCAATATAAAAAGTTGGTTACTCTTGTTCTGTGACCCTCACCTTATTGACATCCTGTAGATAAAGCCAGGCATTGAAGGGTCGGCAGCTGAGGTCCAAATCCGATAGCTTCAGATCTGCCAATCCTGTGCTGATGTTTCTTTCATCTTCATCGATTCCAAATACGGAAAATCGAAGACTGTTTTCCTCGAGAGCAGAGGGGTCCAGGGGAATGGAAAACTTCTCATCGAAGAACACAGAGAATGCATTCCTCTGAATCTACATAAAAGAAATAGGCAAACAAGGAACTGCAGATGTAGAAACTAAGAATTACGGATGATGGTTAATACACAGAAGAACTGAGTCTGAAGAAGGGTCTCGACCTGAAAATTCACCTATCCATGTTCTCCAGAGGTGCTGTCTGTCCTGCTGAGTTACTCCACCACTTTGTGTTCTTTTAAGGAACTGCAAATGCTGGTTTACACAAAAGTACACACAGTGCTGGTGTAACTCCACGAGTCAGGCAGCATCTCTGGAGAACATGGAGAGGTGACGTTTCCGGCCGGGACCCTTCTTCAGACTGTGAAAGAAATTGAGTTATTTCAGATCATTCTTGCTTTAGGATCACTATGGATTATGGAGTAAGTGACCACCTCATCTCAGTGCAGAACACATTAGACAATAGACTTTAGAGATACAGCGCAGAATCTGGCCCTTCAGCCCATCGAGTCCACACTGACCAGCAATCCCTGTACACTAGCGCTATCCTACACACTAGGGACAATTTACAATTTTACCAAAACCAATTAACCTGCAAACCTGTATGTCTTTGGAGTGTGGGAGGAAACTGGAGCACTTGAAGAAAATGCACGTGGTAACCCGGACAATGTACAAACCCCGTACAGACAACACCCGTCGTCAGAAACTAACTTGGAGCTCTGGCGCTGTTAGGCAGCAAATATATAAGGCTATGCAATTGTGCCGCCTCAGGGTAATGTGGATTTTATAGTGTAATATGGAGTGTATGAGTTCACAAACCTTACTCCAATAAAATGAACAACATTGTGGTATTTACACTGCTGGAGCTACACTGCATTGCCATATCTAATCTCCATCATTCAGTATTGGGCACAATCTTCACCAAAATACTGTTGGCCTCAAAGTAGTGATTTCTGACCTAATTATCTGCGCATAAATGGAAGGTGATTAGAATGCATTCAAGACACAAACCTTAAAGGGGCTGTCCCACTTGGGCGACCTAATTGGCGAGTTTAGAAGAGTTTGAAAAAATGACATGTTGAAGACCTCCCTCGACCTCCTTCGACTATGTTGAAGACCAGCTTTGACTAGCTACGACTAGCTACGACTAACATCGGGAAAATTGGACACCGAATAGTAGAGAGTGAAGACGACCTCCTTCGACCTCCCTTCGACCTCCCTTCGACTATGATGAAGACTATGATCTACGGCTACCCTCGACTACCATCGACTACCCTCGATTGCCTACGAATAACATGCCGACCTACTACGGCCTACTACAACCTACTATGATGAAACCTACGAGTAAAAAAAGTATTTTTTTTTCCATAGCGACATTTTATTACTCGCAGGCATTTTATAACATATTGAAAAAAACGCTGAGATCTCGAGTACGCGGAGACCACTCTCGAACATGTAGGAGAGTTACAAAGACCTCCTCCAACCTCGTGTCGACCATGCTGCGAGTATGAGTCGAGGGCAAACTCGCCCAAGTGGGACAGCCCCTTAAGGAGAAGCCAGTTAACTGTGCCACTGACACAGAATTTCACAATTAGTGTCATAAACCAAGGCTAATTTTATTTAAAAGTGAGGAGTGACCTTGGTAATCTCTGGATAGGAATTGACTTATTAAACTTCCCTTTGTCCAGTGGAACTTTGTCACTATTGAGCATTTTAAAATAGACTAAAATATGATGTTTATAAAAGCAATGACATAATGATGTACAATAACTCTGCAAGAATCTCCTCTGTCACAATATAAAAATGTAAACTGGCCTCTTGTAATAAACTTCCTGAGAAGATCTTGAAAATCAGACTTGATAACGTAGGCATTATTAATGGGATGCGTGCAGTAAGGATGCAGATTAGGTTCAATTCACCTGTTGTGGCACTTGAGCTCGTCTTTAACATTTTATGCAAAAAACCTGTGAAGAATGCAGGTAAGATTTACAAGGATGCTGCCAGGACTCGAGGGCCTGAGATATAGGAAAAGATTGAGCATGGTTGGACTTTATTCCTTGGAACGCAGGAGGCTGAGGGGTGATTATATTGAGGTGTATAAAATCCTGAGGAGAATAGATAAGGTGAAAGCATAGTCTTTTACCCAGGGTAGGTGAATCAAGAGTCACAGAACGTAGGTTTAAAATGAGAGGAGCAAAATATAATAGAAACCTGGGGGGGGGGGGGGAACTTAGTGGTTATGGAACAAGCTGCCTGAGGAAGTAGTTAATGCTTGACAATAGCATTTAAAAGACACTTGGATAAGTACATGGATTGGAAAGGTTTAGATGGATATGGTCCAAATGCTGGCAAATGGACCTGGATACAGTGGATGCGGAGAGGATGTTTCCAGCAGTTGGAGAGTCTAGAACCAGAGGGTGCAGCCTCAGAATAAAAGGATGTACATTTGGAATGGAGATGAGAAGGAATTTCTTTAGTCAGAGAGTGGTGAATCTGTGGAATTCATCGCCACAGACGGCTGTGGAGGCCATGTCATTGGGTATTCTTAAAGCAGAGATTGATAGGTTCTTGATTAGTAAGGGCATCTAAGATTACAGGAGAAGGCAGGAGAATGAAGGAATATCAAATTGAGAGCGAAAAATAGATCAGCCACAATTGAATGATGGAGTAGACTTGATGGGGCGAATGGGAAAATTCTTCTCTCATGTCTCATGATCATAGATAGGGCATCTTAGTCAGCTTGGGGAAGTTGGGCCAAAGAGCCTGTGCTGAGCCATGCTGTGTGACTCTATCACCACTGCCAATCTCGCTGAGTTGCAGAGGGGAGAACAACAGGCTGTGTGGCACCACAATCAGCAGATCCAATCTGCTCAGCCAACGCCAACCTAAGCACATGAGCATAATGTCCCTCTTGGCTTGATGCTTGACAATAGGGAGCTCTGGAAGACGTTACAGCATCAGATAGCTTGATAGGGTACAAACAGCAATGAGATATTTATCAGAAAATCTGTTTGGTATTAATAGGGGACAAATATCAGCCAGGATAATGTTCCCACTCTTTGTCATGACAATCCTTTCATTCTTCTGAGAGTGCTTTTGATGAACAATGAGGAATATACTAGTGAAGATTAGTTTATAATCTATGATTAAAATATGGCAACAACCGCAGTTTCTGATTCAGAAGACAATGAGTTTCAAAGTGAATAACATTAGCTTCTGCCAAAGCAGCCAGCTTTACAAAAAAAACACATTAGATACACACTTCATTCCTCATTCAGTAATTTTAACGTTGAGTCCACATGGGGATGGTAACACATACTTGGTTTTCATCTTATCTACATCCTACAACGTGGTCTCAATAATAACCTGCTCAGAACAGTCATCATTAGAGAGAAAATATCATTGTGGGACTTTATTCATTGGAGCGCTGGAGGATGAGGGGGGTGATCTTTTTGAGGAATACAAAATCATGAAAGGAAAAGATTGGTTAAATCTTTTGCCCAGGATAGGGGACTAGAGAACCAGAGGACACAGGTTTAAGGTGAGGGAGGAAAGATTTAACAGGAATCTGAGGGGTAACTGGTGTGTGGTAAAGGGCGGTGGTGTATGGAACAAGATGCCGGAGGAGGTAGTTGAGGCAGGAACTTTTGCAACATTTAAGAAAACATTTAGACAGGTACATGGATAGGACAGGTTTAGAGGGATATGGGCCAAACGCAGGCAGGTGGAACTAGTGTAGATGGGGCATGATGGCCAGTGTGGGCAAGTTGGGCCGAAGGGCCTGTTTCCACGCTATATAACTATGACTGTATGCAAAAAAATAATTTCATTGTACCTTGGTATAGGTGATAATAAAAAGACCATTAAACCACTGAACCATTGAACCATGAGTATATTCAATCACTCAGCCTGAATTGTTCTCATCACCATCCATTGAAACCTCTGCTCAACATATTCAAACATGAAAAAGTAGAAATTCAACCAACCTACCCGAGAAATCCCAACAATCTGCTCATCGGGCAGCAAACTGATGCGCACGAAGCAAGATTCAAAGTTGGCATCTTCTTTCTCCAACAAGTCCTTCCCTTGAACCAGAGTGACGTGCATGGTGTTTGAGCTCACATCGTACTCCAAGCTCATCTCGATCTGGCCCACAGTGAAGTCGTGGCCAAAGTTGTTACCGATCGAAGATATGGAATTCAGCGAGTCCGTCGACACGGATTTCTTCATCGAACCGTAGGACATCAGCTCCACGTCCTTCGTCATTAGCTCCAGAGTCCCAAGCTCGTTGATGGTGTCATAAGTTTCGTCTATCTTGAGGCTTGAGTGCTGGCTGGGGAAACCTTTCTCTATCGGCTTCTTATAACTCAAAGCTGCTGTTCTCTGAGAAAAGAAGGAGAAATAAAACAGTCAGCACAAGCGCCAACGCATATTGTTGTTTGCGGTTCAAGGCAAGCAATTGTCATCCGCGACGGACTGCTGAGCTTAAAATTGGCTTAATAGATCAGATTTCAGCATCCCACAGCAATAACTAACAATGGTGATTTGTTTGCTGAAGCAATGTGCTTTTGCAGCAATGGTGTTTGCTCCAGATAAAGGCCTGGCATCGAAGATATTTCAAATGGATTAATTATCTTGCATGGCTGAATGCTGGCTATATCAGATTGCTTCTATAAAAGACAATCCCTATAGTCCTTTTACACAAACAACCCTTTGCAACATGGTTTTAAATGGAAAAAAAAAACAGATAGCAAATATTCCTGAAAGAAATAGGAAATGTTATCTGTAGTAGGATCTAGCTGACTGTAACAAAATTTGACCTGTTACTGCCTCCTGAATGGTGTGGGGATATTAGCTGATAACTCAGTGTGCTTTATATCGCTTTTATGGACTGGCGGTGGACTGTTCAGCCATGCCCACTTCAGTTGAATGCACTTTTAAATCAGTTACACTGTCAGTAATTGAGTAACGGTGCAATGATCTGGGTTCCTAGATCTCCACCAGCCATTGTATGAAGTAATTTTTTTAGATTAGATTAGATTAGATTAGATTCCTTTATTGTCATTCAGACCTTTTGGTCAGAACGAAATTTTGTTACCTTGCAGTCATAACATATAATAAATTAAAACAAAACACACAATAAACACATATTTAACATCCACCACAGTGAGTTCACCAGGCACCTCCTCACTGTGGTGGAAGGCAAAAGTCTTAAAGTCTTTGTCTTTTTCCCCCTACTTGTTCCCTCTCTGTACTGAGGCAATCCAGGCCTTCGATGTCATCGTCCACTAGGCCCGCGGCCGAGCCTCCGAAGCCAGGCTGTCACCGCCGCCGTTGTCTATTGTCTATATTGTCTACATTGTCTATATTGTCTGAAGAAGGGTCTCGACCCAAAATTTCGCCAATTCCTTCTCTCCACCGTTGCTGCCTGGCTGCGTTTCCCCAGCATTTTTCGTCAACCTTCGATTTTTCCAGCATCTGCAGTTCTTTCTCAATCATTGTCCATATTATGTCTGACTTCCTCAGCTCTCTGTGAGGGATAAAGTGATTAAACCCTATTAAAGAAAGGAGTTTTAAAGAGAATTCAAACAGAGAGGGGCTGGAGAGGAGATTCTGACAGCAGTGTCTGAAAATTGCCAGACCCATCCTTGAGGCCTTGAGTTAGAAGAGATTCATTGTGTAGCTAGAGAAGGGGGTGATGTAGAGAGATCCCTATCAGTGGAAAGGAGTGATGGATGGGACCCTAGTCACTATAGCTTAGCTTTAGTGCTGATATAGGAAAACTGAGAGGGTTCACTAGGAGGTGAGCAAATGTGGGCCAGGTCATGAGCAATTGAGCATGCTTAATAGAAGAAATGAATATTACAACACACCCCTGGTCAAGAAATTGCTCATTACCATGAACATGCAATGTATGATGTGGGAGGTCCAAGGGGATGTACGGTGGGTTGTACCTACAGATTGTGTACCTCCGACTCTGATTGGAGAGAGGTCCGGAGGAGAAATTGAATGTAAGATTTTGTGTATAAAAGGGGATGATCTCCCTGGCTTCAGTGTGTCTCAAGTTGGAGAGGCACCCGGTCTGCAGACTCGTAAAATAAAGAAATCTCTTGCTTCCAGGATTTAGTCTTTGAGTATTTATTGTGAGCATAAAGGGTATCTCACATCTCTGTTAAGTTATCCCCGCTCACTGCTTCTGTGCCCCTTCATCAGAAGAGGCATTGTCTACTCCCATCATGTCTACTTTAATCAAATTAAAAGCTGAAACACTGCCTAATTTATGGGAGATTCCATGACCAGAGGGCATAGTCACAGAATAAAAAGATGCATATTTAGATAGATTAGTTTAATTTAGTTTAGTTTAGAGATACAGCGTGGAAGCAGGCCATTCGACCTACTAAGTTTATGCCGATCACTAATCCCCGCACACTAACACCATCATATACTCTAGGAACAATTTACAATTTTGCCAAGCCAATTAACCTACAAATATGTACATCTCTGGAGTGTGGGAGCAAACTGGAACACCCGGAGAAAACCCACACAGGTCACAGGGAGAACATACAAACTCCATTCAGAGAGCACCCGCAGCTAGGATCGAGCCCGTGTCTCTGTCGTTGTAAGACAGCAATTCTACCGCTGCGCCATAGTGTCACTAAATGGGGTGAGGAGGAATTTCTTTAGTCAGAGGGTGGTGAATCTGTGGAATTCTTTGTTACGGACAGCTGTGGAGGCAAAGTCATTGGGTATTTTTAAGGCGAAGATTGACAGATTTGTGATTTGGGTGTCAAGGGTTAGAAACATAGAAACATAGAAAATAGGTGCAGGAGTAGGCCATTCGGCCCTTCGAGCCTGCACCACCATTCAATATGATCATGACTGATCATCCAACTCAGTATCCTGTACGTTGTAGGGTCCATTGGTTGTAAGGGTGTCACGGGTTAAGGGTAGAAGGCAGGAGAATTGGGTTGAGAGGGAAAGATAGATCAGCCATGACTGAATGGAGGAGTAGACTCGATGGGCTGAATGGCCTACTTTGCTCATATGACTTATGAATATAATCTCCATGGCTCAAAGGAATATACATGTCAATGGAAACTTTCCTCAAAAGTCTCTGAGCCTTGGTAGCACAGAGACACAGCTGGTAAATCTGCTGCCTTATAGTGCGAGAGACTTGGATTCAGTCCTGACCTTGGGTGCTCTTTGTGTGGAGTTTGCATGTTCTCCCTGTGACCACTTGGTTTTTCTACGAGTGCTCTGGTTTTCTCCCACACCACAAAGTTGTGCAGGTTGGTAGGTTAATTGACTACTGTAAATTGCTCCGAGTGTGTGGGTGACTGGTTGTACCTGAGGAGGGAGTTCATGAAAGAAGAAGATGGGGAGAATAAAACATGGGATTAATGCAGGATTAGTGTAAGTGGGTCGTTGATATTTAACGTGGACTTGGTGTGCCTTGTTGCATCTTTCTGTGACTTGATGACTAGAAGCTGCACTGAACCACTCCACTGCAAGTTTAACTCATGCATGGTGCTGTCTGTGGATTGGTACTGATCAACAGTCAGCTGAAGCTCAGCAGACAGCTCTCACGCCTGAGGCAGAGGGTTGTGGCACAAGTGACTTGAGGAGAAAGGTTTTAGGCTAACATCAATGTAGTTCTAAGGGAGCCCTGCACTAACAGATGTACCACTAAGTGAGATGTTAAACCAAGCACCTATTGGCCCTGAAAGGACACAAAGTGATGTAGTAACTCAATGGGTCAGGCAGCATCTCTGGAGAACATAGAACCTCTGGATAGGTGACGTTTCAGGTTGAGACCGCTCTTCAGACTGGCGAAGCATCCGAAGAAGGGTCACCTATCCATTGTATCCAGAGATGCTGCCTGACCCTCTAAATTACTCCAGCACTTTGTATCTTTTTGCATTAACCAGCATTTGCAGTTCTTTTTTTCTACCTGCCCTCGCAGGAGGATGTCAAATATCCCGTGGCACTTTTTGAAGGCTACTCTACCCCTTTTTCCGCTACCACATCAAACCGAAATTTTGAAAAATGTTTTACAGCTGAACCCGTATCCGAAAGGGTTAATAACGACTATTTATGAGTTGATTTTGAAATTACAAATAGATATATTTGATAAAATTAAGAATGACTGGGAAAGAGAACTCCAAACTTCTTAATCTATAGAGAAATGGGAGAGGATTCTTCAATTAGTCAATACTTCTTCAATGTGTGCAAGACACGCTTTGATACAATTCAAGGAGGTTCACAGAGCTCATATGTCAAAAGATAAGTTGGCTCGTTTTTCTGGTCATATAAACCCTACCTGTGACAGATGTAACTCTGAAGTGGCCTCACTGACCCATATATTTTAGTCCTGCCCACTTTTGGAAAAATATTGGAAAGACATTTTTGATACTATTTCTGTAGTCTTAGGTATTGATTTACAACCTCATCCTATTACTGCAATTTTCGGGCTACCAATGTTAGATTCTATTCATTTGTCCCGCTCCGCCCATTGGTTGATTGCTTTTACCACATTAATCACCAGAAGATATATTTTATTTTAATGGAAAGACTCCAACCCTCCAACCACACTCCAGTGGTATTCTGAAACGATATCATGTTTAAATTTAGAAAAAATTAGGAGTGACATTTGAACCCTTGGTTTAAATTTGATAAGACTTGGGGAAAATTTATTGAACACTTTCATACAATATAAATTGCTCCCTCTTTACCCATTATAACAACTATTTTACCTCTATGTGGTGGAACGGACTTGACGACAGACAGACTTAAATTGTTGAAACTTTTAGTTCAGATTCTGTTTTGCTTTGTTTAGTTTTTATTTATTTATTTTATTTTTAGTCTTATTTGATTATTATTAATTTTTTTTCTTTTTCTTTTTTAGTTTAGGGGGGTTTTGCTTTTTGCTTTTTTCTTTTTCTTTTTGTGTTTTTTTCTACATTTATAGGTTTTCTTTTAAAGATTTAACTATATTTACATAGAGGTTTCAATGTTATTTTGACATTGGTCTCATATCAGGTTATACCTGTTATTAATGTAATCCTGATCCCTATGTATAAAATATCATTGTTATGTTTATCATTATTCTTTTTGCTGTTTTTTTAAAAATGTTTTATTTTTGTTTTCTTTGGAAAAACAAAACCAATAAAAAGATTTTAAAAGAAAGAAATACATTTTATTTGATCATTGTGGAAGCAATGTGCCTCATAGTATCAGGGACCCGAGTCAAATCCTCATCTTGGTGCTGTCAGTGTGGAGTTTGCATACTCTCCCTATGACCTTGTGGTTTTCTTTCAGGTGCCCCGGTTTCCCCCCACATCCCAAAGACCTGCTGGTTTGTAAGTTAATTGGCCTCTGTAAATTTCCCCTCTTGTGTAGGGGGTGGATATGAAAGTAGGATAACAACTAATGTGAACCAGTGATCGATGGCTGGCATGGATAAAATGGGCTGAAGGGCCTGTTTCCTTGCTGTATCTTTCAAGCTTTTATTCAATTAGATTGATATGTTCTACTTTGCTATAGTCACTACACTTTTAGACATTTTTTTAGGCTTTTAGACTATTAGAGATACAGCACGGAAACAAACTTTTCGCCCCTCCGAGTCAGTGCAGACCAGCGTGCTGACTAGCGCTATCCTACACATTAGGGACGATTCATAATTTTACCAAAGCCAATTAACCTACAACCCTGTACGTCTCTGGAGCATGAGAGGAAATTGGAGCACTCTGGGAAATCCCACACGGTCACGGGGAGAACGTACAAACTCCATGGAGACAGCACCCGTAGCTGGGATCGAAACTGGGTCTCTGGCGCTGTAAGGCAGTAACTCTACCGCTGCGCCACCATGCCACTCACTTCAAAAGATCTTCGTTTACGATCTCTACCAGTCTGAGGCCAGGCGCCAACTCTCAGACACCTCCTCCTACTTATCCTTGGACCATGACCCCACAGACGAGCACCAGGCCATTATCTTAAGCACCATCACTGGCTTCATCGCTTCCGGCCCCCTGCATTCTCAAACCTCCAACCTCATAATTCCCCAGTCCCGCGCGGCCCGATTTTATCTTCTTCCCAAAATCCACAAACCTGACTGTCTTGGCAGGCCCATTGTTTCTGCTTGTTCTTGTCCCACCGAACTTATTTCCATATACCTCGACTCCGTCCTATCCCCCCTGGTCAAATCCCTCCCTACCTATGCCCAAGACACCTCACACGCTCTTCGTCTCCTTCATGACTTCTGTTTTCCAGGCCCCCACTGCCTCATGTCCAGTCACTCTACACCTCCATCCCCCACCAGGAGGATCTTAAATCCCTCCGTTTCTTCCTCGACCGTAGAACCAACCAATCCCCGTCTACTAATACTCTCTTCTGTCCTTACCCTCTACAACTTGTCCTTTGACTCCTCCCATTTCTTCCAAACACAAGGCGTAGCTATGGGCACGTGCATGGGCCCCAGCTATGCCTGCCTCTTTGTAGGGTACGCCGAACAATCCCTGTTCGAGGCATACCGTGGCCCTATCCCTGTACTCTACCTCCGCTACATTCATGACTGCATTGGTGCTACATCCTGCACCCATGCAGAACTCACTGATTTCATCCATTTAATCACTAACTTCCATCCGGCACTCAAATGCACCTGGACCGTTTCCGACATCTCTCTACTGTTTCTAGACCTCACCATCTCCATCGCCAGTAACAGACTACTGACCGACATCGACTACAAACCCACTGACTCCCGTGGCTATCTGGACTACACTTCTTCCCACCCTGCTTCCTGTAAGGACTCTATCCCCAACTCCCAATTCCTCTGCCTATGCCTCGTTCTGCACCCAGGATGAAGTGTTCCAAACCAGGGCATTCGAGATGTCCTCATTCTTAAGGTAACGCGGGTTCCCCTCTTTGACTTTAGATGAGGCTCTCACCAGGGTCTCCTCTATATCCCGTATCTCCGCTCTCATTCCCCATTCCCCCACTCGTAACAAGGACGGAGTCCCCCTTGTTCTCACCTTCCACCCTCCTCCAATATTTTCACCACCTCCAACCGGACCCCACCACTGGCCACATCTTCCCATCTCCTCCCATTTTGGTTTTCTGCAGAGACCATTCCCTCCATAACTCCCTGTTCAATTTGTCCCTTCCCACCCAAACCATCCCCTCCCCTAGTACTTTCCCCTGCAACCACAAGAAATGCTACACTTGCTGCTTTACCTCCCCCCTCGACTCCATCCAAGGACCCAAGCAGTCTTTCCAGGTGAGGCAGAGGTTCACCTGCACCTCCTCCAACCTCATCTATTGCATCCGCTGCTCTAGGTGTCAGCTGCTCTACGTCGGTGAGACCAAGCACAGGCTTGGCGGTCGCTTCGCCCAACACCTCCACTCAGTTCGCATCAACCAACCTGATCTCCAGGTGGCTCAGCACTTGAACTCCCCCTCCCATTCTGAATCCGACCTTTCTGCCCTGGGCCTCCTCCATGGCCAGAGTGAGGACCACCGCAAATTGGAGGAACAGCACCTCATATTTCGCGTAGTTTACACCTCAGTGGTATGAACATTTACTTCTCCAATTTCAGGTAGTCCTTGCTTTCTCCCTCCTTCCCCTCCCCTTCCCAGCTCTCCCACATCATACTGTCCCTGCCTCTGCCTCTGCCTCTTCTTTTCTTCCCCCCCCCCCCCCCACATCAGTCTGAAGAAGGGTCTCAACCCGAAACTGCACCTATTCCTTCGCTCCATAGATGCTGCCTCATCCACTGAGTTTCTCCAGTATTTTTGTCTATCTTCATGATCTCTGAAGTGCTTTGGGATACCCAAGGAAATGTGTTACATAAATGTAAGTCGTCTGGCACTTCAGCTATTATCTCTCATCGTGAATCTGAAAAGCTCTCAATATGCTGTAGGCTGCAGAATTAGAAATGAATAAAGATTGATGATTCACTCAATGGGGAACTGGAGAGTGACTCATGCATGGCTGTTTCCATGAAGCTCCCACTGTATGATTACTGATTAGCCTTGACAAAATCCCATTGGACAGGTTTGGCTCTCTGTCAGCGCTGAGAGAAAGAGCATTGCTGCAGAACAAGAAGGAACTGAAGCCAATGGAAGGAAATTACATTTCGGAACCAAAAACAAGAAACCAAATCCAGAGCCACTATCAACGTGTGAACATCCTTGCCTATGTTGTGTGACTCAATGATAAATCTTTGTCAATCACATTAATCAATCACTGTTTAAGAAAGAACTGCAGATGCTGGAAAAATCGAAAGTAGACATTCTGAAAAAGAGTCTCGACTCAAAACATCACCTATTCCTTCGCTACATAGATGCTGCCCCACCCGCTGAGTTTCTCCAGCAATTTTTTCTATCTTTAATCAATCACTGAATTATTTCTCAGAGTCATAGTCATACAGCATGGAAACAGGCCCTTCACTTTAAATCATCCATGCTGACTAAAATGTCCCCATCCAAGCTAAGTCTCTTTGCCCACATTTGGCCCACATCCCTCTAAATATTTTCTATTCATGTACCTGCCTAAATGTATTTTAAATCTTGTTATTGTGTCTGATCTCAACTACCTCCTCTGGCAGCTCGTTCCATAAACACACCACCTTCTGAGACGCAGCCCCTCAGGTTCCTATTAAGTCTTTCCACTCTCGCCTTAATCCTATGCCTCTGGATCCAGATTTCCCTCATGTTATTACACTCCTCTATAAGATCACTCCTCAGCTTGCAGTGATCCAAGGAATAAAATCCTAGCTTGCCCAAGCTATCCCAATAGCTCAGGCTCTTGGGTCCTGACAGCATCCTCGTAAATGCACTCTACACTCTTTCCAGCTCAATGACATCCTTTCTATAGCAAGGTGACCAAAACAGAGCACAACAGCCCTAATGCGGCCTTACCAACATCTTGTGCAGCTATAACACAATGCTCCAACTTCTGTACTCAATACCCTGAACGATATACATTCTGGATCAGTTCCTGTGGATTGGAGGGTAGCTAATGTTATCCCACTTTTTAAGAATGGCGGGAGAGAGAAAACAGGGAATTATAGACCAGTTAGCCTGACATCGGTGGTTGGGGAGATGCTGGAGTCAAATACAGAGGATGAAATAGCGACACATTTGGATAGCAGTAGCAGGATTGGTCCGAGTCAGCATGGGTTTACGAAGGGGAAATCGTGCTTGACTAACCTTCTGGAGTTCTTTGAGGGTGTAACTAGGAAAATGGCCAAGGGAGAGCCAGTGGATGTAGTGTACCTTGACTTTCAGAAAGCATTTGATAAGGTCCCACATAGGAAATTAGTGGGCAAAATTAGAGCACATGGCATTGGAGGTAGGGTACTGACATGGATAGAAAATTGGTTGGCAGACAATAAACAAAGAGTAGGGATAATCGGGTCCCTTTCAGAATGGCAGGCAGTGACTAGTGGGGTACCGCAAGGCTCGGTGCTGGGACCACAGCTATTTACAATATACATTAATAATTTAGATGAAGGGATTAAAAGTAACATTAGCAAATTTGCAGATGGCACAAAGCTGGGTGGCAGTGTGAACTGTGAGGAAGATGCTCTGAGGATGCAGGATGACTTAGACTGGTGGCAAAAACAAGAAGACAGATTATTATCTGAATGGTGTCAAGTTGGGAAAAGGGGAAGTACAACAGGATCTGGGGGTCCTTGTCTATCAGTCACTGAAATTAAGCATGCGGGTACAGCAGGCAGTGAAGAAAGCGAATGGCATGTTGGCCTTCATAACAAGAGGAGTTGAGTATCGGAGCAAAGAGGTCCTTCTGCAGTTGTACAGGGCCCTAGTGAGACCACACCTGGAGTATTGTGTGCAGTTTTAGTCTCCAAATTTGAGGAAGGACATTCTTGCTATTGAGGGAGTTCAGCGTAGGTTCATTCCGGGAACTGTGTGCTTGTACTCCTAGAACCCGCTGCTCTACCACACTCCTCGGGGCCAACCATTCACTGTGAAGGTCCTACTCTGATTTGACTTTATAACTAAACAAGAGGAAAACTAATAGGTCAACTTTGGTTATTGGGATCAAGGAGGATTTCTACTCTCTACCATCCTAGAAAAAGTAGTGAAGTACAAAGGGAGAATTCCCCTCAACCTCCCATGAGAGATAATTTTCTTACAATTTTCAGCTTAATACATGGTGGAGCACAATGTCGTACATATTCATATTGGCAAAGAACCTATCCTACAAAGAGAAGAGGGTATCGTTGGGGTAATGCATATTCATCCTTTTAGCATTTGGTAGAATAACAACTCTACTCTAGACAGTGCTGCAAGATGTAATTGAAAACTCTTGTAAAAATAAAAGTGCATTTTCTTTGTCTCCAAGTTATATGCAATATTTAATCAGATAAGGAAACTTTTGACTAATGGTGTTTACTCCCAAGGGTTTGAGCCAGTTTTTTTTTCACAATAACATTCACTTTGTTAAATGTAATTAAATGCTGATGTGGGAGGCATACAGAGATCAAGGTAACATGAGATCTAAAGATTAGAGTTTCCACTGATCTAAGTGATGTCCTAAGATGGATGACAAGTCAGTGATTAGTCAAAATGTCCAAAGTCAATAAGGGTAAATCAATGTATCAAACGGATAAAACTCTGTTCTTTTTCCATAATCATATAAATCGTAACAATATTATATCTAACTTGCATCTGAAGATCACTGTCCTTTAATAAGGATTTCAAAGCCCTGGAGAGATTAAACAAGAATGATTCCATCTCTAAAGAAGTTGAGTTATGTGCAGGGACTTGTGACACTGGGGTTGTCCGCACACCAGAGATGGTCCAGAGGACATTTAATGGAGATTTACATTATTGTGAGGAGTTTGATGGTATAAATGAGAGGAATCTATTTATTTCCACAAAAATGGTTATATTACTCGAAGGCACAGCTTCGGGATCAACGTCAAATGAATCAGGGAGAAAATTAGGAGAACTTTGTCCCCAGTGATATAATAATCCGATGCAAACTTTGCAAAATTCAGTAACAACTTTCAGAAGGGAATTGGACATAAATCTGAAACAGAAGATATCTGCTGAACTTCAGTGAGAACGTAGGGCAGCGAATAATCCAGAGGTGGAATCTGGACAATGGACTAAAAGTCTTCTTTCTGTATAAGTGATTTTGTGTTTCCATTTTTAAATTGCCTTTTGATGTAGGCGGCCATTTGGTCTATTAAGTCCTTGCTATCTTAGACAAGCTTCCTAATCTTCCATTTAGTTCCCTGCAGCATATTCTCCTCCACATGTCCTCGATTCTCATATCACCCACGATGGACAATTGACCATGGCCAATTAACCTACCGATGTATCTTTGGGATGTGGTGACAAATTGAAGTGCCCAAGGGAGATCCACTGGATCACAGAGAGAACATGCAAACGCCACACCGACAGTAGTAGCATTTTGATTCCAGAGTGTTGGATTCTGGTCTAGTAACATCACCATTCTGCCATTCACATGAGAACATTTCAGAGGTAGTTCAAGTGCTTTCGGGCACCCTAAGGCTGTGAAAGGTGGTATTTAAAAACCATTTTCTATCGTGACATTTGTGGTAATATCCCAGCAAATTATTTTTTTCTCTCTCTGCTACAGTATAATGATGTAAATGATGCTGTAATTTGCCACAGTGACAGATAACCTACAAAGCCATTCTAGAAGTTTCTCTCCACTATCCAAATTTAAGAAGATGCATTGTACTCACTTATGACCATGACTTTAGCATTTCCTATCGTTATGTGAGATGACTTAATCCAGGTCCCCTGCATTTTGTTTAATGCTTTGTCATTCGTAAGGAGTGAACTTTGACTGCCTCGACAAATTTAGCCTTAATTGCCATGAATCATGAGTGATATGGCACAGTGTAGGTTTAGGTATCTAGGTTTTTCATTGACTGACTCTCTCAAGGTCTATAAATAAATGCCAACAAATGCCAAAATGGGTGGTATTACTTGTCAGAGTCGGTGCAATAACTACTTTAGGCACATGAAGGCCTGGATAGAGTAAATGTGGAGAGGATGTTTCCACTAGTGGAAGAGTCCATGACCAGAAGCCATAGCCTCAGAATAAAAGAACATACAATAGGAGATGAGGAGGTGTTTCTTCGGTCAGAGGGTGGTGAATCTGTGGAATTCATTGCCGCAGATGGCTATAGAGGCCAAGTTAGTGGATATTTTTAAGGCAAAGATTGACAGATTCTTGATTAGTACGCGTCAGGGGTATGGGAAGAAGGCAGGTGAATGGGGTAGAGAGGGAAAGATAGATCAGCCATGATTAAATGATGGTGTAGACTTGATGGGCCAAATGGCCTAATTCTGCTCCTAGAACTTATGAATTTATCAACCTGCTTAATGAAAATCTAAATTGGCAAGCATCCACCTGCTTCTCATCACGTTAGTATTGCAGTATTAAACTGGCTTTACGTTGGTGTAATGTGAACAATCACTATGAATCACAGGAACTTTAACGAGGTCCACAGCAAATTATAAGTTGATGCCATTTTTTAATCTTGTTCATACGTTTATGACAAATAAGTTGCATTAGTTATGCAAACCAGAATGGAAACCCAACAGACGAATCCAACTCAATAAATAAAATAATCAAGTTTTCTTATACAGGTACATTTTTCAATTATGAAAGGATATTTATAGCGCAATAAAGCACACAATTTACGTTTATCAGGATGTTGTTTGTTAAAATCGATCAACCACAGACAAAGTCTGGTATTATAGGAGCTGCTATGCTTGCTGCTCCTTTAGACTGTCTAAGCTCATTTAACAGTCACATCAGTCAGCAAGGAGATGCGGTTTTCAGCCGATGTGCCTGAACCATGCTCAGATTTATGACTCAGAAGTGGAAGGCCAGGGAACTAACTACTCACTGGATACTCACCTCAAACACTGCAACTAAAACCAATTTATATTCCAGTGCCAATTAGTTAGGTAATTGACAGGAGCAGGTACTTGGAGATAAGACAGAGAGCAAGTTAATCCAGGTCTGTCACACACTTGGGTTCAATTATTCCTCTATGGCTGTTCATCCAGTTGTCCTCAATTTTAATAAGTCGTGCAAGAATCAGTCTTCACTGTGTTCAGCTGGCAAGCTTGAGGGGCTTTCCTAATGAGCAGAAAGGTACTTGGACCATTTACCTTTTTAACCAGTAACATTTTTTGTCTCCAGGCTTTTGTCCTTGAATGCATTTAGACAATTTACGAACATTTTATTAGAAGACATTTTTACAGCTCATTTAGAGAGGTGACGCTTAACTCTTGAATGCACTTAAACAGGTCTGAGCCAAACGCAGGCAGGTGGGACTAGTGTAGATGGGACCTGTTGGGCGGTGTGGGCAAGTTGGGCCAAAGAGCCCGTTTCCATGCTGAATGACTCTCTGATTCTCTATCTGCATGTAAAAACATGGAACTGCAGATGCTGGTTTACACGAAAGGACACAAAGTGCTGGAGTAACTGATCGGGTCAAGCAGCATGTCTGGAGAACATGAATAGGTGACCATGTTCTCCAGAGATGCTGCATGACCCGGTGAGCTACTCTAACATTTTGTGTATGTTAACAGATCTGCAAGCTGTATTCCATCTGATGTTTAACAGGTCAGGTTTGTGAGGCAACTCCTTTCGTCTTGAGCCTGGATGATTGTGGGTATGGAGGTTGTTGTAGACATCAACGGCCATGTGAAACTCCCCAGGAAGGGGTGAGCTGAGAGTACAGGGATGCCGGGCTGTAATCTCATCCGGGACTCTACCATTAAACTCCTCCACCATTAAACTCTATCATTACCGTCCTTAGCCGATTTGATCGCACCGGCAAAGTAGAATTGGTTATGAAGACTTGAGCCAATAATAGACAGGCATACATGTAATGAGAAGGAATGGTAGATGCTGTTTTATACCATAGATAAACACCAAGTGCTGGAGTAACTCAGTGGGTCAGGCAGGGTCTCTGGAGAAAATGGATAGGTGACGTTTCGAGCTTCACCCAACCCGAAACATCACCTATCCATTTTGTCCAACGATGCTGACTGACCCACTGAGTTACTCCAGCACTTTGTGTCTAATACAGATGAACAGGGAGCTGGTCAAACCACAACCTCGCAACCCAGAGATGACATTTGACCGATCACTTCTCTACATGCGTAGCCTTCTGCAGCCCTGCAACATCTCAGTGCTCCTCCAAACCTGGTTTCATGAGCATGTCCAAACGTCTTCACTCAACCACGGACATGAGAGAGGCCTTTAGCTGTCTCGACCCTAGTATTTTGCAATTTCCTCCTGTGTAGCCCCTCCTTTGAAATATTCTTGAAAATCCATTATTTGACCAGTAGAATTACAACACGGTACTTCACTCAGCCCACTCTGGCTGTGCTCCCTCTTGAAAGTGGTGATAGTTTAGTTTAGTTTATTGCTATGTGTACTGAGGTACAGTGAAAAGCTTTCACTGTGTGCTAACCAGTCAACAGAGAGACAATACATGATTACAATCGAGCCATCCACAGTGTACAGATGCATGATAAAGGGAATAACGTTTAGTGCAAGGTAAACTCCAGTAAAGTCCAATTAATCCCTCTTCCCTGCTCTTTAACTATGGACCACCAGCCTTTTGAATTCCAAATTTAGGCCTAAATCCCACATGAAAGATCATTGGAATGAAAATCACAGAAAATGTGGACAAAGGAACTTACGATTTAGACGAGGGAATTAAATGTAACATCTCTAAGTTTGCGGATGACACAAAGCGGGGTGGCAGTGTGAGCTGCGAGGAAGATGCTATGAGGCTGCAGGGCGACGTGGATAGGTTGGGTGAGTGGGCAGATGCATGGCAAATGCAGAATAATGTGGATAAATGTGAGGTTATCCATTTAGGTGACAAGAACAAGAAGGCAGATTATTATCTGAATGGTGTCGTTGGGAAAAGGGGAAGGACAACGAGATCTGGGGGGCCTTGTTTATCAGTCAGTGAAAGTAAGCATGCAGGTACAGCAGGCAGTGAAGAAAGCTAATGGCATGTTGGCCTTCATAGCGAGAGGATTTGAGTATAGGAGCAATAAGGTCCTACTGCAGTTGTAAAGGGCCCTGGTGAGACCGCACCTGGAGCATTGTGTGCAGTTTTGGTCTCCTAATCTGCAGAAGGACATTCTTGCTATTGAGGGAGTGCAGCGTAGGTTCACCAGGTTAATTCTCGGGATGGCGGGACTGACATATGATGAAAGAATGGATCGACTGGGCATATATTCACTGGAATTTAGGACGAGAGGGGATCTTATAGAAACATATAAAATTCTTAAGGGATTGGATAGGCTAGATGCAGGAAAAATGTTCCCCTTGTTGGGGGAGTCCAGAATTAGGGGTCACAATTTACGAATAAGGGGTAGGCCACTTAGGACTGAGATGAGGGAAACCTTTTTCACCCAGAGAGTTGTGAATCTGTGGAATTCTCTGCCACACAAGGCAGGGGAGGCCAATTCACTGGATGTATTCACGAGCGAGATAGATATAACTCTTAGGGCTAACGGAATCAAGGGATATGGGGAGAAAGCAGGAACAGGGTACTGATTCTGGATGTTCAGCCATGATCATATTGAACGGCAGTGCTGGCTCGAAGGGCAGAATTGGCCTACTCCTGCGCCTATTTTCTATGTTTCTAAAATAATTTGGAGAATTATTCTGGCCTTACCTTTTGCCTAACCTCAGAGTATGAAGTCCCATACTTCTGTTCCAGGTATCTATAATCATAGTTTGGGAATGGAGAGGGCGCCGGGTAATTCCCAGACTTCCAGAGTTTCCACAGGTTCACTCCGACTATCACCAGGATAATCACGACTCCAGATCCATAGATGCCCATTTCCCAGGTTGCTGGATTTCTGATCACTGCGGGAAGCAAAGGAAAACGGTGCTGCAGTTAATACTGGGGACAGAGAAAGTGGTGTGAAGAAGTGTCTCGACCGGCAACATCACCTATTCCTTCTCACCAGCGATGCTGCCGGACCCGCTGAGTTACTCCAGCATTTTGTGTCAAACTACAGTAGCTTACCATGTTAGTTTACCAAAGAAAGACACAAAATGCGGGAATAACTCAGCAGGTCGGGCAACATCCCTGGAGAACGTGGATAGGTGATGTTTAGTCTGAAGAAGGGTCCAGATCTGAAACGTCACCCATCCTTTTCCTCCAGAGTTTCTGCTGGACCCGCGTCTGTCTTCCATATCACATTTTGCCTCACACCTCATTCTGCAGCTCCCAAGCCTGTTAAGAAAATGGGAACACCTCCCCTCTGCCCCTAGTTCTGAGGCAGGGTGCCTGCTCCAAAATGTTAACTGTCCTCTCTCTCCGCTGATGTTGCCGGGCTGGCTGAGCTGGTCCAGCACTTGTTTCAGAACTCTTGATGAAATGCATTTAAACCTTGCATTAAGAAAACACCTTACAGAGATGTATTTACAGGAGAGAGCGGGAGATGGCAAATAAAAGAGAAAGAAAGATAGAGAATAGAAACCTAGAAACAAAGAAAATAAGTGCAGGTGGAGGCCATTAGGCCCTTCGAGCCAGCACCGCCATTCATTATGATCATGGCTGATCGTCCGCTATCAATAACCCGTGCCTGCCTTCTCCCCATATCCCTTGACTCCACTATCCCCTAGAGCTCTATCCAACTCTCTCTTAAATCCATCCAGTGATTTGGCCTCCACTGTCCTCTGTGGCAGGGAATTCCATGAATTCACAACTCTCTGGGTAAAAACGTTTTTTTTTCTCACCTCAGTCTTAAATGACCTCCCCTTTATTCTAAGACTGTGGCCCCTGGTTCTGGACTCGCCCAACATTGGGAACAAACAAGGAACTGCGGACGCTGGTGTGCCATGGAAAGGCACAAATTGCGAGGGATAGACAATTAAAAGAAGATAGAGACCATGGATGAGTTTCAGCAGTAACCTGACTCCAATATGTTGCTGAAGAAAATTCTCTCTCTCTATCACCGCGCAGCCTGCACGACACACCAAACTGAAGTCAATCCCATTGTCTCATTCACTGAGACTCCAGAGTAAATGTTATATGGTTTGAACACATTGTGTGAGTAAAGAATTTTCTCCTGAATTTCTTATAGAATGTATTAATGGCCCCGCACGCAGTCCCTCGATTAGGCTCTTCTCCCACCTTCTTTCCCCAGGCGAGGACATCTACTCCAGGTTTGTCTTATTCAATCCCTTTCCCACAAGATTCATGGAGCTCAGGCTACGGAAAGCATATGTATTTGGCCGTCAAGAAGCTGGCAATTTAGGGAATTCGAGATGCATCAGAGAAAATAAAGGACAGACTTGTTGTGACTACATTGAGGGTGAATGTGTTGCGCTGTAGGAGCTGCCATGGACCCAATGGGCCAAATGGCCTTCTTCTGCGATGGATTATTTGGGCAAGTTAAAATAAAGTGTGAGATTTTTTTACCCTCTTCAAGAACAATGTATGTCTTCATGTCAGACCCGTTTATGTGGTATTATTTCTCCCTGCCAGCTAATCAGACATTGCAGATCTTTGGTTATAATTAAACCTAAAAACCTTTAATTGAACTAAATAATTAATCAGCTTTTAGAAGAGCAGTTCACATTTCTCCAGCGTGCAGAACAGGACTCTGCAAGAATGTAATTTGCCAAAATAGTTTTTTGCATTTATATTAATGTTAGACTTTTTTTAAATCGCACAGTGAGAACTGGATCATTTCTCAAATACATCTTGAAGGAACCATATATTACTAACTTACCATGAGGTGCTGCAGAAAAAAGCTAAAGATCTTCTGATTTCAATCGGTAATTGAATAAGGAATTATAAATACTGATGATATGAACTGTGAGAATGAGCTCATGATTGATGAATGAATTTTAGTACAGATGAGTATGCTAGAAGGAATAAAATGCCTTCCATGGACAACGAGATTATAAATAGAACAAGGCACAAAAGGATCTAGGGCATATATTCATACATTCATACAAAAATTGGCACCACACAGTGCAACGTTTTGTATGTAGCTCCTCTTAAATCTTCTAAGATCGTTTTCCTTTTTATCTATCTTTGATCGGACTTTGCTGCTCTTTATCTTGCACTAAATGTGATAAACGTTATTCCCTTTATCCTGTATCTGTACACTGTGGATGGCTCGATTGGAATCATGTGTTGTCTTTCTGCTAACTGTTTAGTTTAGTTTAGTTTAGAGATACAGTGTGGAAACAGACCCTTTGGTCCACCAAGTCTGTGCCAACCAGCGATTCCCGAACATTAACACTACCCTACGCACACTAGGGGCAATTTACACATACACCAAGCCAATTAACCTACATACCTGTACGCCTTTGGCGTGTGGGAGGAAATCGAAGATTTCGGAGAAAACCCACGTGGTCATGGGTGGGAACGTACAAACTCCGTACAGACAGCACCCATAGTCGGGATCGAACCCGGGACTCCTTTGCCGCAAGCGCTGCAAGGCAGAAACTCTACCGCCGCGCCACCGTGCCACTGGTTAGCACACAACAAAATATGGTTTTCATTGTACCCTGGTAGAAGGGACGATAAACTAAACTTAAACTGAAACTCTACTGGATCCATTGCTGAGAAAGTCAATAAATTAAATGCTGGATGTCTCCGGTTAATCATCGATTAATCAAAGCAACTCCCGGAACTACTGATCTTAATAGTACCAATGTATTAACAAACCACAGACACATGCCATTTGTGGGACTTTAGGCGGCTGAAATGACAGAGATTTTATCTCACTCTCCCCAGGATACTTCGAGCCAATACTCAATCATTCAAAAGCAAACTTTAAAAGCTTAGAGCAAGGCCCCTGTTGCAATGGGAGATCAGAGACTGCTGAAGATAGACATAAAATGCTGAGTAACCCAACGGGTCAGGCAGCATCATTCGAGAAAAAGGGTCCTTCTTCAGACCCCTCTGTGATCGCTATGTTCTTTGTTTCGCTGAAATGCGGCTCACCCCTAGCTCACCTGACCCTGCTGTACAACCTAAGGGTTCCTCCATTTATTGTCGGAATCCTCAACTAATGGAAATGTCAGCGGTGAATGTTAACCTTGGACTACAAGCCAAAATCACAGGCGACCTCTGCCAATGCGCACAATGCTATTTCACCCATTTTGACGAAGCCAACAACATACCAGCAAGTGCCCATCCCTTGCTCAGTCTGTCCTGTACATCTCAGTGGCAGAAGCTCAGTCAGCTTAGGCATGGGTAAACTTTCAGAAAGCGGCCGGCCCAGATAGATTCTGAAAGGGTGCACCAATAAACCGACAAGAGTCTTTGCCAGCATCTTCTCCTGTGACCCACGCCATCAAGAAGAAGGTATAGGAGTCTTAACCTGCTTCATCTCTCCTCAGATGCCATCGGCAGTGAATCTTTGCTGCACTTTCCATCTGACAACAATAACCATAAGAAGACAAAACTATACACAATGCACCAGATGTGATCCTACATGGGCCTATACACGTACGTACCTCACTAGTAATAGCTTGCCAACTGAGACTGATCTATTTATTCCCACCATTTGCTTCAAGTATGACCCATTCTCAATTCTCGTTAATATATTACTCTCCGCTCTATAAAAGACCTTGTGGCCAGTCTTTCATGTGGAATCTTCTTGAAAGTCTTCTGAAAATCCAGATGTGTCGAACCCACTGGCTCCTTTTTCTCTATTCCGCTAGCCATACACTGTTGTTGACTTGACTGTAATGTATAGTCTTTCCGCTGACTGTGTAGTAAGCAACAAAAAGCTTTTCACTGTACCTTAATAAACTAAGCTAAAAAAAACAAAACCCTAGTAGATATAAAAAACGATATTTATTTCACAAATCCTTGCTGACTCTGCTCAATTCTCTTTTTTTTACGGTATTCTGTTACAACAACTTTTATTAAAGATTCCAGCATTTTACCAATTACCGACGTTTAGATAATGGACCCATCTTCTTTTAGTTCAGTTTAGTTTATTGTCACGTGTACCGAGATACAGGGAGAAGCTTTTTGAGTTGCGTGCCATCCTCTCAGTGGTAAGACCGTACATGATTACAATCAGGTACATGTTGTATAATCTTGTATTCATTTCTCCAACTTCAAGGGTACAGGGAATCAGGAGGGGTATTAAAAGGTAGACACAAAATAACTCAGCGGGTCTGGCAGCATCTCTGGAGAGAAGGAATGGGTCAACAGTGCCCACTTTGTGATGTTGCCCAAAGTCACACTTCACGCTCTCAGATCCACTGCCTGCTTCCTCATGGTTGGAATAGAGTATTAACTGATGAAGCTGTGTTGCTTGTTCCTTCTGAGTGGGCTCCACTACTTACCACTTGTGGGATGTTCTGCTGGATTTCCTTCCATGGTGAGTCGCCGGCTTTTGATTTTGCCTGCGAATGAGACACAGGGCAATTTTAGAATCCACAGTAATTCAACTGTTGAGATCCTGTAAAAACCCTGGAGGTTAAAGCTTAAATGTATGTCATGAAGTGCTGTTGCGATCGTGAATTCCCAGCCTGTACAGAATCATGGAGTCTTACAGTCCCTAGGCCCAACTTGCCCGCACCGACCAACATGTCCCATCTACACTAGTCCCACCTGCCTGCATTTGGCCCATATCCCACTAAACCTGCCTCTAGAGTCTTAAATAAATTCCAACGGCTCTATGTCCAGGCCGTGATCTACAGTATACCGACTTTGGAAAAGGTGTGTTTTTGGCTTTGCCCATGATTGTGCTTTCTTTCAATTGACACCGATGTCCCAACTCGGTACGTTCCTCTTACCTTGTTGCACAGGTGCTGTTCAACTGCCCGCTCCAATGTTCCTGGAGGCATAAAATCCTGGTGCTTGTTTCTGATGTCAGGCACCAAGTGCAGGCCAATTGCAGGAGGGCATATCTGCTGTGGAAAAGACAACAAGACTATTATCGTACTAAGATGCAGTCGTCCATTACATCGAAAACTTCAGGTGGCATTCCACAAAAAATAGTCATCTTTAAAGTCAATGTGCTGCTAATTCATCAGAAGAAAGTCAAAATGCGTGGGCTTTGTAAGATTTAAGGAGCAGACCTTGTTAATCATTTTTGACATCCAAATGTCCAGAGCAAAAGCTAACTGTAGCGTGAGAGGTACAGCAGCATGGACACAGGCCCTTTGGCCCACCGAGGCCACGCCATCAAACTACTACCCTGCACACTAGTTCCATCCTACACTTTAGCGACAGTTTACAGAAGCCAATTAACCTACAAACCCACACGTCTTTGTTAAGTGGGAGGAATCTGGAGCACCCGGAGAAAACCCACGCAATCACAGGGAGAACGTGCAAACTCCGTACAGACAGCATCCGTAGTCAGGATTGAACCCGAATCTCTGGTGTGGTAAGGCAGCAACTCTACCGCTGTGCCACTGTGCTGCCCCAGTAGTGATCAGCTGGTGGGAGAATAGAGTATAGACACAAAGTGCTGGAGTAACCTGCGGGTCAGGCAGCATCTCTGGAGAACATGGATAGGTGACATTGTGGGCTGGGCCCTTCTTCAGATTTATATATAGATATAGATAGATATAAATCTGAAGAAGGGATAAATCTGGGGCAGGACAAGAAAACCTTCAAAGTTGCCTTCATCTGCCGCATTCAACAATGCAATCACTCTGTTGCGTGTTATTAAATTTATGAAAATGGGCCAGTCAGTTTTTACCTTCCTTATCTCTTCCATTGTTCACGGTAGTTCCCTAATACAGGAATGGAAGGACATGATATTTTGGCGAATAGTCGGTAGATGTGATAAATAAGAGGGTTATAGGACCAGGGGATTTCAATTTGCCAAGGATTGGCTTAGCCTACAAGGCTCAGAGGGGGTTGGATTTTTTTAAGTGAGGAGAGCTTTTTGACACAGTGTGTAGATAGACCAAGGAGGAATAGACCAATCAGGGCAAGAACATTACTGGACCACGTCTTAGGAAATGAAGCCAGTCCGTTGGAAAGTGCATCAGTGGGGAAGCATGTTGACGATAGTGACCATAACTCCATATATTTCAAAGTGGATGTGCAAAATGATAGGGACAACGAAACATCATTGGCCTGAAATTGAGTTAACTTTGTTTTCGTCTCCTCAGATGACATGTTGAGCATTCCCACTCTTCTCTCTTCTTCTTTGGCATTGCAGGAGTTTGCTTCAGTGATACAATGCTGTTTTTAAATTGCAGGGTGACCTTCAAAAGCATTTGGATGGGGTTGTCGACAAAATTGCAGAGTATAGCAATTTCAGAGATAGTTTCTTCCCAGCTGTTTTCAGGCAACTGAATATCCCACCAACCACTAGGGAATAGTCCTTGACTACAATCTACCTCATTGAAGACCCTCGGACTATCTTTCATTGGACTTTATCTTGCACTAAAGTTATTCTGTTTATCATGTATCTGTAAACTGTGGACGACTCGATTGTAATCATGTATAGTCTTTCCACTGACTGGTTAGCACGTCACAAAAAGCTTTTCACTGCTCCTCAGTACATGTGACAATAGACTAAACTAAACTGAACTAATTAAACTTTCTACGTATTATGGTCATCTGCAAAACTCACGACAGGCAGAAGCCTGATTATTTTCAGCGTTTAGAAAGTAGAAACAAGAAACAAGGATGTTGGTTTACAAAAAAAAAAGCACAAAGTGCTGGAGTAACTCAGCAGGTCAGACAGCATTTCTGGAAAACATGGATAGGTAATGTTTCAGGTTGTGACCTGGGGAGTGTTTTATTGTCACATGTCCCAGATGGAACAATGAAATCCTTACTTGCTGCAGCACAGCAGAATGTGTAATCATAATAAATAATATAACAAAACTAAAAAAAAACACATTAACAGTGCAATAATAATAATAATAATAATAATAGATTATTGTAGTCCATAGCTTATGAGGTTTTAGTGTTTATTAGCCTAATAGTTGTAGGGAAGAAGCTGTTCCTGAACCTGGACGTTACAGTTCTCAGGCTCCTGTACCTTCTTCCCAGTGGCAGTGGTGAGATGAGTGTGTGCCCGGGATGGTGTGGGTCTCTGATGATGTTAGCTGGCTTTTTGATGCAGCTAACATCTTCAGACTGATAGTAGAGTTGGGGGAGGGGGGTGAAGAGAGCTGAAATCATCACTTCAGAGCTTTGTGTCTTTTTTTATTTCCAGCGTTCGCTGCTCTTGTACAATTTTGTATACAAACTGTTGCCAATTACATTTCTGATCTGAAAATGTATTCATATCTTTCTGTTTTGCCACAGTCCTCCTCATATGTACCTTGCCCATGATATGCCATTGTCCATCCATGGAGCTGTTCAGTTTGGCAATGCAGATTTGACACTCCCTGCGTGTATGGTGTTTATTTCACATGCATTCAGAACTCTACATTGATTTGCTATCTCCTATTAAGCAATGCTGATTGTGTATTGTTCAGTTACATTGTGCTAAGAATTTGCAATCAGTCACTTACACCGTGCCCATTCGCACATTGTAACAAGACTGTTAGTGCTTACTGAGAACAGCGGAGAAGATAAGACCATCCGATTAATTTTTTGTAATTTTATCAGCGCCACAAATGTGGTGACTCTTTGTGTACTACCTAGGTGAGGTCTGCTGTGTGATTTTACCAGATTGTATGTAAAACAAAGAACTTTGCTGTACCTAGTACATGAGATAGTAAAGTGTCTTCATCATCATCAATTCTGGTCCCAAGCTACTTAATGTCAATTTTTCATTTGCTGGTTATATCTGTTATGGACACACTGAATCACTCATTATTATCACTAGAAACAAGTTGAATAATCCATATGATGTTTAAGAAGTGGAAATGGTTCCTAGATGTAAATATTACCAATAATCGGCCCTGGATCAACCACATTAAAGATACGGCCAAATATGTCTACTTCCTCAGGAGACTAAGGAAATTTAGCATGTGTCCAACAACTCTTACCAACTTCTACAGATGCACCATGGAAACCATATACTCAGGCTGCAGGTCACATCACAGCTTGTGTAGGAAGGAACTACAGATCCTAGACACAAAATGCTCGAGTAACTCAGCGGGTCAGAGAGCATCTCCAGAGAAAAAGAATTCGGGTCGACATCTTTCGGGGAGAGGGAAACTAGAGGTATGAAAAGGTTGTGAAAAAATCAGAGCCAACACTAATGCCCAACGAGCCCACAATGGTCGATTGTTGGCTGTGGAGGTAATAACGAGGGGACACGAACAGTAAAATTAGCAGGACAACTACAGTGGGGGAAGGATGGAGAAAGAGGGAATGCAAGGGTTACTTGAAATTAGAGAAATCAATATTCATGCCGCTGGGTTGTAAGCTGTCCAAGCTTGGTTTGGCAACATCTCTGCCTGAGACCACAAGAAATGGCAAAGAGTTGTGAATGCAGCCCAATGTATCACACAGACCAGACTCCCCACCATTAACCCTCGTGCACATCACGCTGCCTTGGGAAAGCAGCCAGTACAACCAAAGACCTTTTTCACCCTTGTTATTCCCTCTTCTCCCCAAATCCCACTGTGTGGAAGGCACAAAAGCTTGAAAGCAAGCACCAGCAGATTCCGAAAGAGCCTCTTCCCCTTTGTTATCAGACTACTGACTGGTTCTATCATGAGCTCGAAATGCAGTCCCAATCTTCCAACCTACCTCATTGCAGATATTGGACTTTTTCTCTTGAACTGTAATGTTACAATACTGAAATCTATATTCTGCACTCAGGTACTTTGTGTACGGTTTGATTGTACTCATGTAGAGTATCTGATTTAACTGAATTTCGTTTCACTGTATCTTGGTACACAAGATAATAATAAACCAATACTAATATCAAAACTAAATACTGGAAATACTTTCTTAAAATATACACAATGCTTCTGGTCAGTGTCATGGCAAATTATTTTATTAAATAAGTCAAGGATTGTTGCACAGCAGTTTTCAACAACAGTGCAATTTGTATGAGGATGAATCTGACTGTGGGTGGAATATTACTTACACTATTCAGAATTGACACACATCAGACTGAAGGATAAATTTGGCAATTCTGCATTCTCAATGGACATGAAACCATCAATCAGCTAGTGCAGTACAATACAATTCTCCAATTTGCACTTGAATGGGAACACAGTATAAAGCTGCAAGCAGAGGAAAGATGGATTATTCCCTGTATTCTAACTGCTGCCACTACATTTCTTTGGTAAATGTACCTGAAGGGAGCAGTGACACCATAAAATACCCAAATCCTCACGCTGCTATAGAATCGTGTACCCTCAGAGTGCAATAGACTTTGACAGCAAAGAAACATAATCAGTCTTTCTGATATCAACTTTACCTCATTCATTAACCAGAGTCATTTTAGGAGCTGGTATAAACCACAGTAATAACATCCATTCAGTATGACAGTTATCCCAGGTGTAATAGATCCCATAATTCAGGTTGAATTATATCAAAGGTCAAAGAGCAATGAAGGGCCTGTCCCTCTCGGGCATAATTTGCGCGTCATTCTAAAAATTGGTTGGCGCGTCGTGTCCCGCGCATAGTGCGTGGTGAGGGGTGGGGACGTATGCAGTGACGCGCAGTAATGCGCGGTGCTCCAGGATTTTGGAATGCTCAAAATCCTTGCACGCCACCTGCATGACGTATCCCTTTCGTACGCTGATGTACTGACGGCGTCCTTCACGTGTGGTGATGCATGGTTACACACGGCGATGCACGAACATTGCCTATGCTAATTTATTATGCATCACCATGCGTCAACGTCCGTAACCATGCACCGCCCGTACGCCGTCGGCGGTCATTTGCGCGCCATTTGAGCGCCTCCCCACATGATCACCCAGGTATAAAGCGCGCGTAGTTTTGAAAATGTTTCACTGGAAAATCCAAGCCAGGGAGATCGGACTAAGTACGAACGACATCGCAAATGGCTCCCAAAAGAAGCAGGGCCCTCAAGAGCACTTGGCACGCGACTGTCGTACCGCTAGACGATTTTCACGCATCAGTCACTACCGGCCTGTCGCGTAAATGATGCCCAAGTGGGACAGGCCCTTTAGATAACAAAAACAGATTTTCAGGCCGATAGTTTTCTGCTGATGTTTATGCTTCACTCGTCTCTTCTCACCTTATCTCAAATCATTCCATCTACAAACGTTTAGTTTAGTTTAGAGATACAGCCTGGAAATAGGCCCTTCTCCCCACCGTGTCCACAGACCAGCGATCCCGTACACTAGTTCTTTCATGCACACTGGGGACAATTTACAGAAGCCAATTAATTTGTAAACCGGAGCACCTGGAAAAAATACACGCAGTCACAGGGAGAACATGCAAACTCCATACAGATAGCACCTGTAGTCAGGATTGAACCACCATCTCTAACGTTATGAGGCAGCAACTCCGCTGTTTCTGTTCCTTTACTCCTCATCTAAATGCTCCTTAAAGGCAACCTCATTCTTTATATTCTCATCTCTAGTTGCATTCTGAGTTATGTGATGTTATCCACTTTGGTGGCAAGAACAGGAAGGCAGATTATTATCTAAATAGTGTACACAAAAAGTTCAGCGGGTGCAGCAGCATCTAGGAGCGAAGGAGATAGAGAAGGAGAAGGGGAGGTGCAACGAGACCTGGGTGTGCTTGTACAGCAGTCACTGAAAGTAAGCATGCAGGTAAAGCAGGCAGTGAAGAGAGCTAATGGCATGTTGGCCTTCGTTGTGAGAGGATTTGAGTTAAGGAGCAAGGAGGTTCTATTTCAGTTGTACAGGGCCCTGGTGGGACTGCACCTATTGTGTGCAATTTCTGTCTCCTAATTTGAGGAAGGACACTATTGCTATTGAGGGAGTGCAGTGTAGGTTCACCAGGTTAATTCCCGGGATGGCGATACTGATGTATGATAAAATAATGGGTCGACTGGGCTGGTATTCACTGGAATATAGAAGGATGAGAGGATATCTTATAGAAACAAATAAAATTCTTAGAGGATCGGACAGGGTAGATACAGGGAAATTGTTCCCGATGTTGGGGGGAGTCCAGAACAAGGGGTCACAGTTTAAGAATAAGGGGTAGGCCATTTAGGACTGAGATAAGGAAACAAAAATTACACAGAGAGTTTTTAATCTGTGGAATTATCTGCCACTGAAGGCATTGGAGGCCATTTCACTATATGTTATCAAGAGAGAGTTAGATTTAGCTCTTTGGGCTAAGGGAATTAAGGGATATGGGGGGAAAAAGCCGCTAAGAGGCACTGATTTTGCATGATCAGCCATGATCACATTGAATGGCTCGAATTGAATGGTCCTGGCTCAAAGGGCCGAATGGCCTACTCCTCCACCTATTTTCTATGTAGGGATTTTTAGTTAATATGATATCTTATGAACCCTATTTTTAACTTTCTACAATTAAAAACACCAGTATGTCTGTCTTATCAAACTTCAACATTATTTTAAAGACTTCTATTTGGACATTGCATCTCTCACTTTTCGTAGATGGCTGTCCCAGCCTATTTTCTTCATCCTGATCATTGTAAACTCCCTGCTGTTGTACTTCATGCCTCACTGGTTTAATGGTGCTTTTATTGTCACATGTGCAAAAGCGCAGTTAAATTATTTTTCTTACATACAGTCCAGTGTAGTATTGCCATATCTAAGTACAATCCCCGATTAGCAAAGTGTACAGAGATAGTCCACTGAGACCATATTCAAGAGGCACCAGATTTTGGTGCCTATTTCAACGTCCTTCCACACGCCTCCATATATTTAATAATGCTTATGTAGAAAAAATACTGTCCACTGTACTCCAAATATAAATGATGTTTGATATATTTTAAACATAATTTCTCTGCTTCAGTGTCACAAAGCTCTGTGCCTTCCTACAGAGAGAATTTGCATTCCCTGAAATTAAATAACATCTCAAGGATGTGCACCCATTAGTGTTTCAGATTTAGATCCCTGCTGCCCGACTGGAACTAAAATATTCTGATACATTGGCATAGCTGGTAGAGCTGCTGCTTCACTGTGCCAGAGTGCCGGGTTTGACCCTGAACTCGGATGCTGTTTGTGTGGAGTTTGCATGTTATCCATGTGACCACAAATGCTTCCTCTGGGTGTACTTGTTTCCACCCACATCTCAAAGATATACAGATTTGTAGGTTAATTGGCTTCTATAAATTGCATCTAGTAGGTAGGGGGCAGATGCGAAAATAGGATAACATAGAACACAGATCACATAGATGTGTGAACGGGTGATTGATGGTCAGCAAGGACTCGGTGGGCTATAGAGCCTGTCTCCATGCTGAATCTTTTAATCAATAAATTCAGGTTTGGCCCTGCTCTCCAAGGAAAGATAATTTGCTTAATAATATTGCGTGCGCTTACATGTTTGAGATCAATATATTTCAGATGGTGGTTGGGTTGAGTATGAGCTGAACTTGGTTTGAGATTATAAACAATTGGCTCATGCTGGCTTCAGACTGACTTTGGATTTAGATTCAGATTTTAGTTTAATATTTGAGCATCTCACTGATCAGAATCATTGTGGATGTAATTGTTAGCAGATCATTTCCGCTACCCGTTATACTTGTGAATGGCTTAATGGTCTAACTCCATTGGATAGCATGTAAACCAAAGCTTTTCACTGCACCTCAGCATACATGGCAATAATAAACCAATATCATTTGATGTTAATGAAAATGAAGATGATGGTGCATTACCAACTGGTTATGGCAATTGAGACCACTTCCACCCTTTAGGAGCTTGCAAAGAAATGATGAGATTTGTCTAGAATTGATTTGTTCATTTAAGAAGCCGTTAACTACTTGGGAACGGGTCTGCTGAACGCAGTGCCAAAGAACAGTTTGTGAACTCAAAGTTACAACTGATAATAACCTAGACAGTACTGTGAGCAATAACCCCTTCAATGGTAAGAAGATGTTACATGCATCATTAATAAGGAAGTCTGTTTTTCTGCAGTGTGTTCTGTGTGAAAGTTGTTAGTGAAATACTCAGTGTCCAATGTCTGCTAGATATGTTCAGTCTTCAGTCTTTTGGTTGTAGTTTTTATTTTGTTAGTTACGTTCAGTTTTTGTTAAGGTCTGCAGTTATTGCAATGTTTTACTCTGATGGCATATATTAAAATTAGTACGTTTGGTACGCCTAAATAAAAAGTTTTAAACGCTACGACTGGACTCAGTAAATCATTTAGAATTCAGTGATCCTACAAACGCCCACTAAATTTCACAGCATCAAAGGAGGCCATTCAGCCCAGCATAACTGTGCCAACAATTGGAAGGAACAACTTAATTAGTCTTACTGCAATGTGTTGATCCAAAATTTGACATTCAAACAAAATGAAATGACTTGGAAGGATATAGTGACACCATTACAATTTAGAATTAATAACAAAATAAAACAGAAAAGGTTGGAAACATTCAGCAAGCCAGGCAGCATCCGTGGAAAGAGTCAACATTTCAGGCCTAAATCTTTCCATCAGTAGAGTCTTGGACTTTAGACTTTAGAGAAACAGAGGAAACAGGCCCTTCAGCCCACCTAGTCAGCACCGACCAGCGATCACCCCGCACACTAGCACTCTCCTACACACAAGGGTACAATTTTCAATTTTTACCAAAACCAATTAACCAAAAAACACGTATGTCTTTGGAAAGTGTGAGGAAATCGGAGCACCCAGGGAAAACCCACGCGGTCACAGGGAGAATGTACAAACTTCATACGTACAGCACCCATGGTCAGGATCGAACCTGGGTTGCTCGCGTCGTAAGGCAGCAACTCTACCGCTGCGCCACCGTGTCGCTCTGAACGTATTCACCGTATTACCTTCCACAGATGCTCCCTGACTTACTGAGGGTTTTATTTCTGATTTCCAGCATTTTCACTTTTTAAACATTTTCATTTACATTCATTAGATGGCTTTGCTAAGTGCAAGATGTACACTGAATTGTTCACTAAATACTTGCACCACGTTTAAAGGTATAAAATATTCAATCGTCCAGATATTTAAGTCAACGGTATTTGTATTTCCAAGGACATTTTCTTTCCAACACTTCATTTATCAAGTGAATTACAATCAAACAGTACATTATGATAATGATTATTTGAAAAGAATTTCAAGCTAGCTTTTCAATTTATTCATGCAAACACAATAATATTAAAAGTAAATAATAATATTATAGAGCGGCATGGTGGCACACCAGTAGTTGTTGCCTTAAGGGCCTGTCCCACTTAGACCTCTACTCTGGCGACGTTAAGCGACTTTAAAAATCAAGGTCACGGTGACCTCCCTCGACTATGTGTACGACCTCCTATGACCTTCCAAGACTATGTTGAAGACCTCCCTCGACTATGAACAAGACCTCCTTCGACTATGTTGATACTGGCTTTGACTATGTACGTTGATCTCTGGCAAATCATTGTGAACAATGCATGCAAGGAAGGAGCTAGTTTGGAGGATGTTAGTAACAATACAGCTACTGCTGTTTGCAGTAGCCCTTTTGCTTCAGCAGCCTTTTAAGAAAGGCAGAAGGGGAAGAGCAAGGGTGAAGAGGAAGCACAAGAAGAGGTCTCAGTGGGTGAATGGAGATGATGTGATGGACTGTCCCAGTACACCAGATGACTGGAAGAGAGTGGCGCTGGGCTTTGACAAAGGATGGAACTTTAAACCCCTGTCTCACTGTGCGAGTTGGCCCACGAGTGACCCCGAGTTTTCACTCGTGGTGATCACGTAGCGGGAACGTCGGAACTCGCGCGTTCAACTTGTCCACTCGTGGCGCTAACGGCAGGTACTCGGGAAACTTGTTAACTCGTGAAAAAAATCAAACATGTTTGATTTTTTCCACGAGTCAAATTAACTGTTCAAGTTAAAAATGGAAACATTTAAACTCGTTGCAGTAACGTAATGGCCCGTGCGTTTACCATAGTGTCTCGTGAGTCTATCGTGGGAACTTTTTTATAATCTGAAAGGGACTGAACCAAAGTAGTATAATATGTATATACATATTATATATATATATATATTTCAATTCCAACCCCGAAGCAATTGAGAGGCGATTTCTTGGGGCCGTGTAATTTAACGTGTGTCTTTGCTTTTAAAAGTGAAGCTGTTTTAATTGTTTACGCTGCGCTGTGTTTCGTGTTGGGGAGAGTGCTGCTGTACAATGCTTTCGATTTTATACTGCCCTCCCCCTTCCACAGAAAAATGCCTAAATTTGTCTTTGTGCCCGCTCTCCTGGGAGCAATCCAAACCAGGGGAACAATGAACCCTCAGAGGCTTCGCGTTCCTTGCTCCTATATATGGACCTCGCTCGCTCGCAACTGTATGAGCGCTCGATCAACCAGACATCGGCCAACACGGAGGCCTGATTACTGAAAACAAAGTAAACCTGTACCAGACCTCATCATCTTCCTTCCGACAACCCGTAACCACGGCACCACACTTTCAACAGAAAACTTAATATTTAAAGAATATATTATGGGACATTGGATTGTCTGAAGAAGGGTCCCGAGCAGAAACGCCACATATGTGTGTGTGTGTGTGTGTGTGTGGCTGTGTGTGTGTCTGTGTGTGTGGCTGTGTGTGTGGCTGTGTGTGTGTCTGTGTGTGTGTCTGTGTGTGTGTGTGTGTGTTTGTGTGTGTCTGTGTGTGTGTGTGTGTGTTTGTGTGTGTGTCTGTGTGTGTGTGTGTGTTTGTGTGTGTGTATCTGTGTGTATCTGTGTGTGTGTCTGCTGTCGGGTCCCGGCGGCCGCTCAAAGTCACCCGAGCTGCTTCCTTCCTCTGAAGTGGTGGCCAGCTGCTGTCTGTGTGTATCTCTCTCTCTATGTGTGTGTGTGTGTATGTGTGTGTGTGTGTCTCTCTCTCTCTCCCTCTCTGTCTGTCTGTGTGTATCTGTGTGTGTGTCTGCTGTCGGGTCCCGGCGGCCGCTCAAAGTCACCCGAGCTGCTTCCTTCCTCTGAAGTGGCGGCCAGTCCTGCTGTCTGTGTGTATCTGTGTGTGTGTGTGTGTGTCTCTGTCTGTGTGTATCTGTGTGTGTGTGTGTGTGTATGTGTGTGTGTGTGTCTCTCTCTCTCCCTCTCTGTCTATCTGTTTGTATCTGTGTGTGTGTCTGCTGTCGGGTCCCGGCGGCCGCTCAAAGTCACCCGAGCTGCTTCCTTCCTCTGAAGTGGCGGCCAGTCCTGCTGTCTGTGTGTATCTCTCTCTCTCTGTGTGTGTGTGTGTGTGTGTGTGTGTGTCTGCTGTCGGGTCCCGGCGGCCGCTCAATGTCAGTCACCCGAGCTGCTTCCTTTTTTAAAATTATTTAAAATAGAGATCCATTGCAAAAAAGTATTTAAATACATAAAACAACAAGAAATGCTTGGTTACTGGAGGATGCGCATTTTCCCATTGTAGGTCATATCAATAGATGCCGCCGCGCTGAAATAACTCAAAACCACAGGATGGAGATGTATTTTAACATTGTTGCTTTATTAAAACATACCTTCATTCACGGTTGGCTCAAGAGTAACGGGAGAGGAACTTGGTAACTCGGGAGAAGAACTTGGAACATCGCAGCAATGACATACCCGTGGGAACTCGGTTACACACTTGATCATAAACTTGAAGTCTTGTGCACAGCCACGAGTCTGTCACTCGGGGTACCTCGTGGTCAACTCGCACAGTGAGACAGGGCCATTAAGCACACATGTGGGGCGGTGGATGTCAAGCATGCCATTCTTGTCCCTGTCCCTGTACCCCTCATTTCCCTTTTCGTACAGGATGGCATTCTGCTGGAACCATTCCTCAAGGTCCCCCTCCTGCTGCCTGGTGAAGGTGTGGGGCATAACCTTCCTCCAGCCCTCCCTCACCACCAATGGGGCATCTGCCTCTGATGCTGTGTCAGACACAGGAAAAAGGGCTGCTTTGCTGCCTTCAAATGATGCAGTGAAGGATGGGGTGGTGGCAGAGACTTAAAATACAAGTCTCCTCTCCAAAAAACTCTCCAGCTATGAATTAACATGCCTTGGAGTGACGGAGGTGACATTCCGCTGTTTGAATTAACTTTTTTTCACCCCGGAGCTATTACCTTCGACTACCTTCGACCACCTACGACTACCTACGACTAGCCTCACGCCCAACTATGACCTACCTACGATCTACCTACGAGTAAAAAGTATTGATTTTTTTCCATGGCGACCTTTTTTTACTCGTGGACATTTTTTATCAGGCTGGAAAAACTCCGCGGCCTACTTGAGGCCATGAGTATGCGGGGACCACTCATGAGCATGAGGAAGAGTTACGAAGACCTCCTACAACCATGCTGCAAGTATGAGTCAAGGGCAAACTCGTCAGAGGTCGCAAATTAGGTCGTGAAAGTGGGACAGGGGCTTTACTGCACTTGCAGCGCCAGAGACCCAGGTTCGATCCCAGCTACGGGTGCTGACTGTATGGAGTTTGTATGTTCTCCCCGTGACCGCTTGGATTTTTCCGAGATCTTCGTTTTCCTCCACACTCCAAAGACGTACAGGTTTGTAGGTTAATTTTCTTGGTATAAGTGTAAATTGTCCCTAGTATGTGTTAATTTGCGCGGATCGCTGGTCGATGCGTACTCGGTGGGCATAAGGGCCTGTTTCCGTGCTGTACATCTAAAAACTAAAAACAATATTATTGCAGTAAAAGATTTGGTCGGATATTGCTTCAATTTACTTTGTTCCAAATGCATCTCCCTCACGGCAGCTGAGTCTGAATTCAAAGCTCAGATTAATGGGAAACGCCACTGTGACTTTATTCTCTGCCAGTCATGCGTTTTAACCCAGCTGGCAAATCTGGTACCTTGGCACAGGCCAAGCGGAAACCTTATGCCAAGTTTCATGCTTGTCTGCTGACTAGAGTTCCTGTCCCTGTCTGGAACTAATAACATGAACATGTTCAACATATCTCTGGAGAATATCTGGAGAATATCACCGAATAGGTGACAACCACTCTGTTGCCGAAAACAGGCCCTTTGGCCCACCTGCCGATCAGCGATTCCCACACATTAACACTATCCTACACACACTAGGGACAATTTATACCAAGCCAATGAACCTGCACACCTGTATGTCTTTGGAGTGTGGGAGGAAACCAAAGATCTCAGAGGAGACCCAGGTGGTCACGGTGAGAACGTGCAAACTCCGTACAGGCAGCACCCATAGTCAGGATCGAACACAGGTCTCCGCCTCTGCAAGCGCTGTAAGACAGCAACTCTAATGCCGTGCAGCCCAGTGGGATAAATCAAACCAGTGTGAATGGGTGATTGATGGTTGGAGTGGACTCGCTGGGCCGAAGGCCTTGCTTCCATGCTTTATAACTGTAACGTTCCATCCTAACCTAAACTAAAAATGAAGATGCTGCAAGCTCCACTTCTTTCACTTCTTTATCTTTGGTTCAGAATTTACATTTCTTTTGACAATATTTTTGTGCTTGTCAAGATTAGTTCTGTGAAATGGAACTCAGTTTTATTGGAGACAACTGCAGTCAGATGGAAACACTCCCACAACAAATTAATAACGACTTGTAATAGATTAAAGGTTCCTCTCCAACAGTGTAAACAGCACAGTGGATTTCTCCCTTTTTCAGAGGTACTGTAAACCCTTTATTCTACCATAATATTAAAAGGATAACCTCCCGCATTGCATTAGTTTAGTTTCGAGATACAGCGTGGAAACAGGCCTTTCGGCCCACTGAGCCCACACCAAACATCGATCATCAGTTCACATGAGTTCCATGTTATCTGCTACACATTAGGAGCAATTTACAAGAGGCCAATTAACCTACAAACCTGCACATCTTTGGAATGTGGGAGGAAACCAGAGCACCCGGAGCAAACCTATGTGGTCACGGGGAAAACGTACAAACTGTGCAGAAACAGCACCTGTAGTCAGGATCGGACCCGGGTCTCGAGGCTGCAGCTCTACCCCATCTTGATCTGAAGGCAGTTAAATCAACGGGACTGCTTGCATTTCTCACGCCCGTCATTTTATTGTTTACTCTCGTTAAGATTTCCAAGTCCGTATCAAGAGCGCACGGTTGAGTGGAAGATAGCTTTGCGGTCATCTGCACGGACATCTTACGTGGCAGAAGGGTGACTTTCATCTTCCCACTCTGAAACATATGGGCTGACATGCATTCAAGAAAAAAGACCCTTTAAACCTTATCCTGCCGTTTGCATGTTGTATGATCTCACAGTCACAGTTTCCACCACATAGATAAAAGACCATTTTTTGGCCAAAAGACCACGTAACAACATAGAGAAAGTAAAAAAATTCTAATATGTGCCAAAGCTTGAAAAAGAAAATTCCAATCAATTCACTTTATAACTAATTACATGGAGAGGATTTTTAAACATTATAACCTATTTTCACATCATGTGCATTATGATAGATTAAATCAGAGCTTCTGCTGAGATTGAACTGATTTGAATCAGTTGAATTTTCTGTGATGTTTGGAGCCCTTTTTGAAGAAAAATAGTTTCCATGACATTTTCCTTCCTTTCCCTTCACTGTTGTCTAAACTGTTTTGCATCATTTCCTCGGGCTTTGGTTTGTACATATTAGATCGAAAGAAAAAACTCAAAAAGACTAGGAGTTGTAACAAACATAGCTGCTCATTCCAATGTTTCTTTCAAACAGACTCCAAAAACGTCAACAAAGTTACACCCCAGAGCTGTCAAATGCCTGAATCTGAAAGAGATTTCATGCTTAAAGCTGTAAAGGGCCTTTCCCACTTGGGCGACCTAATCCACGGGTACTGGCGAGTTTGCCCTCGACTCATACTCGCAGCATGGTCGCCACGAGGTCGTAGGAGGTCTTCATAACTCTCCTTCATGCTCAAGATGGTCTCCATGTACTCGAGGCCTCTGCTAGGTTGTGGCGTTTTTTTCAATATGTTAAAAAATGCCCGCAAGTAAAAAAAGGTCACCAGTGAAAAAATCGATACTTTTTTTATTCAGTCGTAGTAAGTCGTAGTAGGTCGGCATGTTAATCGTAGGTAATCGAGGGTAGTCGAAGATAGTTGAAGGTAGTCATAGATAGTCTTCATCATAGTCGGAGGTCGAAGGCAGGTCGAAGGAGATCGAAGGAGGTCGTCTTCACTCTCCACTATTCGGTGTCCAATTCTGCCGAAGTTAGTCTTAGCTAGTCGTAGCTAGTCGAAGCTAGTCTTCAACATACTCGAAGGAGGTCGAAGGAGGTCTTCTAGAGTGGCTTGCAAAAGTTTTAATACCCCTTGAACGTTTCCACATTTTGTCACGTTACAACCACAAAAGTAAATGTATTTTATTGGGATTGTATGTGATAGACCAACACAAAGTGATGCATAATTGTGAAGTGGAAGGTAAATGATACATGGTTTCCAAATGTTATTACAAATAAAAAACTGGAAAATGTGACGTGCAAAAGTATTCAGCCCCCCTGAGTCAATACTTTGTAGAACCATCTTTCGCAGCAATTACAGCTGCAAGTCTTTTGGGGTATGTCTCTACCAGCTTTGCACATCTAGAGACTGAAATTTTTGCCCATTCTTCTTTGCAAAATAGCTCAAGCTCAGTCAGATTGGGTGGAGAACAGCAATTTTCAAGTCTTGCCAGAGATTCTCAATTGGATTTAGGTCTGGACTTTGACTGGGCCATTCTAACACATGAATATGCTTTGATCTAAACCATTCCATTGTGGCTCTGGCTGTATGTTTAGGGTCGTTGTCCTGCTGGAAGGTGAACCTCCGCCCCAGTCTCAAGTCTTTTGCAGACTCTAGCAGGTTTTCTTCCAAGATTGCCCTGTATTTGGCTCCATCCATCTTCCCATCAACTCTGACCAGCTTCCCTGTCCCTGCTGAAGAAAAGCATCCCCACAGCATGATGCTGCCACCACCATGTTTCACAGTGGGGATGGTGTGTTCAGGGTGATATGCAGTGTTAGTTTTCCGCCACACATAGCGTTTTGCATTGAGGCCAAAAACTTCAATTTTGGTCTCATCAGACCAGAGCACCTTCCTCCACATGTTTGCTGTGTCCCCCACATGGCTTGTGGCAAACTGCAAATGGGACTTCTTATGGCTTTGTTTCAACAATGGCTTTCTTCTTGCCACTCTTCCATAGAGGCCCGATTTGTGGAGTGCACGACTAATAGTTGTCCTGTGGACAGATTCTCTCACCTGAGCTGTGGATCTCTGCAACTCCTCCAGAGTTACCATGGGCCTCTTAGCTGCTTCTCTGATCAATGCTGTTCTTGCCCGGCCTGTCAGTTTAGGTGGACGGCCATGTCTTGGTAGGTTTGCAGTTGTGCCATACTTTTTCCATTTTCGGATGATGGTTTGAACAGTGCTCCGTGAGATGTTCAAAGCTTGGGATATTTTTTTATAACCTAACCCTGCTTTAAACTTCTCCACAACTTTATCCCTGACCTGTCTGGTGGGTTCCTTGGGCTTTATGATGCTGTGTGTTCACTAATGTTCTCTAACAAACCTCTGAGGCCTTCACCGAACAGCTGTATTTATACTGAGATTAGATTACACACAAGTGGACTCTATTTACTAATAGGTGACTTCTGAAGGCAATTGGTTGCGCTGGATTTTATTTAGGGGTATCAGAGTAAAGGGGGCTGAATACTTTTGCACACTACACTTTTCAGTTTTTTATTTGTAAAAAAATTTGAAAACCATGTATCATTTTCCTTCCACTTCACAATTATGCGCCACGTTGTGTTGGTCTATCACATAAAATCCCAATAAAATACATTTACGTGTGTGGTTGTAACGTGACAAAATGTGGAAAAGTTCAAGGGGTATGAAAACTTTTGCAAGTCATTGTACATAGCTGAAGGAGGTCTTCAACATGTCATTTTTTTAAACTCTTCTAAACTCGCCAATTAGGTCGCCAAGTGGGACAGCCCCTTACAACCCTTTTCCAACTATACTGCTTGATAGGTCCTGATGTTTACTCACCTTGAGTTCTTCAACTCCCTCCCCCACCCGCCAACCCCTTACTTTCAGTCGGGGGAAGGGTCCTGAACTGAAACATCATCCATCCTTTTTCTCCAGAGATGCTGCCTGACCTGCAGAGTTACTCCAGCACTTTCTGTCTATCCTTGGTATAAACCAGCATCTGCAGTTCCTTGTTTCTGTATTTCCAAATACATATCAGAAGTAGTTTGGATCTGCACCAAAACAAATTAAAAGGATTATCAACTGTTTTCAGGTTAGTTACAGACAGATTTATACTGTCTGTTGCTTTCAGGCTTTCAGTATTTCTTTCAAGTTTAAATCTCCATGGTGTGGTGAGCCAAGTGCTGAGATACAGGTCCTGTTTTCCAGGTTTCAGAGCAAATCAGGCCATGGGTGTATTCGTAGGATTCCCATTTGGGTGCGATATAACTAGAATAAATAGCGGGAGAGTACACTGACCTGGTTCCGCAGTCCGCCAAGTCTTCGGGTCCTCCAGGCAGGTTCCCCGTTCTGCGGCCACAGCACCTCATGAAGGCCTCTGTTGCACGGCACCTTGGGAAGGCCTCTGCACTAATTGGGGCCGGCTCTCACTCAAAGTATGAACACCATCCCATCAGTCGTGTCTGTCCCCCACCCCACACATCATCGCAAAATGATTCCACAATCCTCAACATCCACCGCCTTAGCAACGTGTAGTATCGGCATGTACCAGCAGTTACAGGGTGGCTCAGTGGCACAGCAGTAGAGCTACTCCCTTACAGCGCCAGAGTTCCGGGTTCCATCCTCACTATGGGTGCTTGTCTGTACGAGGGCCACAGTCTAACGCCCTTCCGCTGCTAGACATGGGGGGTACGGTATGGTGGAGACGCCCCTCAATATAAGGGAAGGTATCCCACGCCACTGTGGCACGAGTGGGGGACTGATTTGTGGAAATTTGGGGGAAAGAAATATCTAAACTGTATTGATCTATTGTACAGCCTCCGAAAATGTCGGATGGATTTTCCGCAAGGTTACTGTATTGTATATATTTATCATTCGAATAAAGTATATTTTGAAATAAATAAAAAAAAAGCTTGTCTGTACGACATTTGTACGCTCTCTCCGTGACCTGATTGGGCTTCCTCAGAGATCATCGGTTTCCTCCCCATATTCCAAAGACGTGTAGGTTCGTAGGTTAATTGGCTTGGTATAAAATGTAAAATTTTCCCTGGTGTGTGTCGGATAGTGTTAGTGTGCGTGGATCACTGGTAGGTGCAGACTCGGTGGGCCGAAGGGCCTGTTTCTGCACTGTATCTCTAAACTAAAGTAAAACATTAATCTAAACCAGCAATATTCCATAACCTGGGCAATAAGGTTATTGACAGATTTACCCTAACTTCAGTCCATAACTCCTGCACACTACATTGTTGACGTCAGAAGATGAAGGCCAAGGATCCCCAAACCTGTTTCCATTGATGGGTCAGTGTTGGAGAGAGTCAACAACTTCAAGTTCCTCAGTGTGCATTCACAAAGCATCATAGAAACATAGAAACATAGAAAATAGGTGCGGGAGTAAGGCCATTTGCCCCTTTGAGCCAGCACCGCCATTCAATGTGATCATGGCTGATCATCCAAAATCAGTACCTCGTTCCTGCATTTTTCCCCATATCACTTGATTCCATTAGCCCTAAGAGGTATATCTAACTCTCTCTTGAAAACATCCAGTGAATTGGCCTCCACTGCCTTCTGTGGCAGAAAATTCCACAGATTCCCAACTCTTATTTTTTGTTTGTTTTTTGTGTGTATGTATGTGTGCCTGTGCATTTCGTACATACATATCTATCTATACTATTCCTAAAACTCTCATCTTGACCACTTCCGGTCTGCGTTGTTTTTAAATTTGCGCAAAAACGACCCCCCATAGCGCTACGATTTTTCGCCACCTTACTCACCATTCTCCTCTGCTGCAAGTCAAATGAGTTTTGTTCCGATCGGTGAAATAGTACAAAAGTTATGAAGGTTTAAAACTCGTAAAAAACGCCCCTTCTGGAACCCGCTGTCAATAACGTCGTGAGGAGAATATAAAGCTGAAGGGGCGCAGGGTGTTGAGCAGCTCGCGGAGAGTAAGCGGCTCGCGGAGAGTTAGCAGTGCGCGAGCTGCTTTTGCGGCGACCAGCATGACCAGCCGGAAGCTGCTGAATTGAACGGGAAGCCTCTGAGTGAAGCCGGAGTGGGACCGGGATCTACTGCGGAGGGCCGAAAGCTGAAGGTGTGGGGTGAGCAGAGAGCGAGCCCCCCCCCTCCCCACACCCCCCCTCCCCATACCCCCCCTCCCCCCTTTCCCATCCCCCCCCAACCCCCTTCCCCCACCCCATTCCCCATTCACTTTTTTTTTCTCTTGTTTATTATATTGTTTACAGTGTAATAAGTTTACATATTCTGTTGTGCTGCTTCAAGTAAGAATTTCATTGTTCTTTCTTTCATTGTTACACTCTTGACTCTCTGGGTGAAAATGTTTTTCCTCATCTCAGACCTAAATGGCCTACTTACCCCTTATTCTTAAACTGTGACCCCCTGGTTCTGGACTCCCCCAACATCGGGAACATTTTCCTGCGTCAAGCTTGTCCAATCTCTTAAGAATTTTATATGTTTCTATAAGATCCCCAACACATTCAGCGTAAGACTGTTCTCCCAAGAGATGACAGAAACTGCAGGGTTTTCTTCTATAAATTACCCTATTTTGCTGACCAGTCTCACTGTCTGTTTTTTGACATTCGTCTGCATTGCAAATCTAATTCACTCTCTTTCCACCCACTTATCTGCTGCATTTGAATTGATTAAATATTACGGTGGAAAATATTTAATGCAGTGGTAATTATATGACTGAGTGGGAGGATAACGGATTCCTTTGATCAGATTAGCACATCCACACTTTCACGTTTGCAAGCTTATTTTTTTATTGCTTGGTATTCTTTTATTAACCTGCAGAATAAATTTGAAATATATAAAATCCATCTGCTCGTCCACACTGCAGAATCTTCGAAACGCTATAGAGCAAAAGCGAAATAAAAAGGCAAGAAAATATGCAGTCACCAACGGCTGTTCACGATCGTTTAGAGAAGTTCAGATGAAGAACAAGGTGTTACAGAGCAGATGCTGGAAGTAACACTTCAACATTTGCGTGCTGCTAGTTTGTTGATCACAGCAAAGTTAGAGAAACAGAACCTCACAAGAATACATAAGTAGGGCATCTTTTGCTTTATACAGCAAAGTGCCATCAGTTCCAATGTCAGTAACCCTTTCCTAAGAAAGAAGCAACATTTCTTGAGGAAACCACAAAGTGCTGGAGGAACTCAGTGGGTCAGGCAGCATCTGTGGAGGGAATGTACAGGCAACGTTTAGGGTCCACCATTTCCTCAGAAATGCTTTGGAAGGAACTGCAGAGGCTGGTTTACATCGAAGATAGACACGAAAAGCCGGAGTAACTCAGCGGGTCAGGCGGCATCTCAGGAGAAAAAGAATAGGTGATGTTTAAGGGTCGAGAACCTTCTTTAGACTGGGGAACTAGACAAGGGAAACTAGAGATATGATTTCCTCAGAAATGTTGTCTATTTATTTCTGAACAGATGCTGCCCGGCCCGCTGAGTTCCTCCAGCACTTTGTGTTTTGCTCAAGATTTCAGCATCTGCAGTTCCTTCTGTCTCCATTTCTTTATTCATTATTCTTCTATTGACATATCAATCTCATGCAACCACACCTCAAATGCTGCATCCTGCAAAGTGAATGCTTCCCGGATGAATAAGTAGAAAGGAAATAACCTACCCGGCAAGCATGGAAACAAAGTGACTCCCTATACATGGCAGAAGAGCAGGCTAGGACTACTTGGAATGGTGTAGAGGTGTACAAAATCTTTAGAGGAACAGATCAGGTAAACACACAGAGTCCCTTGCCCAGAGTCAGGAAATCGAGAACCAGAGGCACAGGTTTAAGGTGAGGGGGAAAAGATTTAATAGGAACCAGAGGGGTATCTTATTCACACAAATGGTGGTGGGTGTTTGGACCGAGCTGCCAGAGGAGGTAGATGAGGCAAGGACTATTGCAACATTTAAGAAACATTTAGACAAGCACATGGATGGAATAGGTTTAGAGAACAATGGACCAAATGCAGGCAGGTAGGACTAGTGTAGATAGGATATATTGGTTGGTGTGGGCAAGTTGGGAGGAAGGGCCTGTTTCCACTCCGGATGACTCTAAATGTGGGACCCAGCAACAGTCGTAGGCTTTCCATAAACTTCAATCATGTTGCACACAAAAACATTTTGCTTTGTGAATGAATTTTTGGGCCACTCTGTACAAGACGTGTGCAGTGTGGTGGTGAGTCATTGAAGCTGCAGTAACGCTGTAGGGTTTTAATACATGAGAAAAAACTGGCAGCTTTGAAACAGAAAATTGTTCAGATGTGTGTCTTCCCGAGGCAGAGAACAATTCTGGTATTTACCAGACACAAATTAGGCTGAAACCTCTCAACTATACATATAAATTAGATTCACTATATCTTATGTAACTGCGTAGTTAATGGAAAATTATACACTAATTATCTAGTTTGCCAAGTCTAAATTTGGCTCAATTGCTTTCTGAGCAGTGATATTCTTTGAGAAGTTGGCATTTATTTAAAGGTGGCTGCATTTACTAGGCCAGTTATACAACTCCTTTGCATTGGTGTCTAGTGTTTCATGCTTCATGTCAATGTAACATTTCTTGTTGCGTAACGCAACTGTGAAATAAGACAGATTTAAGTGTGAGAACACCTCTGCCTATCAGTCTCGCACCATTTCGGCTTTTTTACAACACGCAGTCTCTGCTCCCAAGTCAACGTCCAAAACTTCCCAGGTGTTTCCATTGATTTGGAGTTTGGAAAAGTATGGAATTTCCATCTGCCGCAAAGTTCAGTTTAGAGATACAGCATGGAAACAGGCCCTTTGGCCCACCAGATCCATGCCGACCATCGATCACCCACACACTGGTTCTATGTTATCCCACTCTCGCATCCCTCACTTTAGGAGCAACTTAGAGAAGCGAATTAACTTACAAACCTGCACGTCTTTGGAATGTGGGAGAAACCTATGAGGTCACAGGTAGAACATACAATCTCTGCACAGACAGCAACCTTAGTCAGGATCGAACCCGGATCTCTGGCGCTGTGAGGCAGCAACTAGCACTGCCTCACCACATCGCTATTAAACAGATTATTGTAATCCAAGTGAATTTGGCCAAACCAGTACAAACGATTGTGCAGTATTAAATTGAAGGAATTACATTTAAAATCTTTGCATTTCTTGTTATCTTCTATAATGGTCAACCATTGTTAGATCACACTGGTCAAACCGAAGGTCAACTTATCAACATTGTGCTGGGTCATGCATCATGTATTCTTACCCAGCCTTCCACTCCCTATCCTTCTTACATTGGATTTCATCCGAAGACTTTAGCCTGCATCCTCACTATCTAGATAGGACTGAGAACTGAAGATGCAGACTCAAGACCTGTGCTCACAAACATAAATGTTTAGGTTTATTATTGTCACATATACCGAGGTACAGTAAAAAGCTTTGTTTAAAAAAAAAAATTAAACTTTTTTTTGTTGTTTCTTGTGTGTTTTACGCAATACTATGTTTACATATCCGTTGTGCTGCTCCAAGTAAGAATTTCATTGTGCTTTTAGTTTAGTTTTGGTGAGAGGTATAGACCAGAAACAGGCCCTTCGGCCCACCATGTCTGTGCTGACCAGTGATCCCCGCACATTAACACTATCCTATACACACTAGGGACACTTTACAATGTTACCAAGCCAATTAGCCTACAAACCCGTACGTCTTCAGAGGAAACCGGAGCACCCGGAGGAGACCCACGCAGGTTACAGGTGAACGTACAAATTCCATACAGACAGCACCCATGGACAGGTTTGAACCCATGTCTCCAGTACTGTAAGGCAGCAACTCTACCACTGCGCCCACCGTAAGGGACATGTGACCATAGAACACTCTTGACTCTTTTGCATGGTATCCAATCAGATCAGATAATTCTCTTCGTAAATACAAGCAAGGCAAACTCAAGTACAATAGGTCGAGCAAAGGGGAAGAAGCAGAATGCTTAGATTTATAGATAGAAAAGAGATTTAGACTCAAAATGCTAGAGTAACTCAGCGTGTCAGGCAGCATCTTTGGAGAACATGGATAGGTGACCTTCAGGTCAGGAGTCTTCTTGAGACTAATTGTGAGGAGGGGGTAGAAAGCTGGAAGAGAGAAGGGGCAGGACAAGGACAAGGCCTGGCAGGTAGGAAGTGGATACAGGTGAGGGGGTTGGGGGGTTGATAGGCAGATGCTTGTTACTAGGCCAGGGATGAACAGACAGAAGGTACAAAACAAAAGGATTGATGAGTGGCGAATTGGGAAGCTTGAGGAAGGAATGTAGGCACAATGGGTGGGGTAGAGGAGAAATAGCTGCAAGCCCCGGTGGGGCACAGAGGCGAGAGGGGTAGGGTGGGGAGAAAGGGGCAGTGGGGAAGAAAATGGAGAGATGGGGTTGTAGTTACCTAAAAACCAGAGTATTCAATGTTAATAACATTGGGTTGTATGAGACCCAAGTGGAATCTAAGGTGTTGTTCCTCCAGTTTACGTGTGGCGTCATTCTGGCAATAGTGGAAGCCCAGGCCTGAGAGGTTAATATGGGAATGGGAAGAGGAGTTAAAATGGTTAACTACCAAGAGATCCATTGCAGCAATTGTATCACATGATAGTAGATCCTTCTCTGGGAAGAGAATGCAAAGGGTTGCCATACTCCAATGCCATTTTGAGTCATAGGCTCCTGGTTAAGCAATACTTTAATGTTAAGATTTCTAACATTGTGGTCAAGTTCCTCCATAGGTTTATCTCTGATATCTCTTCCAGTCTTGGACCTCTGAGGATGTGGTGCCCAGGACTGAAGACAATAGTCTAATGCGGCCTCACCAAAGTCTTAAATGACTGCAATATGACCTCCCAACTTCTATACTCAATACTCTGACTGATGAAGGCCAATATGCCAAAAGCCTTTGTGACCACTCGATCTGCCTGTAATGCCACCACATGTTGTGTTTTGCATGAAAATAGTAATTGTTAATTGCAACTGTTCGGGAATGCGCTGATAAATGCGATCATTTTCTCAGTGCACATGCATTAGGAAATGCCTTTTTAACATGTATCGCCATATACTTAGTTCATGGAGAGCCTGATTAGTAAATGCCAGTAAATCAATGAGACATTTCCATATGATTTGTTGAACTTGTTTTCATTGATTTGCAAATCAGGTTGCTCAGAGAGGTATCCACTCATTCTGCAAGATATTTTACCTGAGTTCTCTCCTTTTATAAAGGTTCTCCAATCTACATAATAGTGGCTGTTAAAAAGCGTTCACAAAGTGACCAAATTCAGTACAGCAAGGAGATTGTGAACCTCATGACCTGGTGTTAAGATAACAACTATCTCTCAATGTCAGCAAGACAAAGGAGATAGTGATTGACTTCAGGAAGCAAAGCGATACATTGACAGCACCAAAGTAGGGATGGTTGAAAGTTTCAAGTTCCTAGGTGTAAACTTAACCAGCAATTTGTCCTGGACTAACCATATCGAAGCAATGGCCAAGAAAACACACCAACGCCCCAACTTCCTTAGAAGGCTTAGGAGGTTCGGCATGACTCACCAACTTCTACAGATGCGCCGTAGAAAGCATTAGATCAGGATGTGTCACCGCATGGTTTGGGAACTGCTCCTTCCAAGACCGCAAGAAATTGCATAGATTGTGGAAGCAGCACAGACCATCACAGACCACAAACCAGCCTATCTTCCATTAGACTCCATCTAAACTTCACGCTGCCTTAGTAAGGCCACCAGCATAATCAAGGACCAGTCTCACCTCAGTCAGGTGGCTCAGCACTTCAACTCCCCCTCCCATTCCGTATCCGACCTCTCGGTCCTGGGCCTCCTCCACGGCCAGAGTGAGCAACACCGCAAGTTGGAGGAACAGCACCTCATATTCCGCTTGGGGAGTCTGCATCCTTTGGGCTTGAACATTGAATTTTCTCAATTCTGTTAACCCTTGCTGTCTCCTCCCCTTCCCACCTCTCCCTCAGCCCTCGGGCCCTGCCATTCCCTCTCTCTCTATCTCCCTCCCCCACCATACTCGCACCAGCTTCTCATTTTCACACCACAAACAGCTTACAATGGCTTGTTCCCTTTATCATCGATACTTTTTTGCATATCTTTCATTCATTGTTCTTTATCTCTCCAATCATCGTCTATATCTCTCGTTTCCCTGATCCCTGACCAGTCTGAAGAAGGGTCTCGACCTGAAACGTCGCCTATCTCCTTCGCTCCTTAGATGCTGCTGCACCCGCTGAGTTTCTCCAGCCTTTTGTGTACCCTCACCTCAGTCACTCCCTCTTCTCTCCTCACCCATCAGGCAAGAAGTACAGAAGTGTGAAAACGCACAGCTCCAGATTCAGCAACAGTTTTTTCCCAGCTGTTATCAGGAACTGAACCATCCTATCACCAACGAGAGGGCAGTCCTGAACTACAATCTACCTCATTGGAGACTGTCAGACTATCTTTAATCTGACTTTACTGGACTTTATCTTGTACTAAATGTTATTCCATTTATCATGTAGCTGAGCACTCTGGATGGCTCACATGTATTAATATATAGTCTTACCACTGACTAGTTAGCATACAACAAAAAGCTTTTCACAATGTTTAGACAAAACTAAACTAAACTAAATTAAAACTAAATTAAACTAAGGGCTATATTTATCAATAATTGTAAGTCAAACTCATGTGAGCAATAATTACCATTATTTCTGATTAAATCTAATTTATTTCAGACTTAACTGTGGAAAGCTTCTTCAAAGCTATTATCAAGCAACTGAACCATCCTATCACCAACTGGAGAATGGTCCTAACCTTTAATATACCTCATTGAGACCTTTGAACTATATTTAATTGGATTTTATCTTGCACTAAACATTATTCCCTTTATCCTGTATCTCTACAATGTGGAAGGCTTGAATGTAATCATGTGGAGTATTTTCGCTGAGTGGATAGCATGCAAATGAGCTCTTGACTGTACCTTAGTACAGGTGACAATAATCAACTAAACTCAAATAAACTTGAGCAGTGCTCACAATGACGAGAAGAGCATTTTTGTTTTTCCTCTTAAACTTGCTTCATTTTGGAAAGGTTCTTGTCTGTCAGACTTCTGCATCTGGAGAGAGATTTCTTCCACAAATGTGAGAGGCATTTTAAGCACCTTCTTGTGCCTGCCAACCGTGCTGTAAGTTCAATTCTTTCTAGGCAATATCTGGATGAAGAAAAATATTGTTCATTTGCATCTTTTGCTCCATATCTATAGTTTTCTTCGCTTTTTTCAAGTAGGGCCGCACAATGATGCTTCCTTACTGCCTTACAGAGCCAGAGACTTGGGTTCAATCCTGACCACGGGTGCTGTTTAAATAGAGTTTATACATTCACCCTTTGACTGTGTGGGTTTCCTCCGGGTGCTTGATAAGGGATTTAGAAACTGGGCAGATAAAGGGCTTGTTACTGTGGACCAGCTTTTTTGTGGGGGAGTCTTGAAATCTTACAAGCACTTGCAGAATGAATTTGGACTGTCAGGGTCGGATTTCTTTAGGTTCCTTCAAATACGGCACTACTCACAGACACATGTAGATTGGGAGCAGATATGTAGACTACCTTCAAATTTGGAAAATACTTTCTTGATGACTATAGAGGGAGTGTTACAAAATAATTTGATATCCCATTTATATCAAGGACTTCAAGACTATATAAAAGGAAATACTATAGAAACAAAACAGAAATGGGAATTGGAGATCTGTAATATCTTATCCTGGAAATGATTCCTTCCCCTCCAGGATTCTTCCGGCAGGTGGTATGGAAGCCAGTTTTAGAACCAAAGCAACACTCAGTGCAATCTTCACAAAAAAGCTTGTTCAGCTTTCTACATGTGCAAAAAACTTGGCAAAGGCCTGGTGTGTGAAGCCCGTATCTCACTGTGAGCATGACACCCCCTAATTAAGGTGGAAATAGGTGCAGGCCCTTTGGCCCTTCAAGCCTGTCCTACCCTTCAACATTGACTGATCTCTGAAGTCACCAACTCCTCCTTTGTGCCAATTCCCCAGAAACCTATAATTCCTCAATCTTTCAAATATTTATTTCTCCACCTTAATTATATTTAATGATCTGGCTGGTTCAGAGCATTCCAGAAATTCATTACTCCACGGTAGCGTTGCTGTCCCACCGTGTCAGAGACCCAGGTTCGATCCTGACCTCAGGTGCTGTCTGTGCGGAGTCTGTATATTCTCCCAGTGACCACATGGTTTTTCTGCGGGTGCTCCAGGTTCCTCCCATAATCGGAAGTCGTGCATGTGTGTAGGTCAATTGCCCCTGGTGTGTAGGTGCCTCAAAACAAGTGTATTTCTCCCTTCCCCCTAGTCTTTCTCACATATTTCTCCCTCCCCCCCTAATTTTCCACCCACTTTCCTTCCTCTAGCTTCACAATTCACAACTCTTCAATCCTTTTGTCTCACACCTTCTGTCCTTTCATCTTTGACTTTTCTGCAACCATCTGTCTATTAAAACAACCAGCTCACTTGAATCAAGCTATTATCTTCCAGGCTTTGATCTGCTTCACCCCTCTTTCAGCTTTCTTCTGCCCCCCCTTATGATCAATCTAAAGCGGGGTCCTGACCCAAAACCGTGTTCTCCCGTGATGCGCTCTGCCCCGCTGAGTTACTCCTGTATTTTGTGTCTTTTTTTGTGAACCCGCATCTGCAGGTTTGTTTTTCTACTGATCAATTGATTGAATTAATTGCCTGAAAGTCATTAACGTTATAGAATTGCAGTCTTCTCCATCAGCAATAAGTTGGATATTAGCAAAATAAGATTATTGATTAGTATTGTGCTTTAGTGGTTGATTGCTGAGCTTTTATGGATGATGTTCTCCATATATATACAGAATTATCAGAACAGACTACTGACCATTTAGCCAACTACTTTACTTTATGTTAGACTTTAGACTTTAGAAATAAGCACGGAAACTGGCCCTTCAGCCTACCGACCTGCGCCAACCAGCGATCACCTGTACACTAACACTATCCTACACTCTAGGAAGAATTTACTATTTTGTTGAAGCCAATTCACCGACAAACCTGCAGGTCTTTGAAGTGTAGGTGGAAACCGGTGCACCCGGGGAAAACCCACGCAGTCGCAGGGAGAACGTACAAACTCCGTAAAGACAGTAGCCGTAGTCGGGATTGAACCCGGGTCTCTGGTGCTGAGAGGCAGCAGCTCAACCGCCGCGCCACCGTGCCGCCCATACTCCCTGCCAATGTTTATGCTCCACATCATCCTTCACCACAGTTTATCCCTCATATTTATCGAGCTTCCTATTAAATGCACGCAACTGATTTGTCTCGGCTATTAACTTCTGGCATGACTTGTGCCTGCGCATCAGCCAACTGAATGGCTGGTTGAAGTAAGTGTTATCCTTCCAATAACAAGGCAGCACTAGTGGGATGATCACAGTGCAATCTTCCAAATGGATTCAAAAGTGAAGCCTTCGGTCGAGCAAATCACTTCATCACAAAGCAAATTTCAATAATTAATCAGCATTTCATGTCACTTTTTAAGTATTGCTCATAAATCTTATTAAAAATTTTAAAACAACCAGAACATACAGGTATTCAATTTGATGGATGTTTTCTTGTGCTAATGTAAGAGGAAAGCGATAAAGCGATTAAGGAACAAGATGAAGGGTCTCGACCTGAAACGTCACGCATTGCTTTTCTTCAGAGATGCTGCCTGACCTGCTGAGCTACTCCAGCATTTTGTGTTTATCTTCGGTGCAAACTAGCACCTGCAGTTCCTTCCTTTGCAAGATGAAAGAGTGACTCTGTGTGTGTTTGTTTGTGTGTATGAACGCCTGCACATTGTTCTTGGCACGATTAACTGGAAGGGACAATGGGGCACACTCCTTATATTTGACACCCACAGAAATTCATCTCCATTTGGCATTTGGTTTATGTTAGCCTGTGACCCACTCTACAATCTGAAGGCCCCACAACAAAACCAATCTCAATGAGGATTGGTATCAAGCAAGGACATTCTAGTGTTCTGACACATTTTCTAATCTTTCAGGAATCCAATGCCGCACATCAGCTCCAATTATTTTTTTTACTGAAATGTTGTTAATAGTGTCATAGAGAGTCATTGAATCATAGTCATTGATAGTCATAGAGTCAGCAACACAGAATCAGGCCCTTCGGCCCAAATCATCCAAGCCGATCAAGATGCCCCTTCTCAACGAGTCCAATTTGCCCGCGTTTGGGCCATAACCCTCTAAGCCTTTAACATCTATGTAACATATAGTGCTAATGGAAACCTGTTCCACCCACAATGTCTCCAGTGTAGAACCAAGGTCACTCCACCTCAGTCACCAAGGTGTAGTATGTGGATGGCCCTTACCTTTGTAGCCTGAACTCGAGGCCATTGCCAAACTGTTCACTGAAGCACCCAAGAAGTTGGGCTTCACGCTGAGTGCCTACAAGACAATGCTGCTCTACTCTCCTGCCTTCACTGCCCCACAATGGTCTCTGGTAATACAGGTTCACAGTGGGACCCTGTGAAGCATGAACCTCACCGCACTTCTCAGGGTAAAACATTCAGCAAAGGCAGACATCGGTGGGAGATTCACCATTGCTTTCAATGCAGCAGATCAACCTGGGTCCGTTGAAGAAAAGTATATTGGAAGAGCAAGACCCCAGACTTGGTACAAAATTGATGGCCTATTAGGCAGAAGTGATCCCTGCCCTGGGGACCTGCAATATATACAACGGGCACCTCAAGGCATAGAGAAATATACCACTCAGGTTGTCTCTGCAAAATCTTCCAAATTCACTGGATACAGGGAGGAAAGGCCCATACACACAGAGCAATTCCCCATGCAAACCATTACTTCAGTTTCCCCTCACTTCCACAGTAGACTGATATAGACAGTTTCCTTAAAGAGTTGCCTCACCTCCCAGCCTTCAGTGGACAATGTATGTGTGTGTGTGTGTGTGTGCACCCGTGTGTGAGTGTGTGTGTGTGTGTGTGTGTGTGTGAGTGTGTGCGTCCACACACACACAGTAGTTTGTGTGCATGTGTGAGTGGCGACGATGAGCTGGGATGGTGGGAGGTGGGAGCAGAGATAAGGGAGAGATGGTGGGTAAGATGCAGCGATCTGGGTAGAAAATTGAAGCAATTTTACGAGCCAAATGGTTTAACTGGAAGTAGAAAAATGCCTGTGGGTATTGAAAATGTGATGTGGAGTCAAGTCAATCATTTCTACAATTGGATCCAGATTCAAGGAACGTCTATGCATCTTTGTGCAACAGGAACAGATAGGAACAGTTTACCTGAGGGCATTGTCATTTGAATAAGAACTCAAACATATCAAATCTGTTTCTGACACACCCTTGAGTTGAACAAGCTATTTTTAAAGAGGGAAAATTTTGCAGAAGAGTTCAAGTTATTTTGCACGGATAATATTTCAGCACAGCCGATGCTGAATACAGCAAGCTATGCCCTGCGCAAAATTAATTTACTTTGGCATTTTTCTCGAGTGTTAGACATTTATCAAAATTCAGTTTAATATTTCATGAACGGATGAACACTGGACTTGTGACTCACTATCACTAATTCAGTACTCTGTGCTTTTCAGAATATTGTGGTCATCAAATATAGGTAGAAGAAAGTACAGCGGGTGGCACGGTGGTCAGCAGTAGAGTTGCTGCCTTACAGCGCCAGAGACCCGGGTTCCATCCTGACTACGGGTGCTGTCTGTACAGAGTTTGTACGTTCACTCTGTGACTGTTTTCTCTGGGTGCTCTGGTTTCCTCACAAACTCCAAAGACACACAGGTTTGTAAGTTACTTGGCTTCTGTAAATTATAAATTGTCCATAGTTTGTAGATAGTACTAGGGTACTGTGTGACCTCTGGTCGGCGCGGACTCGGTGGTTGGAAGGGCCAGTCAATAGTCTATCGTTTATCTCACATCTAGCCGCTGCTGCTTTCAATGTACCACTAAGTATCCATTCACTCTATAGTGTCACCCAAACTATTTGCAGATGAGAAACAACTTCCGCTTGATAAGGCTGGATAACATTGGTCAAGTGTCAACGATCAATGGTTGTTTATTGTTAAATGTAGAGACAGGCGTACAGTGATATTAGTTTTCTGCATTCAGTTCAGTAAAGTATCACCTGGGCGAGGGTGTTTGGTGTTGTGAGACCCGAAACACCCGATGACCCCAGATCACATCACTGAGGATGTGTCCCAGCTCATCTAGAAGATGTATATATTTCACATTGAAGTCTGGCTCAGCCGGTGGCCCTAGAAATAGACTGGGTGACAACCAAGAATAGTTTGGTGACTACTGGAGAGACAGTTGTTGGCACAGAAAGACGGCACCCGGGACAGGCCGGGTTAGCACCCCAGTCTGTGTCTTTCATGAGAAACACAGCCAATAAACCTATGGAAAGGCCTAATGAACCACCGTGGCCTAAAAATCCATCAGGCGAGAATTAAATGCTTGGAGAAGGGGAAAGAGGTGCAGCGCACAGGCCTTGAACCTGATGAGACGCAGGAGGAGCCCGGCCAGGACTCACCCCACAGAGTCCAGTCCCTCCACACACTAGAGTCTCCCAACCCCTGCAGAGTAGTTATTAAGATGGTTGATCCGTGGGCGGTTGCTGCTGGGACGCAAGTCGGGGCCTGATCAACCCCGGCTGGGTCGGCTGGGCGAGGGTGTCTGATGTTGTGAGACCCGAAACACACGATGACCCCAGGTCACATCACTGAGGATGCGTCCCAGCCCATCTAAAAGATGTATATTTTTCACACTTACTGCACAATCCCCAATCAGTACAAAGTATATAGAAGTATCCACTGTTACTGCATGCAGAAGTCGCCACGTTTTGGCGCCATTTTCAAAGTCCCGCGCCGGATCTTCTGGAGTGGCGCTCGATCTAGGTGAGCCCCAGGTTGTTGCAGGGCCTCCAGCCGTTGTCTCCATCCAGATTGTCCAGCAAACCGTCGTCCCTTTCCTTGCCTGGCCACCCTCAGCCTTTGTGCCCCGGGGACGTCTCCAGCAGCTGACCTTGAGGGTACGGGTGGTAAGACCCTGGTTCACCCTCTCCTGGTCCGTGCTCTTGCTTCCACCGTCGCTGGCTCCCTCCGTCCTCCTCGCCGCATCTCTGGTCATCAGGGGCCGAGCAGGGTCTGGACTTGGCAGCTCACTCTACAGGCCACGTGGACTACTGCTGCTTTCATCCCAACACATGGCCTGCCACGACTTACAAAATGCATTCATTGTCTATCAGTGCATCTTTGTCCCAGCTTTCTCTGTTATTTTATTCTGCTTCTTCCAGCTCTGAATTGCAATCAAACACTTTAACTATTGTTTCTCTGTCACACCTTGAAGTGAACTGTTGAACATTTCCAGCTCTAACTAGCTTTTATTGTAGAATAGACCCTGCATCTGTCTGAATAATGCCAGAGAAACATTCTGCATCCAGCTAATGTAACACTCCACCAATTCACCTCAGAGCTTGTTTCAAGAGCAAGCCTCAAATGGTGCTCGCAACGGCAGAGTTGTCACATCACAAGGTGTTTACTACTGAGAAAATCAGCTCAGAATTGCTGCCTGGCCAGAATCAAAGAAGGAAGGAAGGGAATCTGTAGATCAAGACCATCGGAGGAAAGCAAAAGCATAAGAGATGAAAGGGGAGAGAATTTCCAACACCCAATTACTCTGTGCAAGGTGCTTTCAAAATAATGTGATTCCTTGGAAAAAAGCCATTGTTTGATTCTTGCAAGCCAGGTTGCAGTCCTGCTGATACACTTTAATGTGGTTAGAACAATGAACTAAGCCCACTGTTTGCTGAAAATGTGATTACTTCAGAGTCAGCAAACCCTGCAACATTTACCAACCTCTGCGGACTAGAGGATTCTAAACAGTGAAGGTATATCATAAAAATGGAAATCCCCCTCTCATCCTCAACCTGAGGGAAGAAACCAGGGCGAAAGGAAAGGCAACACAGCAATGTCTATTCCATCCATTGGACCTCAGGTTATTGGCACATGGGCTCGGCATCACTTTTCAGAGACAAAATGAAGCAAAACATCAGGCCTCGTAGAACATAGAAAAAGAGGGTAGACACAAAACGCTGTAGTAGCTCAGCAGGTCAGTCAGCATCTCTGGAGAAAAGGAATAGGTGATGTTTCTGGTTGAGACCCTTCTTCAGTCACAACCCGAAAGAAGGGTCTCGACCTGAAACGCCACCTATTCCTTTTGTCCAGAGATGCTGCTTGACCCCTTGAGTTACTCCAGCATTTTGTGTCTTTTTTTTTCTCCAGAGAGACTGTCCAACCTGTTGACTTTCCCTCAAATGTTCTGTTTTTCCTTTAGATGTTCATTCTTCTGCGTCTTCTTCTTCTTGCGGATGGCGTGCACAGCCTAAAGTTGTAGGACAACTTGTTCTATTTGATCTTATTTGATTGTGCACACCGGGTTGATTGCATTCGTCGAAACAGGGCGGACCACGTGAAGGTTGCAATCTCCCACCCCAGATGTACACTCAATGCAACTTGTTGCTTTACATTCGCTTTCATATCAATCGATTCAGATGTCGAGAATCAGCTTACACAACACGCATTTGGGATTGGAACACAGTCAAAAGTTTAACAAGAGTCAACAGTTTAACAAAAGGTTGACAAGTATGGTAAATATTGTCTCATTTTATGCAAAATATTTTTAATAAGGCTAAGGGGAAATGTGGAATTAATAGAAGGATAATTTTATTTTCTTGAACTTTGGAATTGCTGAGCGGGAAAATAGATGAAGGTTCTTCCAATCTATTTTTCATGGTCCTGGCAGCCAGTTTTACATAGTGATTGAGATGAATCCTGGCAATTAATCTCCATCAATTAGTTTATAAGGATTCCAGTCATAGTTCAAGGAAACCCTTGATGTAAAGAGCTTTGGGAAGTGAAAGCCTAAAATCAACTTCTTCTCCTAGCGAATCCCTCTTCTCCCACATCACGTCTGAAGTGACTCCTTTACTCACAGTGACATGCAACAGGGGAGTGAACAACAAACCTTGCGAGTGACTATCACCAATTCAGTAATCTGCGCATTTCAGAAAATTGTGCCTATCAAATTCGCGTAGAAGAAAGTATAGTGGGTGGCAGAGTGGCGCAGTGGTAGATTTGCTGCCTCAGAGCGCCAGAGATCCGGGTTCATTCCTGACTTTGGTGCTGTCTGAATGGAGTTTGTAACTTCCCCCTGTGACCGCATGGGTTTTTTCCGGGAACTCAGTTCAGTTCAGATTAGTTTATTGTCACATGTACCGAGGTTTTTATTTTTTATTGTGGTTGCCACCCACACTCCAAAGACGTAGAGGTTTTTTGGTTAATTGGCTTAGGTAAAAATGGTAAATTAACCCTAGTGTATAGGATAGTGCAAGTGTAAACGCTGGTCGGCGCAGACTCAGTGGGCTGAAAGGCCTCATTCCACTCTGTATCTCTAAAGTCTAAAGTCTGGACCATTGAGCTCCCACCTTCTTTAATCTCATTTTAGTCTCCGCACATTCCAATCAACCACCTTCCTCTCCACGCAATATTCTCTCACTTATCTACACACTAGGTAGCAATGTTACAACATTTTGAGATTTTTAAAATCAAGTCCGCAATTTATCCCATCAGATAAAGCACAAAAAGAAGTTTAATTTGACACCTAATTCACTTTCATATCTTCAGTATTAAAAAAGTTATGGCCATTTTCATACTCGGAAATTAGCATCTTGTTCCCTATTGCTTTTCCATTGACTTAACACAAAAGCTGTGATCAAGGACAGTCAAAAGCCCATAACTTTCTTAAAAATTAAGAGAACTGAATGAAATTTTCAGTTATTATAGATTGAAGCATTCTGAAACAAATATGAACTTGGATGACCTGAAATTAAAGCATATAATTAGTTAGTTACCTCTTTGTAGCTAATTACAAAATTCAATTACTAGATCTAAACATCTATCAGAAAAGGTTAACATTTTTAAATAGCCTAATTAAAAATAATTAAATAACCTCCCCTCCCCCAAGGCGCCAAAGTCGAGCACACGGCCAGTTGCAGAACTGCAGCGCCGCTAAAGGTAAGTTTTGTAACATACCTACACTAGGGGGCAATTTGCAGTAGACGGTCCACTTACTAACCCGCACGGTTTTAAGATAATCAACTTACCAACCTGCACTTTGGGGTGTGGATGGAAAGTGGAGCACCTGTTTAAAACTGACTGTTGTTGCACACATTCCCCAGGAATTAGGAAACTGCACTTATCCGACAGCAGCAGTTTTTTAAACAAAGCACTCTTTGAGGAAACCTTTAACATTTCCCAATTACACTCATCAGCTGCCAGAACCCTCCAAACTCCTTCCAGTTCTCTCAATTCTTCACAACCGTTACTGTTTGTCACTCTCGCCCTGTCCTCTCCTGCCTCCTTCCTCCCTGAACAGGGACCCCCCCCCCCCGCCTTGATTGAGGGTCCTCTCTCCACTCCCTGATCACGAGCTCTCTCCTCGCTCCCAACTTCATGCTTCTTCAGTTTGACAGTGTTTCCATGTTTGCCGTGTTGACTGGATCTTCAGCTATTTTACCCCTTGCCCATGAAACACAGAAGCATTGTTTTCAGTAAGATTAGCCTCATTCAGTGAGGTTAACCTCAGGGTGGCACAGTGAAGCAGCAGTAGCGTTGCTGACTTAGTGTCAGAGACCCGGGTTCGATCCTGACTACCGGTGCTGTCTGTATGGAGTTTGTACGTTCTCCCTGTGACCACGTGAGTTTTCTCCGGGTGCTCCAGTTTCCTCCCACATTCCAAAGATGTGCAGGTTTGTAGGTTAATTGGCTTCTGTAAATTGTCTCCAGAGTGTAGGGTAGAACTGAACAAGGGATCAACTTGTCAACATGGACTCGGTGGGCAGATGGGCCTGTTTCCACTCTGTATTTCGAAACTAAGCTAAACTAATTCATGTGACTCAGTCCTCAAGGATAGAACAATCAAAGTGTAGGGTAGGTGAGCTCTGGCCAACTTCTTCTGCATTCATGGTGCAGCTGCCTGCATTTGGCCCATATCCCTCTAAATCTATCCTATTCATGTACCTGTCCAAATGTTTTTTAAATGTTGTAATATTACCTGCCTCGACTACCTCCTCTGGCAGCTCGTTCCATAAAACTATCACCCTATGTGTGAAATAAAAGTTGGCCCTCAGGCTCCTGTTAAATCTTTCCTTAAAGCTATGCCTACTGTTTCTTCATTCCTGTTCTATGTTCCAAGACCTATGTTCTTTGTTTTCATAGCCAGACTAAAGGAACTGCTATCAAAGGCAAAGTGAAGGTAAAGGCCCCTTTGAACATTGTTGGAATTTTTTCTAGCAATCTCCTTGCAAGTATGTCCTAAATAATTTTAAAAGTAATTCAAGGAACCTAGTAATTTGCACAACCCTGAATAAAATAGATTTGAAACAATTCAGAGTAGAGGTATTTTGTGGAAGATTCATAGTGTCTCCACGCGTATTGGGGAATTCATCCATATCACTGGGAAGTTAATTTTCCCTTGGACTGTTTCTCTGCTGCAGAATTCTCCCACATGACATCAGGAGTGGTGCGACACGCACCATTTATCTGCAGCCAGATTTTCAACCACACTGCTGTGAGGAACAGCTGCCTGGAACTTGCACCCAATTTCTGTGTGTAATGGTGGCGCAGCACCAGAGACCTGGGTTCGGTCCTAACCATGGGTACTGCCTGCGTTGGTTTTCTTCGGGTGCTCGGGTTTCCTCCCACATTCCAGAGACGTGCAGGTTTGTAGGTCCGTTGGCTTCTGCAAATTGTCTCTAGTGTATGTAGGATAGCGATAGCGTACGGGGTGATCGCTGGTCGGTGCGGGTTCGTGGGCCGAAGGGCCTGTATCTCTGAAGACTATACTAAAGTCTGAAGATTTAAGCACGAAAACCTTCTTACCTCCTGCACTCCATCACTTTCAGGTGGGATCAATGACCATCAGGACATTAACCTACACACTTCCAGACACATGGCTGACTTTTGTTAATTTTGCTCACGATCCTTTGCACAGAAAATGACAGATCAGGCAAAGCCGGCAGAAGTTGGATCCTTTAAAGGAAACCAATTATTGTGAGCGCTACAATAGTGTCTGCAATTACTGTTTGCAAGAACCATTCTTGGCTGCTGTGGATCTCTGCACATCTCACGGTTCACTGCTCCCGGCTGCTGCATTGAGCAGTGAGCACATCTCTGCATTTAAGGAGAAGAGACTTCATCTGCTTCTCCTTCAACCCAAGGGGACCAGCGGATGGGCTTGGGCATTTGCTTGCCTGTCAGGCTTCTCCACAGACCGTTCTTGTGTCTTTACAGTGGCCTCCCTGGCATTCCTCCTGCCACGAGTGTTTGTTTGTTGCCCAGAGAGACGTCTGTAACCTAGGGATGAGGAGCAAGCCTCTTGCTAATGGATCCATTCACGTAACCTTTGCCTTCCCTCGCTCTCCCCATCCCTCCCCCCTTCCCAGTTCTCTGACTAGTCTGACTATCCTCGTTTACAGTTTAGCTCTGTTTGCTTTGTTGTTAGCTTCTCCTAGCTAACAATGATCTATTCTACATTTTCCTTAATCCTCATCCCCTTTGTCTCATTTTCACACCATACATTTCCTTATCTCTGCATCTCCCTCTCCGCAATTCAATCTGAAGAAGGGTCTTGACTCGAAACATCACACATTCCTTCCAGAGATGCTGCCTGTCCCGCTGCTAGTCCAGCATTTTGTGTCTTTTTTTTTTTTATATTTCAAAATATACTTTATTCGAATGATAAATATACACAATACATTAACCTTGCGGAAAATCCATCCGACATTTTTCGGAGGCTGTACAATAGATCAATACAGTTTAGACATTTTCTTTTTCCCAAGTTTCCACAAATCAGTCCCCCCACTCATGCCACAATGGCGTGGGATACCTTCCCTTATATTGAGGGGCGTCTCCACAATACTGTACCCCCCCATGTCCAGCAGCGGAAGGGCGTTAGACTGTGGCCCTCCCCCACAGAGCCTTGCCGTTGGCTGCACCGAGCTTCAGTGCGTCCCTCAGCACGTACTCCTGCAGTCTGCAGCGGGCCAGTCGGCAACATTCCCTGACGGACATCTCGCTCTGCTGGGTGGTGAACAATGCTCGGGCAGACCAAAGGGCGTCTTTTACCGAGTTGATGACCCTCCAGCAGCACTCGATGTCAGTCTCTGAATGTGTCCCTGGGAACAGTCCGTAAATCACAGAGTCCTCTGTGACGGAGCTGTTCGGGATAAAGCGTACCAGGGACCCTTGCATTTTTCTCCAGACTCTTTTAGCAAACCCACACTCTGTGAAGAGGTGGGCAACCGTCTCCTCGCCATAGCAGCCGTCCCGAGGGCAGCGTGCGCTGGTAGTGAGGTTCCGACGGTGCAGGAAGGATCTGACTGGGAGGGCTCCCCTCACCGCCAGCCAAGCCAGGTCTTGGTGCTTGTTGGTGAGTTCTGGCGATGAGGCATTTTGCCAGACGAGCTGGGCAGTCTGCTCAGGGAACCACGCCACCGGGTCCATAGAGTCCTTTCCCTGCAGTGCCTGCAGGACATTCTGTGCTGACCACTGCCCGATGGACATGTGGTCAAAGGGGTTGGTCCGGAAGAACCCTTCCACCGACGACAGATGGGGCGGCAATGTCCAGCTGACTGGCACATTGCGTGGCACCTGCGCCAGGCCCATCCTTCTCAACACCGGGGACAGGTAGAACCTCAGCAGGTAGTGACACTTGGTGCCCACGTGCCTTGGCTCTACACTCTGCCTGATGCAGCCACACACGAAGGTGGCCATCAGAATGAGGGCGACGTTGGGCACGCTTTTACCCCCGTTGTCTGCCGACTTGTACATTGTGGCCCGTCGCACCCGGTCCATCCTCGACCCCCAGATGAAGTGGAAGATGGCCCGGGTGATCCCTGTGGCGTATGAGGGAGGGACAGGCCACACTTGTGCCAAGTACAGCAGCCCCGAGAGCACCTCACACCTGATGACCAAATTCTTTCCCGTTATGGAGAGGGAGCGTTGCCTCCACAGCTCCAGCTTCCTCCCCACCCTGGCTATCCGCTCCAGCCAATTTTTGTTACATGCCTCAGCCCCCCTGAACCAGATCCCCAGCACCTTCAAGAAGTCAGGCTTGATGGTGAAGGGGACGGAAGATCTGTCGGGCCAGTTGCCAAAGAGCATGGCCTCGCTCTTCCTGCGGTTCACCCTGGCTCCCGTGGCCGACTCAAACTGGTCGCAGATACTAATCAGTCTGCGAACCGACCCTGGATCCGAGCAGAAGACAGCGACATCGTCCATGTACAGGGAGGTCTTTACTTGAATGCCCCCACTGCCTGGCAATGTCACTCCTCTTATGCCAGCATCCTTCCTGATGGATTCAGCAAAAGGTTCAATACAGCAGACAAACAAGACAGGAGAGAGAGGGCAACCCTGCCTAACTCCAGACCTTACAGGGAAACTGTCTGATTCCCACCCATTGATTTGGACTGCACTACGGATGTTGGTGTAGAGCAGTTTGATCCAATTTCTGATTCCCTCCCCAAAACCCATTTTGGAGAGCACGTCCCTCATGTACGTGTGCGAAATCCTGTCGAAGGCCTTCTCCTGGTCCAAGCTGACTAGGCAGGCATCCACCCGTCTGTCCTGCACGTAGGCGATGGTATCTCTCAGCAACGCTAGGCTGTCTGAGATTTTCCTGCCAGGTACAGCACAGGTTTGGTCCGGGTGGATCACCTGTCCCAGAGCAGACTTGACCCGATTGGCGATGGCCTTGGACAGGATCTTGTAGTCTACATTCAAAAGTGTTATGGGTCTCCAATTCTTTATGTCCTTCATCTCCCCCTTCTGCTTGTAGATTAGGGTGATGTTGCCCTTCCTCATGGAGTCTGACATGCTACCAGCCAGAAGCATGTCGTTGTACACTTCTAGCAGGTCCGGGCCCATCCAGTCCCACAGAGCCAAATACAACTCGACCGTAAGCCATCGCTTCCGGGAGTTTTATTCGAGTCAAAGGAACGGATGGAGCCAGTCAGCTCCTCTAGGGTCAGTGGTTGGTCCAAACTCTCCCGCTTACTGTCCTCCAAGACCTCCGTGATTGAGGACAGGAAGTTCTGGGAGGAGGTACTGTCTGTGGTCTTTTGGTCATACAAATCTGTGTAAAAGGATTTGCAGATCCTCAGCACGTCTGTCTGTGAGGATGCTACCGTGCCGTCCTCCTCCCTAAGGCTGTTCATCACAGAGCTCCCCCTGTGAACCTTATGGAAGAAGAAACGTGAGCACGTCTCATCCTGCTCCACATGGCGGACCCTAGATCGGAAGATGATCTTGGAGGATTCAGAGGTGAAGAGCTGAGCTTGCCGGTCCTTCAACTCTCTAAGTTCCTCCCTCACATCCACCCCGCTCAACTGCAGAAGGAGCAGTTGCTGCAAATCTGTCTGGAGTTGGCACAATTCCCTCTGACTCTGTCTTGCTCTCTGAACCCCTTTAATTATGAAGAACCTCTTAATGTTCTCCTTGGTTGCTTCCCACCAGAGTGTGGGGGAGTCAAAGAGGGGCTTCACCGTTCTCCAACATGCGTAGTCCCTCTTTAGCTCCTCAACACTCTCTGGGGTCAACAGTTTCGTGTTTAACTTCCACGTCCCTCTGCCTGCCTTCCGGTCCTCCCGTAGGTGACAGGAAGCCTGAAGGAGGCAGTGGTCGGAGAAGAACACTGGCGTGAGGTCAGTGTGTCTCACCGTGACGGCCTTCGTCGTGAAGACGAAGTCTATCCGAGATCGGGCTAAACCGTCCGATCTCGACCAAGTGAACTGCGGCTGGGACCCGCCTGCAGGGTCGCTGAAGGCGTCACGCAGCTTTGCGTCTTTTACCATCTCCATCAGAAACTTGGACGTGCTGTCCAGTCTGCTGTCGGCACTGCCGGATCGTCCAGCCGCATCAATGATGCAGTTGAAGTCACCGGCCAGAACGAGCTGCCGGGACGTGGCCAGCAGCACTGGGAGCTGCTGGAGAACGGCCAGCCGCTCGCTCTGCGTGGGCGAGGCATACACATTTATCAGCCGGAGCGGAGAGCCACGGTACATAACATCCACCACGAGGAGACGCCCTCCAACCACTTCCTTGACCTCAGTGATGGTGAAGTTCCCTCCCCGCAGCAAAATCCCCAGGCCGGAAGCACGACAGTCATTTCCCCCCGACCACACAGACAGTCCGTGGGGCCACCATCGCGACCACCTCCGATAGCAGCGGAGGTGTGGCAGCCCGCACTCCTGAAGAAAAGTCACATCTGCCTTGACCTTGGCCAGGTACTGTAAGGCATTAACACATCGCGCAGTGCTCTTTATACTGCGCACGTTTAAAGATGCCAGTTTGAGCTCCATTGTCTTTAGAGTCACTGGCCATTTCCATGTCCCATCATCCCCACCGCTTCGGTGAATTGCCTCAGCTTTCCTGGGCTCAGGAATCCAGCGGTGAGGTGAGTATCAGGTGGCGTAACCAAAGTTGTCGTTGCGGGGGGCCTTCTCGTTCCACCCCCTTTTGGGCATGCCGCTTCCTTTGTCTTCTGTAGCTGGGGCCCAATGGCCTCTGCGCTGCTCCCGGTCGCCCGGAGCTGGGGCCCAATGGCCTCTGCGCTGCTCCCGGTCGCCCGGAGCTGGGGCCCATGGGCCGCTGCAATGCTCCCGGTCGCCCGGAGCTGGGGCCCATCGGCCACTGCACTGCTCCCAGTCCCCTGGAGCTGGGGTCCACTTGCCGTTGTGATGATTCCTGTCTCCGGGGCCTGGAGCCCCTCAACCACTGCGCTGCTCCCGATGTCCTGGGGCTGGAGCCCCTCGGCCACTTCTCTGCTCTCGGTCTCCTTTTCCTCCCCCGTTTTCTTCCTCTGCCTCCCTCGTTGGGACTTCCCGGTCGCCTCATCCTCCGACGAGGAGGAGAGGTTGCTGCCTTCTGTAAGAGAAAGACACCTTTTTTGTGATTTTCTTTTGGACTTACCACTCTTTTCTGGCCTTGGCTCTTTGGGCTGACCCCTCTTCTTATACTTCACCATTGTCCATTTCTCCTGCTGTTCCCCCTCCTCCATTGACTCTCCCTCTTGGGCAGGATGCTGGGCGTCTCCTTCTGGCACTTGGGGCCTCGAGGTGGTCGGGCTGTCCTCGTCCGTGTTCCCTCTTTCTGCTGGGGTCTTGGCAGTGGTGGGGGGTGCCTCACCCCCCTTTGGGGTGCTGGCAGCAGCTCCTCTTGTTGCCTGTGCGTAGCTGCAGGCTCTTTTAGGGCAAGCCCTGTAAAGGTGGCCTGCCTCCCCGCACAGGTTGCAGTTCTTGCTGGCCTGACAGTCCTTTGTCTCATGGCCCTCCATCCTGCAGTTTTTGCAGACAACTGCAGTGCATTGGGCCATCACATGCCCAGGCTTGTTGCATTTCCTGCACAGCCTGGGTTGCCCTACATAGCTCAAGTACCCTCGGTTTCCTCCAATCGCGAAAACCGAGGGGGGGTGGGCGATTTCTCCATCCTTGTCCACCCTCAGCTTTACCTTGACTTGCCGCTTGCTGGTCCAAATCCCGTGCATGTCCTTCACGTCCACACAGTTTCCTGTTCCCTCAACGTAACGAGCAAGGAAGGTGAGGACATCCACTACGGGCACATGTGGGTTAAACATGTGCACCGTAATGAACCTTTCCTTCTGGGTGGGGAGGGTGAAGAGCGGCTGCACTTTCAGCAGCGACAGCGGAGCTTCATTTCCCCTCTCCCGGAAGACTTCCATCACCTTCTGCCATCCCGTTGGATACTTGAAGGTAACATCAAAATATCCGTTACCTGGAAAATCCTGGAGGCAGTAGATGGCCTTGGCCTCGAATTTGCAGGCCTCTAGCAAGACCTTCTTCACGAACAGGTCTCGTGAGAAGGGGTTCCCCTTGCTGAGGTCCTTGATGCTTATTCGCAGGGTATTCCGAATACCCTGCACTCCTGCTCCTGCTCCTGCTCCTGCTCCTGCTGACATTGTGGCTGAATAAGGTGTTAGGTTGGTTTCCCAACCAGCATGGATCCACCTCTAAGCCTGCAGCCGACCGACTCCTCAACGATTTCGCTCCGCAATCCACGGCCCTTGTCCCCAAGGAACCGCCAGAACTGTTCTGATAAGAACAGATAGTCTCTTTCACAAAAAGAACAGATACTACACTTGATCTTAGCCAAAAGGCCGAGAAGCATTTTGTGTCTATCAAAGATCATATAGCAGAGCTATAGGATATTTGGTGTCTATCGTTGATCTATTGGAGGCTTTGATTGTAGGTACACCTCTCACTCCTGTTCCGTGGAGAGGCTGTGACTTGATTGGGATTGGTCCCTAATCGATTTCTCTTGGATTGGTTAAACCTTGGACTTTACAAGGAAACGTTTGACATTGGGAATGAGACATAATCATGACATAGCAGACCTCAGTGTAATCTTGTGATACACCATATAAGCTGTAGCAGGGAGAAGGAAAATTCAGCTTTTCCTTAATTTTGCCCACAGATTGCTTTCACTCCAATAATTGATGTAAAAAGAGGTCATGTGGTCCAAGTCCATTGCTCCCTGAAAATAGCAGCACAAATGCACAGAGTCTCTTGGCCAGGGAAGATGAATCGAGGACCAGATAACATAGGTTTAAGGTGAAGAAGAAAAGATTCAATAGGAATCTATTGAAAGTACAAATAACGGAGGAATATGGTTCATATGCAGGCAGAAGGGATTAGTTTACAGCACAGACAACACGGGCTGAATGAACCTGTTCCTGCTGCTCTGTTCTACGTTTTAAATCCCGACAGAGTTAAGTATTTTGTGGGCTTTGGCATTCATCCAAGTTACTAAAAACTGGCAAGTGATTTAATCCTGAGATTAACGGAGATGATGAAGAATGACTCACTTAAATGGGAGGACATCATTAATACATCGGTATTTTTTAAAGAACTGGAGTGTACTGTGTGGAAAAGAGCATTGAAAAGGATTGAAGTGATCCTTGAGGATTAACAGAAACTAGCATCAGAAATGTGAGGAAATATCTCCTACGGTTAAACGGCTGAAAGTGGTCATTAAAACTTTGGAAACTTAAATTGCTTTGTGTCAGAGAAATTGATAGCCCTCACCTCATGCAACGAGAAACCGAATCCCATTAAAAGTTGACGACAGCAATGCAAAACGCAATCTTTGGCGCTGGTAATTTTATCGGATAGGTGGTGCCAGGGCCCAGAAAGAAACTTTATACGATGATTATCGCTAATGAGGTCTGTCGGGAATTCAACTAAAACGTGAAGAGCTCTTGAGAACGGAAGAAAATGTATTCAAACAGATCTGTAAAGGAGTCAAACTCTTAAATTTCAGAAAGTAGAGAAACCCTTTAAATTTCGTTTCTGATGCTCCCCCATCTAATCAATTTTTAGGAAGGAGCATTAGCAGTGTGGCTATTTCCAACAAGGACATGGCTGAGGTGTGCTGCTACAAGTAAGGATTTGATTGTTCCGTTTGTGTACACCTGAACCATTCTTCACTCTCTTGACCATGTTTGGGTCTGGATTGGCGTTTATCGTTAGAATTAAAGAACTAGAACTGAAGAGACATTTAAAGGGAGTTTGTTCTCTCTGCGTTCTTTGTCCTGATACTCCAACCAAGTTTCTTTCTTTTCAATCATAAGAACAAACATATATGGATTGTAATCTTACTAACTGAAAACTGCTATTTAAGCATAGTTTTTGTTTATCACTGGCACGTAAATTGAGAGTATCCTTTGCCTAAATAATGATTCTTGCTTCATTGCAAATTACATAAATCCTAGAACTCGCTGACGGGGGTGAGGGTGGAGGAAGATACGATAGTCGCAGTGAAGGGACTTTTGGATAGGCACATGGATAGGCACAGAATGGAATGATATGAACTATATGCTGGTACAGTAGTACATCTTGGAATCATGTTCAGTACCAACATTGTGGACCAAAAGGCCTGTTCATGTGCTGTACTGTTCTATGCTCGATGCTATAATTTGTGGGAGATCTTGCTGGCTACAATTGGGCTCCCATCTTTCCATACAGAATCCTGGGCTCATGTCAAATCAATGCAATATCATTGCAAGATAGACACGAAATGCTGGAGTCACACAGCGGGACAGGTAGCATCTCTGGAGAGAAGGAATGGGCGAATGCAAGTTAGACCTTTCCAAGGTTGATCCGTCATCACTTTTGTAAAATAATAAAATTGTAAAAAACTAAAATCGTAGAAGGTGGAAGGGGAGAATGAGGTCAAAAGATAACGGGACATCTATTCAGCTACCGTGGGGGCTGACCTGATCTGTGTCTGTCGGAGGTGCAAGATTTGCACTTATTGTTAAGAGCATTGTGAGAACAAAAAATGCTGGAGTGCCTGTGTGTAATTGGTCATGGTTATTTGTAAATACACAACAAAGAGAAAGAACTGTATAAAGGTAGATTTGTTCTGGTTCCTGGAATCTTTGTGAGGAAGGTCATATAGGGTGGTACAGTAGTGCAACGGTAGAGTTGCTACCTTACAGCACCAGAGACCAGGGTTCGATCCTGACTACAGGTGCTGTCTATATGGAGTTTGTAGCTTCTCCCCGTTACCACATGGAATTTCCCTGGGTGCTCCGGTTTCCACTCACAATGCACAGACATACAGGTTTGTAGGTTAATTTGTTTCGGTAAATATTGAAACTTGTCTCTAGTGTGCAGTGTGCGCTAGTGTAATGTTGATCGCTGGACGGAGCGGACTCTGTGGGCTGAATGGCTTGTATCTCTCACCTAAACTAAAAGATCACATGTATCCTTGTTCGGTGAACAGTCTGTTTGACTGTCCCCACCGGCCGTTGCATTTAAATAATTGCCTTGATTGCCTTGCCCTATCCGTGTGTGTTTTAAAGTTTTCGTTAATACTTTCCAAGTCACATAAGTAGACTCCAAGTGACCCTCCCATATAAATTCAAGCAAATATATTTTACACATGAAATGATTGGCAATATGTATATGTGCTGCCAGATAGCAAGCATGACAATTGAGGCAATCAGACAGTGTGACCTACAATGATGTTAAGATTTGTTGCACGTTCTCTCCAAGGACAAGAAATTGAAGTATAATCTTGCTTGAAACCCAGGGAGAATTTTACTAAGAGCATGAGATCATAAGTGATAGGAGTAGAATTAGGCCTTTTGGCCCATCAAGTCTACTCTTCCATTCAATCATGGCTGATTTATCTCTCCCTCCTAACCCCATGCTCCTGTCTTCTCCCCATAACCTATGACATCTGTTCTAATCAAGAATCTATCTATCTCTGCCTTAAATATATCCACTGACTTTGACTTGGATAATACCATCGTCAGTTTTAAGAATACACACAATTTTACATGTTGACCCATTGTAGCTATAAGGAGCTGGTGGGTACATTTGCATTATTATCTCTGGTGCTTCAGAGGCGAGACATATACAATTATGAGAGGCATGGACAAGGTAGACAGCCAGTGTTTCTTCCCTAGGATGGAAATATCAATTACTAGATGGCATAGTTTGAAAGTGAGAGCAGGAAAGTTTTAAGCAGAGAAGATAATGACATTTAAGAAAAACTTGGATCAGTAAGTGAACAGGCAGGGAAGGGAGGAATACGGATCATGTGCAGGTCGATGGGGTTATTCTAATTGGCATCATGGTCGGAACAGGCATCATGAGCCAAAGAGCCTGTGCCTGTTCTATGTTTTACTGTACGAGATGAATTTTAGTAAGCTTAGCAAGATTCCATGCCACAAAATCATTGTTTTAGAAGCCCAGGTTGTATATGAGAATGAGAAACAGGAAACGACCAGTGTGGTTGATGCAAGGGTTTAGTTGAAATTAGAGAAATTAATGTTCATACCACTGGGTTGTAAGCTGCCCAAACAAAATATGAGGTTTACATTCTTGAAACACTGCAACCCTTCTGGCCTACATACTCCGGGGGAGCTGTGGGTTCAGGATTTAGACCCAACAGCGGTGCAGAGAGGGGAAGCATTCCCTTGGCAAAATGGAGTACAATTAAAAGGATCTGCAGATGTTGATTTGTACCGAAGATATACACAAAATGCTGGAGTAACACAGCGGGTCAGGCAGCATCTCTGGAGAACATGGATATAGGATGGAGTGCAGTTTGGAGGAAAACCTGTAGGTGGTGGTATTTCCATGTGCCTGATGCCCTCATCTTTCTTAATCAAAGAATACTATAACAGCATTGAAAAGATATTTAGGCATGTTTGTGATTGGAATGGTATGTAGAAATATGGGCAAATGTGGGCAGGTGGGACTAGTGTATTTGGGGCATCTTGGTTGGCATGAGCAAGCTGGGCCATAGGGCCTGTCTCCACGGTGTGTGCATATAGTGAAGATCATGCTGTGACTCTCGGAAGACTGACACCTGACGACAAAGATAAAAGAATAGTCATTACTAAGTTGGGGGAATTTCAACCTCTACCATTGCTATTCCTAAAACAGGCACAGGAGAATGAAGGGTGATCTTATAGAGGTGTATAAGATGATTAATATAGGGTAAATATAGCAGGAAGGTTTTTTTAATTCCCAGGCTATGGGAATCAAGAACTAGAGGACATAAATTAAAGGGGGGGATGGGTGTGGGGGTGGGGGGAAGATTTAATAGGAACCTGTGGGGCAACCTTTGGGTGGGTGGTCGGTATCTGGAACAAGTCGCTAGACGAGATAGTTGAGGCAGGTACTATCATGACATTTAATAGACATTTGGTCAGGAGAGTGGATAGGCAAGTTTTAGAGGGATATATGGGCCAAAACGCAGGCATGTGGGACTAGTGTAAATGGGGCATCTTGGTCAGAATGGGCAAGTTGGGTGGAATAGCCTGTTTCTTTGTTGTATGAATTTACTTCACGAAGGAGCCAGACAACCATATCAGTGCTCAGGGGTCTGCTGGTGCAATGTTAAATCTGGAAAAAGGGCAAGGTTGGATTACTAAGGCTTAATTCATTTTCTTAGGGAGATGAGTCACTTTTCATCCCTTGCCTTTCCCTTCATGTCTGATATCAAACACTTCGCCAGCTGAACCTGGTCTCTTACCCACTCTCCTTTACAATATCAACCTTTGCTCTCCACCTGCCCTCCCACCTCCCCAGGTGCCTCTCTCCCTCCATCAGCCCCTCCCCACCAAACTCTTCTCTGTTCTCTGGTCCCACCTTCCAGCCATTCGCTCACCTCATTCTTCCCTTTGCCCTTTGCTGCTTTGCATTCCTCCCCTCTCCTCTTCTCCCTCACCCTCCTCCATACGTCAGGATTTGGAATCAGCCATTGAGCTAATTAAGTCTTCCCTGAGATACAATTTATACGTGGCTGCTTTGTACCTTGGTCCCATTTTCCTGGTTTATCTCCTCATTCTCCAATAGTTCTGCCTAAAATAAGTCCCAACTTCAAGCAAAAAAAAAAACCATTGGAGGAGCCACAAGGAAGTGCAGATGGTGGTATCTTGAGCAAAATACCAAGTGCTGGAGAAACTCAGCGGGTCTGGCAGCATCTGTGGATGGAATGGATAGGCAACATTTCAAGTCAGGACCATTCGTCAGGCTGACGGGTTCTGACTCAAAACGTCACCTACTCATTCATTCCACAGATGCTGCATGACCCGTTGAAATGGTCCAGCACTTTGTATTTTGCTCAAACTACTGGAGGAACACAGAGGGCCAGGCAGCATCTGAGGAAACAAAGGAATGTTTGACATTTCGGGTCAAGACCCTCCATCAGGACGGAGAGTGGAGCGGGCAGATAGACACAAGGAACTGCAGGTGCTGTTTCACAAAAAAAAAGACACAAAGTGCTGAAGTAACTCTGTGGGTCAGACAGCATCTCTGGCGAACATGTGATGTTTTCGGTCGAGTCTCTTCTTCAGACTGATTGCAGTAGTGGGTGAGAAAGCTGGGGAAGAGGTGGGGCTGGATAAAGACTAGCAGGTGGACATAGGTGAGGAGAAGGGGTTTTGTGGACATTGGACTTTGGTACCCTACAATGCTGAGAACTATATTCTGCACTCTGTATGTACCCCTTTACTTTGCCTATTGTATTTGAGTTTGACTTGACTGTATTTATGTACAGAATCATCAGATCCGATTGGATAGCTTTTCTCTGTATCTCGGTACACATGACAATAAAAAACCAAAACCACTTTAAGCACAATCGTTCCAAATCTGTGACACAATACTGCAAGAAATGATAGATTGAAATGAACATTGCAAATTCCCAAGTGGTGATAATTCCACTAACTGATCTAATTTAGTGTTAAAGAAGGAACTGCAGATGCTGGAGAATCGAGGGTACACAAAAGGCTGGAGAAACTCAGCGGGTGCAGTAGCATCTAAGGAGCGAAGGAGATAGGCGATGGTTCGGGTCGATTTAGTGCATTGGTTGAATACCCATGTCTGAAGTCCCTGTGCCTAGTTCGACCAGCAGGAGGCCACAGTTTCCTTGCTCATGTGTCAGTGATCCTGTGCAGCTGAATTTGACCAGTTGCCTCCATTATGTCTCCCATGGTTATACAGAAAGCTCGGAGATAGCACTGCAGAAAATGACATAATTAATATCACATTGTGGAATTCATTGCCACAGAAGGCCGTGGAGGCCAAGTCAATGGATATTTTTAAGGCAGCGATAGATAGATTCTTGATTCATACGGGTGTTAGGGGTGATGGGGAAAAGGCAGGAGAATGGGGTTAAGAAGGAGATAGATCAGCCGTGATTGAATGGCAGAGTAGACTTGATGGGCTGAATGGCTTAATTCTGCTCCTATCACTTATGAAGTTATGAACTTATGTTTGAAAATATTAGGCAGTGTATTCTATCCCACTGTTTTTTTGTGAAAATAGCTTCCTTTAGACTTTAGAGATACAGCACAGAAGCCCCTTTGGCCCACCGAATCTGTGCTGACCTTCGATCAACCTGTACACTAGCACTATCCTACACACTAAGGACAAGTTACAATTTTACCAAAGCCAATTAACCTACAAACCCGTGCATCAGGCAGCAACTCTGCCACTGCACCACGTTGGTCAGCCCAAGACCACTCAGAGGCAACCACTTAATAATCCTTTTACTGTGCAGTAAATCTCAGTACGTGGGATGCATTTAGAGGCCAAGCGTGCGGATCAGTCTCGGCCTGCAGCTGCATGGAACGGCAGAGTGGCGGAGGACACAACATCATCGCTAGGCCTGGCCAGCCTCTGCAACACCGACCCAATGCCACCGCCACGACAACAGGCCTTTCCGATCAAGGTGAGGCACCATGCTTTTAAGAACCTTGAACCTTGAAGGGTACAAGAATGCGTCGGACATGTGGCAACTCTTCTAATGTATAATTATGATGCTGGATAATACGATTTCACTGACACATACAAAAAACAAAGAACTTCTCTGCATCCAGGTACACATCACAATAAAATACCATTGAACACCATTTTCTCGATAGTTGGTGTTTCTTTCAGTCAGTGTCGTGGAGAGAGATGAGTCCAATTCTATTCTTGCTTCTTATTCTCTGCCTATACAGCTGTCAGTGCCCGAACAAACTCCAGTGAGAGGAAATTACCGCTGCATACCTATCTTCCATCACGGACAAGTAAGGGAGATATCCTTCAGCAAATAACCTGCCACATCTGGTTTTGAGCAGCTGGGGAGGATGGAGAGTGGGCAGTACCTGGCAGTAAAGAGAGCCAGGCAGCGTTCAAGTGTTGGATTGCCCTCAGTAACCTCGGTGTAGAGACGCAAGTCAAGAACACACAACATAACATTGAACCAGTGCAGACGTGCGCGGAGTTTATACGTCTGTACGGAGTTTTGACATTCTCCCTGTGACCGCGTGGGTTTTCTCCGAGTGCTTCTCTGTTTCCCCCCACATTCCAAAGACGCGCAGGTTTGTAGCTTAATTGGCTTAATTCTGTAAATTGCCCCTAGTGTGTAGGATGAGAAAGTTGAATAACATAGAACTAATGTACAGATGGATCGATGGCCGGCATGGATTATGTGGGCTGAAGAACCTGTTCCCATGCTGTATCTATAAACAACTAAACTGAAATAAACAAAAAAAAGCACATGTTTTGGTTGGCAATGTCTGTGTCAAACATAATGCCAAGACCATTTCTTATCTACTTGTACATGATCCATATCCCTCCATTCCCTGCATGTCCGTATGCTGATCCAAAAGCCTTGTACTGTAAATGCCACTATTGTATCTGCTTCCAACACCTCCCCCAGCAGCACATCCTAGGCACTCACCACCTTCTGTGTAAAAAACTTGCCACAAATTCTCCTTTAAACTTTGCCTCTCTCAATTTAAAGCACAGCCCACTAGTATTTGATTTTTCCATCTTGGATGGAGACAGTCAAGGGTCAAGAGTTGTCATATGTACCGACAACGGAACAATGAAATTCTTACTTGCAGCAGCACGCAGGCCTCTAAGCACTATATCTACACATAGATAATATATAATAAACAAATGTTCAATAAATTAGCAACCCCAATAGCAGTGCAAAAAAGCCCAAAGTCCTTAGTGCAAGCAAAAACTGTGCATAGTTCACAGATTACGTTATTGTGGTGTTGTGTTCAAGAGCCTGATAGTTATTGGGAAGAAGCTCTTGGGCGGCACAGTGGGAGTTACTGCCTTACAGCGCCAGAGACCCAGGTTCAATCCTAGTTACGGGTGATGTCTGCACGGAGTTTGTACATTCTCCCCGTACCCTGTGTGGGTTTTCTCTGGGTGCTCCGGTTTCCTCCCACACTACAAAGATTTTTAGGCAAATTGGCTTTCGGTAAAATTGTAAATTGTCCCTAGTGCGAGTAAGATAGTGTTAACCCGTGGGGATCGCTGGCCAGCGTGGACTTGGTGCGCCAAAGGGCCTGTTTGCACGCTGCATCTCTAAACTAAACTAAATTCAACTATTGTGTTGTAAGGAACTGCAGATTTTGGTTTAAACCGAAGATAGACATAATAAGCTGGAGTAACTCAGCGAGTCAGACAGCATCTCTGGAGAAAAGGATGAGGTGACGTTTTAGGTCAAGATCTTTCTTCAGACCATTCAGCCCACTAGCCCATAAGATTGTGGCTGATCCGTGATAAATCCATTTACCTGCCTTTTATCCATATTTCTTGATGATTATTATAGCCAAGGAACTTGAATACAAGAATAGAAAAATGATATGTCAGTAAGGCAGGTTCTATGACAGCTTGAACCACCTACTTGGTAGTATTGGAGTCAGAGACCTCATTATCCTGATGGGTGAATTATCCTGATTTGGTCTCCAACGCTAAGGTTGGAGACCAAAACGAGGGATATGATGCAGTAATGGGAAAGCATGGAGTGGGGAAAATGAATGAAAATGGCGAGATGTTTGCTGAGACCTGTGTTAACAATAACCTAGTGATTGTTCCCTCATAAAACAATCTACAAAACAACTTGGGTGTCACAGAAAATCAAATTGACCACATCTGTATCTGCAAAAAGTTCAGAAGGTCCATGGAAGATGTCAGAACAAGAAGAGCAGCAGACGCAGCTTCAGACCACCACCTCCTGGTAGGGAAATTCAAGCTAAGGCTGAAGAGACACCACCAGGCCAAAAGCCAAAGAGCGAAATACAACATTGAATACCTCAGTAGTACTCAAGTGGTGAAGAAGTTCAAGGATACCCTCTCAAAGGAAAACAAGAGCTGCAGCGTAGGAGGAAGGAAGGATGACAATAAACGAGGAGTGGGAACACCTAACAGCTGCTTGGAGCTCAACCTGTGAGGAGCTCGGCCCGAGGGAGAAGGACCCAAAAGCACAAAGCATGGATAACACCTGAAACCCTCAACACAATCCAACAGAGGAGAAAGTTAAAGGAGAAAGTGAACAACTCGAGAACAAGAGCTGAAAAGGCTTTGGCCCAAATGGAGTACAACAGATGCTGCAAAGAAGTGCGAAAGAACATCAGGAGGGACAAGAGAACACAGGTGGAGAGGCTAGCCAAAGAGGCAGAAATTATGACGACTCAAAGGAACATAATGGAGTTATATACCATCACAAGGAAATTGTCCAGGACATATCTGCATAATAATAAACCAATTACAGACAAGAATAGTCAACTGCTTTCAACACAGGAGGCGCAGCTCGACAGATGGGTAGAACATTTTGAAGAAGTCCAAAGGCCACCAAAGGCTGTACAGACACACATTCCCAAAGCCAGGATGCCACTACAAATGCAGTGTGACAGACGAACAAAATCAGAAATAAAGGCTGCAATCAAGCAAACTGGCAAGGCTGCTGGCCCTGACAATATTCCACCTGAAGCCCTGAAAGTAGATATAGACTCATCAACAGTCATGCTCTATGGCTTTTTTGGGAGAATTTGGGAAGAGGAAAAGACACCCACAGAATGGGCTGCGGGATATATCGTGAAACTGCCACAAATAGGTGACTTAAGATAATGTGACAACTACCGAGGGATCACCGTACTTTCTGTACCCAGTAAAATTCTCAACCGGGACATTCTCAACCATCTTCAGGAAGCTGTAGACAAGAGGCTTTGGAACAAGCAAGCAGGATTCAGGAAGGATCGCTCATGCACAGACCACATAGCAACATTACGCATCATCATTGAGCAGTCTATTGAATGGAACACGTCCCTGTACATCAACTTCATCGACTTTGAGAAAGGGTTTGACAGCTTAGACAGGAAAACACTATGGTGCCTAATGGACCACTCTGGAATTCTCACAAAGATCATAAACTTAATCAAGAACTCGTATGATGGAACCTCATGCAAAGTTATGCATGCAGGCCAGCTCTCTCAGAGCTTTAGTGTCAGGACGGGCGTCAAGCAGGGATGTCTATTGTCACCATTCCTGTTCCTCCTGGCAATTGACTGGATCATGATGGAAACAACTGAAGGGAAAATAAATGGAATTCAGTGGACAATGTGGGAGCGTCTAGATGAACGACTTTGGTGACGACATAGCTCTCCTTTCACACACACACAGATACAAATGCAGGAGAAGACGGACAGACTCTCACAAGCTGCAACAAAACCTGGTCTTGCACCCAATACAGCAAAGACACAGGTGATGAGGATCCACTCCAAAACCAGCAACCCTATCCTAATGCACAGCACTGCTCTAGAGGAGGTAGAAACATTCACATACCTAGGCAGTGTTGTGCACATCACCAGAGGGGCAGAGGCACACATAAAAAGTAGAATCAATAAGGCTAGGAAGGTGTTTAACATGCGCAGGAAGATCTGGAGCTCAAAACACATCACAATCAACACCAAAATACACATATTTAACTCAAATGTGTAACAGGTGATGCTGTATGGATCAGAGATATGGAAAGCAAAAAATCACACTACAAACAGGCTGCAAACATTCATTAACACCTGCCTTCCAAGGGAATACTTAACATCTGTTGGAGAGACAAAGTAAGCAATGTGGACCTGTGGAAAGGAACAAGCCAGGAGCCCATTGACTTACAAATTCAAAGGAGAAAATGGAATTGGGTTAGACACACCCTCAGGAAATCTGCCACAAACATCACCCGGCAAGCCCTGAAATGGAACGCCCAAGGAAAAAGGAAAAGAGGTTGCCCCAGGAACAGCTGGAGAAGAGGTGTCCAGACAGAAATGTCTGAGAGTGGGCTCAACTGGGGAGATCTTGAAAGAACTGCCAACAACCGAGTGAGGTGGAGGACATTTGTCAATGGCCTATGCTCCCTAGAGGAGCAAAGGGTGTAAGAAGAAGAAGAAGTAATGTAGGGGCAGCATGGTGGGGCAGTGGTAGTTGCTGCCTTACAGTGCCAGAGATCTGGGTTCAATCTCGACTACGGGTGCTGTCTGTTTGGAGTTTATACATTCTCCCCATGACCCGCGTGGGTTTTCACCGGGAGCTTTAGTTTCCTCCATTGAAGTACAGGTTTGTAGGTTAATTGGCTTTGGTAAGAATTGTAGATTGTCCCTAGTGTGTAGGATGGTGCTAGTGTATGGGGATCGTTCAGCATGAACTTAGTGGGCCGAAAGGCCTGTTACTGCATTGTATCTCTGAACTAAATTATACTAAACTACGACATTATCTAACAAAAAAATTCTGGATGGCACACTGCAATGTTTGAATTAACTGGGGCATTTTGGTGGAAAGTTTCCCGTCTACGATTACTTAGCTTCCTGGAGGAACTGTTATTTTGGCTTTGGCTTAATTATAAAATAATGTCCTGTTGTGCCTCTGCCACAGCAGCACTGGAAACTTTGCATTTGCATCTATTGTAGAATTGACATTAAACAGAAGGAGGCTATTTGGTCTCATTAAGTCTCTGCTAGATACCTTAGGAATCTCATCACATTGCCCCTAAAACATTTAAACTCAAGGGGGTCCCAAAGCAATTCAATGAACGTCCCTTTGCCTTCTCTCCATAGATGCTGCCTCACCCGCTGAGTTTCTCCAGCATTTTTGTCTACCTTCCATTTTTCTAGCATCTGCAGCTCTTTCTTAAACATCCCTTTATAAGCTGACCATTTGAGTTCAATCAATATTATGATATGTTTGGAATGCATCTATCTCATCTAAGGTTGATATGTCCTGCTTGATATGTCCTAACCAGGTTATAGAGTCATACAGCATGGAAACAGACCCTTCGGCCCAATTTGTCCATGCCGACCAAGATGCCCCATCTACACTGGTCCCACCTGCTTGCTTTCCACCCAAATCCCTCTAAACCAGGGGTGGGGAACTCGCGGCCTTAAGGCCACATGCGGCTTTCTAGAAAGTCATGAGAGCTGTTTTAACAAAATAATGTACATTTTGAGGTATATCTAATTGAAGTTTCTTGGATGCGGCCTTATTAGATTACAGCTAACTTAATGCGGCATTCCGACCTGAAAAGGTTCCCCACCCCTGCTCTAACCATGTACCTAATTGCAATGGATAAGGAGAACATTTCCCCTTCTCAATTGCCATCTAATGGCCATCTGTTGGCAATGGATTGCTATTAGTTGACTATTTAGAAAAATCTTCCTTGACTTGATCCAAAGGAAGGGCCTGTTTTCAGCATGGAAACAGGTCCTTCAGCCCGCTGGTTCCGCACCGACCAGTGATGACCCCGCACACTAGCACTATCCCACACAATTGACAGAAACCGATTAACCCACAAACCTATACATCTTTGGAACGTGCGAGAAAACCCAGAGAAAACCCACAGAATGTGCAAATTCTGTACAGACAGCACCCATAGTCAGAATCAAAACTGGGCCTTTGGCTTGGTAAGGCAGCAACAGTGCCACAGTGCTGCCCTTATTAATCTCCATCTGCCATTTCTTCCCAAACTCCTTTCAACCTGTGGATTTTCTTCAGAATCTCCAGTTTCTATTTACCCAGAGGATCCTAAAAGTGCCATCTACAAACCTGGGCACAAAACGCTCCAACTGATTCATTCACATGCATGGCAACACTCTACACCCGCTCTCTGCTATGCTGCATTATATTTTTATATTATCCATTGTTATTAATATATTCTATCCCTGTAATTATCTTGGTATATTCATCGCACCATGACTCACTCCACTGGATTATTATTGTCTCCAGTGTTTTATTATTTTGCTTAAAGTGAGTACATCATTCGCATTTGAATTCAATTCAGTCTTTACTTCATAAGCCGTCCCTTTCTCTCTTTCTCGACTTGCATATCCTGTTTATAGTCTTCATTTCTAACATTTATCGTTGACCTTTCGATCCTGCGTTCCACAAGGCACAGTGCCCAATGTATCCCATCAATGTAGATTATTAACATGATTCTATTATATTAGAAATGTATTAACGTATAGCAATCACATAGTATTTCTCTTAAAAGCAGGTATTGGATGAAGGCCCGGAAAGGATACTTAGATTTGGAGGCTTTTAGATTTTAGTTTTAAAGATACAGTGTGGAAACAGACCCTTCGGCCCACCGAGTTCAGGTCGACCATCGATCACCTGTGCACTAGTTCTATGTTATTCCACTTTTGTATCTAAACACACTAGTGGAAATTTACAAAAGCCAATATACCTGTAAACCTGCACGTCTTTGGAACGTGGGAGAACGCAGAGAAAACCCACGCAGTCATAGGGAGAACATACAAACTCCACACAGGCAGCAACCGTAGTCAAAATCGAACCTCTGCTGCTGTGAGGCAGCAGGTCTAGCCCTGTGCCACTGTGCTAATATTTACATGGTTCATGGGTATCCGAATCGCTCGAGATTTGTAGTGTATTGCTACATTCAAACAAGGTACTGATATGAGAATCTGTTCCTCCTTGTCATGCCTTTGCCACTCACATACCCTCATTACTTATTTCCTATTAAAACCTACTTACCCATTCGCTTTTCACCTGTTCCTCAGCACGGGGTGACACAGGGCGTCACAGTGGCGCAGCGGTAGAGCTACTGCCTTACAACGCCAGAAAAGTCTGTACGGAGTTTGTACATTCTCCTCATGACCGTGTGGGTTTACTCCGGGTGCTCCGGTTTCCTCCCACACTCCAAAGATATAACGGTTTGCAGGTTCATTGGCTTCTGCAAATTGTAAATTGTCCCCAGTGTGTAGGATAGTGCTAGTGTACGAGGTGATCACTAATCTTGGTGGGCTGAAGGGCCTGTTTCCGTGCTGTATCTGTAAAGTAAACTAAACTAAACCACACACCCCAGTTCCCCGTCGTTCACATTCGCTTTTGATTTATACTACTTCATTCCTCTTCCCCGTCATTCCTTCTCACTGACTTACGTACCATCATTCCCCTTCCTTTTACTCTTTCCATCTCCTACTCCCTCATTCCCGATTCCCCGTCACTCCTACCCGATAAATTAAACTTCCTCATCCCTGATTCCCTTGCACTCTTATCCCACCGCTCACAGTCCCACATTCCCCTCCCATTCTTACCCCAACGGCCCCGACCCCCTCATTCCAAATCCCCTCCCATTCTTACCCCTCTGACATGCTCTCACATTCCCCTTCTCTCCTCAATTCTTCCTGCTAAAACAAGCCACAAATCCCTTTACTCACTCTTCACCTAATTATTTATTTCCTTTTATCCCCATCTCCCGCGAGCTCATCCATTTCTGTTACAGTTACCCAGTGCTCACATGAGCATTATTCATTTTCTCTATCTGTTCTGCCATGCCTGGCATTGCAGCAATTCATCTTATGTGACACATTAAAACAGGCAATGCTGACTGTGTCGTTGGTCTCCACTGAACATAAGGGGAGACTGTAATATTGATGTGCCACCATTCATGAAAGCTCAGAAGTAACCCCCCTCATCCACTTCAAAGAGTCCTCCAGCCGGTATTTATCCCAACTAACATTGTGGAATTTCATCTTGCACTAAATGGTACTTCCTTTCTCCTGTATTTATACACAGTGGATGAATTGATTGGAATCATGTATAGTCTTAGACAATAGACATTAGGTGCAGGTGCAGGCCATTCGGCCCTTTGAGCCAGCACTGCCATTCAATGTGATCATGGCTGATCATCCCCAATCAGTATCCCGTTCCTGCCTTCTCCCCATATCCCATGACTCCGCCATCTTTAAGAGCCCTATCAAGCTCTCTCTTGAAAGTATCCAGAGAACTGGCCTCCACCGCCCTCTGAGGCAGAGATTTCCACAGACTCACCACTCTGTGATAAAAAGTTAATTTCCGCCAATTGGATAGCACGCAACAAAAAAAAGCTTTTCACTGTAGAAAGACAGAACATTCTGGAGTAACTCAGCGGGTCAGGCAGCAACTCTGGGGAATAGGAAAAGGTGACGTTTCTGGTCGACTGATAGACAGGGCAGAGATAAACTAGAGGTTTGGAAAGGTATAGAACAAATCATAGGGGGCTCCGATGACCAAGGAGCTCACAATGGTCCATTGTTGGCTGTGGAGGAGGTGATAACAAAGGGATACAAACAGTGAAACCAGCAGGACGACAATGTATGGGAGGGGACGGAGAGAGAGAAAATGCAAGGGTTACTTGAAATTGGAGAAAAACCTTGGTAAACATGATAATAATAAACTAAATTAAACTAAACCAAACGTACTGATGTTATTGCAGCTTGCTGTATACAAATTAGATGGCATATTTTTTAAATTCATTCAGTTTTTTTAGATCTAGATATTGCTGGGAAGGTCTGCTTTTATTGCCCATCCCAAATTGGTCCTCAGAAAGTGGTGAGTGGTGTTTAGCTGTGCTTCTGGTGAAGGTACCCCCATAGTACTGTCGGGAAGAGGTTCCATGACTTAGACCCAAACAAAGTAGAACAAACTAACAGGTTAACAGTGATATGTTGCCAAGTGATTTTCATTTGTGGTGTTCCCTGAGGCTCATATTTTTCTTGGTGGTGGAGGTCATTGGTTTGGAAGGTAATTTAGTTTAGCTTAGTTTAGTTTAGTATAATTTAGAGATACAGTGTAGAAACAGGGCCTACGGCCGGGTCCGTGGCGACCAAAGATCATCTGTACACCAGTTCAATCCTACACACTAGGGACAATTTACTGAAGCCAATTGACCTACAAACCTGCACATATTTGGGATGTGGGAGGAAACCGGAGCAGCCGGAGAAAGCCCACAGTCACAGGGTGAACGTACAAACTCCGTACAGACAGCACTCGTAGTCAGGATCGAAAACGGGCCTCTGGTGCTGCAAGGTAGCAACTCCACTGCTAACCCACTGTGCTGCCCCTGTCAGGACAGTTTGGGTACTGTCAGACTGTCAGAGCTGTCTGGGTAAACCTTGGCTGTCCATTTTGTAAATGGTAAAGACTGCAGCCACATTGTGGCAGAGGTGGAAGGAATGAATGCTGAACGTGGTGAGTTGGGTGGGAAGACATTGATCTTCTTGCGTGTTATTGGAGCTACCGTCACCCTGATAAGTGAAAATGTTCAATTAAACTCGTGATTTGTACCCAATATTAGTGGAAAATCTAATCTCTATCGAGGTAAGAGAATTAAAAAAAGTTTCCCCCAACCCGCCCCCCTCCCCCCCCCCCCCATGCACGCCCCACATAAAACAAGCCAAAGAACACTGAAACATACACTTAACACATACTATAAAACAACAGAGAAGGAAGGGACAGACAGACTGTTGGCGAGGCAGCCATTGCTGGCGCCACCCGGTGGAAAGTCACCATGACCATGTGGGTGTTCTCCGGGTGCTCTGGTTTCCTCCCATGCTTTGTTGGTTAATTTTACTTCAGTAAAATTGTAAATCAACCCTGGTGTGTAGGATAGTGCTCGTGGATGGGGTGATCACTGGTCGAGCGACATTAGTTTGTACAGGAGGCCAATCAGACCATCAGATCAATGCCATTTACCAACATCAAGCATACCTGTCACATTCCCCATCTTCATGAGGCCCACAGGAGCCATTGGAAGAGAAGGAGGGGGAGGAGCGACACCCGACCGGTAAGGTTTAAAATCCAGCGCGGGGCTTGTTTTTACCGAAATCCATAACGTTCCATTCGGAGAGGTGTTTTTTTTGGGGGGGTTTTTGAGGAAGCCGGTGATTGGTGGGAAGTGGACTAGGGTAAGCAGCTGATTGGCAGTCAGATTCCAGCAGTTTGTTGTGTACTTTGTATTGTGTTGATATTGTGTCCTGTGTAAGGGGGGAGTATGAAGGCCAGGGCAGTGTACTGTTCTGGATGTCAGATGTGGGAGGTCAGGGAATCTGATAGCCCTCCAGACGTCCACATTTGCGCCAGGTGTGTTGAGATGGGGTTCCTAAAGGAATGTGTTAGGAACCTGGAGCAGCAGCTCGATGACCTCCGTCTGGTCAGGGAGAGTGAGTAGGTCATAGAGCGGAGCTACAGGGAGGAAGTCACTCCCAGACCACAGGAGGCAGACAAGTGGGTCACAGTTAGGAAGGGCAAGGGGCAGAGAGTACCCTTGTGACTGTACACCTGGAAAATAGGTACTCGTGTTTGAGTACGATTGGAGGGGACAGCCTACCTGGGGGCAGCAACAACGGCTGGGCCTCCGGCACAGAGACCGCCCCTGATGCTCAGAAGGGTAGCAAAAAGAGGAGAGCAATTGTAATAGGGGACTCTATAGTTAGGGGGTCGGATGGGCGATTCTGTGGATGCAGTCGGGAGACCCGGATGGTAGTTTGCCTCCCTGGTGCCAGGGTCTCGGATGTGTCAGAACGTGTCCAAAAGATTCTGAAAAGGGAGGGAGAGGAGCCTGATGTTGTGGTACCCATAGGTACCAATGACATAGGCAGAAAAATAGAAGAGGTCCTGAAAGGAGAATTTAGGGAGTTGGGGGGAAAGTTAAGGAGAAGGACCAAAAGGGTAACAATTTCAGGATTACTGCCTGTGCCGTGTGACAGTGAGAGTAGGAATGGAATGAGGTGGAGGATAAATGCGTGGCTGAGGGACTGGTGCAGTGGGCAGGGATTCAAGTTTCTTGATCACTGGGACCTCTTTTGGGGAAACATGATATGTACAAAAAGGACGGGTTGCACTTGAACCCGAGGGGGACCAATATCCTGGCAGGGAGATTTGCAAAGGCTACTGGGGAGACTTTAAACTAGAAAGGCTGGGGGGAGGGACTCGGGTAGAGCGGGCTAGGGGACAGGGTGTGGGGCAAGAGGCAGAGAAGGGAAGCACTTGGACACTAAATGTAGGCGAGAAAGAGGAAAAAAGATAATAGACAGAGAATAAGGGATGGTGGGTTTCTAAAATGTGTATATTTTAATGCTAGGAGCATTGTAAGAAAGGTGGATGAACTTAGAGCCTGGATTGACACCTGGAAATATGATGTTGTGGCAATCAGTGAAAGATGGTTGCAGGAGGGCTGTGATTGAAACTAAATATTCCAGGATTTCGTTGCTTCAGGTGTGATAGGATTGGAGGGACCAGAGGTGGAGTTGTTGCATTGCTTGTCAGAGAAGATATTACAGCAGTGCTTTGGCAGGATAGATTAGAGGGCTCGTCTAGGGAGGCTATTTGGGTGGAACTGAGAAGTGGGAACGGTGTAGCAACACTTTTAGGGGTGTATTATAGACCGCCAAATGGGGAGCGAGAATTAGAAGAGCAAATATGTAAGGAGATAGCAGATATTAGTAGTAAGCACAAGGTAGTGATTGTGGGAGATTTCAATTTTCCAAAAATAGACTGGGAAACACATTCTGTAAATGGGCTGTACACAAAAGGCTGGAGAAACTCAGCGGGTGCAGCAGCATCTAAGGAGCGAAGGAGATAGGCGACGTTTCGGGTCGAGACCCTTCTTCAGACTGGTCAGGGATCAGGGAAACGAGAGATATAGACGGTGATGTGGAGAGATAAAGAACAATGAATGAAAGATATGCTAAAAAAGTATCGATGATAAAGGGAACAAGCCATTGTAAGCTGTTTGTGGTGTGAAAATGAGAAGCTAGTGCGACTAGGGTGGGGGAGGGAGATAGAGAGAGAGGGAATGCCAGGGCCCGAGGGCTGAGGGAGAGGTGGGAAGGGGAGGAGACAGCAAGGGTTAACAGAATTGAGAAAATTCAATGTTCAAGCCCAAAGGATGCAGACTCCCCAAGCGGAATATGAGGTGCTGTTCCTCCAGCTTGCGGTGTTGCTCACTCTGGCCGTGGAGGAGGCCCAGGACCGAAGAGGTCGGATACGGAATGGGAGGGGGAGTTGAAGTGCTGAGCCACCGGGAGGTCGGGTTGGTTAATGTGAACCGAGCAGAGGTGTTCGGCGAAATGATCGCCAAGCCTCCACTTGGTCTCACCGATATAGATCATCTGGCATCTGGAGCAGTGGATGCAGTAGATGAGGTTGGAAGAGGTGCAGGTGAACCTCTGTCAGGACCTGGAAGGACTGGCTTGGGTCCCTGAAAGGAGTGGAGGGGGGAGGTGAAAGGACAAGTGTAGCATTTTTTGCGGTTGCAAGGGAAAGTGCCCGGGGAAGGGGTAGAGCGGGAGGGAAGGGAAGAATTGACAAGGGAGTTGCGGATGGAGCAGTCTTTGCGGAAGGCAGACAGGGGGAGAGATGGGAAGATGTGGTGAGTGGAGGGGTCACGTTGGAGGTGGCGAAACTGGCGGAGGACTATGTGTTGTATTTGCCGGCTGGTGGGGTGAAAGGTGAGGACCAGGGGGACTCTGCCCTGTTTGCGAATGGGGGAATGGGGAGAGAGGGCAGTGTTGCGGGGTATGGAGGAGACCCTGGTGCGAGCCTCATCTATAGTGGGGGAAGGGGAATTCGCCGTTCTCTGAAGAATGAGGCCATTTGTGATGACCTGGTGTGGAACACCTCATCCTGGGAGCAGATGCGGCGTAGACGGAGGAATTGGGAATAGGGGATGGAGTCCTTACAGGAAGCAGGGTGGGAGGAAGACTGGTCCAGGTAGCTGTGGGAGGCAGTTGGTTTGTAGTGGATGTCGGTCAGGAATGTATCACCTGCAATAGAGATGGTGAGGTCAAGGAATGGTAGGGAAATGTCGGAAATGGTCCAAGTTTATTTGAGTGCTGGATGGAAGTTGGTGGTGAAATGGATGAAGTCAGTCAGTTGTGTGTGGGTGCAGGAGGTGACACCAAAGCAGTCGTCGATGTAACGGAGGTAGAGGTCGGGGATGGGGCCCTGGTACGCCGAGAACAAGGATTGTTCGACATACCCGACAAAGAGGCAAGCGTAGCTGGGGCCCATGCGTGTGCCCATGGATGGTTTGGAGTTTGTAAAATGTGTGCAGGATAGATTTTGCAGCAATACATAGATGTATCGACCAGAGAAGGGGCAGTGCTGGACCTCCTGTTAGGAAATGAGGCAGGTCAGGTGACGGAGGTATGCGTTGGTGAGCACTTCGGGACCAGTGATCACAATACCATTAGTTTCAATATAGTTATGGAGAGAGTCAGAACTGGACCTAGGGTTGAGATTTTTGATTGGAGAAAGGCTAACTTTGAGGGAATGCGTAAGGATTTGAAAGGAGTTAATTGGGACATTTTGTTTTATGGGAAGGATGTAGAAGAGAAATGGAGGACATTTAAAGGGGAAATTGTAAGAGTACAGAATCTTTATGTCCCTGTTCGGTTGAAAGGAAATAGTAAAAATTGGAAAAAGCCATGGTTTTCAAGGGAAATTGGACACTTGTTTCGAAAAAAGAGAGATATCTACAATAATTATAGGAGGCATGGAATAAATGAGGTGCTAGAGGAGTATGAAGAATGTAAAAAGAATCTTAAGAAAGAAATTAGAAAGGCTAAAAGAAGATATGAGGTTGCTTTGGCAAGGAAGGTGAAAGTAAATCCAAAGGGTTTCTACAGCTATATTAATAGCAAAAGGATAACGAGGGATAAAATTGGACCACTAGACAGCCAGAATGGACAGCTATCTGCAGAGCCAAAAGAGATGGGGGAGTATTTGAAAAATTTATTTTCTTCGGTATTCACCAAGGAGAAGGATATTGAACTCTGTGAGGTAAGGGAAAAAAGTAGAGTAGCTATGGAAACTATGAGATTCAAAGAGGAGGAAGTACTGACACTTTTGAAAAATATAAAAGTGGATAAGTCCCCAGGTCCTGATAGGATATTCTCTAGGACATTGAGGGACTTATGTAGAAATAGCAGGAGCTATGACAGAAATATTTCAAATGTCATTAGAAACGGGAATTGTGCCGGAGGATTGGCGTACTGCGCATGTTGTTCCATTGTTTAAAAAGGGTTCAAAGAATAAACCTAGCAATTATAGACCTGTTAGTTTGACGTCAGTGGTGGGCAAATTAATGGAAAGGATACTTAGAGATAATATATATATAAGCATCTGGATAAACAGGGTCTGATCAGGAACAGTCAACATGGATTTGTGCCTGGAAGGTCATGTTTGTCAAACCTTCTTGAATTTTTAAAAGAGGTTACTAGGGAAATTGATGAGGGTAAAGCAGTGGATGTTGTCTATATGGATTTCAGTAAGGCCTTTGACAAGGTTCCCCATGGAAGGTTGGTTAAGAAGGTTCAATCTTTGGGTGTTAATGATGGAGTAGCAAGATGGATTCAACTGTGGCTGAATGGGAGATGTCCGAGAGTAATGGTGGATGGCTGTTTGTCAGGTTGGAAGCCAGTGACCAGTGGGGTGCCTCAGGGTCCACTGTTTGTCATGTACATCAATGATCTGGATGATGGGGTGGAAAATTGGATAAGTAAGTATGCAGATGATACTAAGATAGGTGGTGTTGTGGATAATGAAGTAGATTTTCAAAGTCTACAGAGAGATTTGGGCCATTTGGAAAAGTGGGCTGAAAGATGGCAGATGGAGTTTAATGCTGATAAGTGTGAAGTGCTACATCTTGCAGGACAAATCAAAATAGGACGTACATGGTAAATGGTAGGAAATTGAGGAATGCTGTGGAACAGAGGGATCTAGGAATAACTGTGCATAGTTCCCTGAAGGTGGAATCGCATGTAGATAGGGTGGTAAAGAATGCTTTTGGTGTGCTGGCCTTTAGAGATCAGAGCATTGAATATAGGAGTATAGGGAAGTAATGTTAAAATTGTACGGCATTGGTAAGACCAATTCTGGAGTATGGTGTACAATTTTGGTCGCCTAATTATAGGAAGAATGTCAACAAAATAGAGAGAGTACAGAGGAGATTTACTAGAATGTTGCCTGGGTTCCAGCAACTAAGTTACAGAGAAAGGTTGAACAAGTTAGGTCTTTATTCTTTGGAGCGCAGAAGGTTAAGGGGGGACTTGATTGAGGTCTTTAAAATGATGAAAGGGATAGACAGAGTTGACGTGGATAAGCCTTTCCCATTGAGGGTATGGAAGATTCAAACAAGAGGGCATGACATGAGAATTAAGGGACAGAGGTTTAGGGGTAACATGAGGGGGAACTTCTTTACTCAGAGAGTGGTGGCTGTGTGGAATGAGCTTCCAGCAGAAGTGGTGGAGGCAGGATCGATTTTAACATTTAAAAATAAAGTGGATAGGTATATGGACGGGAAGGGAATGGAGGGGTATGGTCTGAGTGCAGGTAGATGGGACTAGGGGAAAATAAATGGTCGGCACGGACTGGAAGGGCTGAGAGGGCCTGTTTCCGTGCTGTAATTGTTATATGGTTATATGGTTCTTACTTCCCTGCAACTCAAGGGATAGGGGGTGAAAGCAGGAACCGGGTACTGATTCTGGATGAACAGTCATGATCATATTGAATGGCGGTGTGGCTCAAAGGGCCGAAATGACTACTCTTGCACCATTTTCGATGTTTATTCTCTTGCATAAACCCATCAACTTTCCTTTCTCTGGTCACTTCACCTCAACTATGGGTTAATTTACAACAAACCAATTCACCAAAGTACCATGCAGAAATAAAGAGTTGGACACACCAACTCCACCCAAGGTGAGGATCAAATGTGGATCCCTGAAGCTCATTGCTGTGGCACGATGCCACATTGCCTGTGGAATAAGATATACCGAGGGGCTGAGATTAAGGAGTCTGGTGCATTCAGTAAGATTTCCATATCAGGTCTTTGTTTGCCGAGTCTGTGGGACAGCTCTCCCAACTTAGACAACAGTCACCAGTTGATTATTTTCTAACTTATTACACCATGGAAGGAGGCCATTCATCCCATCAGGCTCTTCGCCAGTGTGCGTGGTATCACATGGAGAAGGTGCAAGTTCTACAGAGACATCAGCACAGATCACGGTCAGACTCAGATCCCTGCAGCTGTGAGGCAGCTGCATCAACCACTGGGGCACTTTGCCGCAATAACAAAGGAGATAATATTCAAAAAGATACTTTGGCAGCTAATCAGCATTTGGGGATCTAGCACAGCTATGGGAAATGCCGTATGATTATCTTAAGAGTCCAGAGTGTTTTATTGTCATATGTCCCAGACAGAACAATGAAATTCTTACTTGCAGCAACACCACAGAATATGTAAACATAGTACACTGTAAACAATCTAATAAATGAAAAAAAAAAGGTTCAGTGCATTTATAGAACACATGAACAACCTGTATTTATGCAAAAGGTCTCAAATAATGCCTCCGTCTATGTAGTTCAAAGCTTATTTGGAGGTTGTAGTGTATAATAGACTGATGGCTGTAGGGAAGAAGCTGTTCCAGAAATTGGACATTACAGTTTTCAGGCTCCCATGCCTCCTTTCTGATGATACTGGCTGCCTTTTTTGAGGCATCGACTCCTGTAAATCCATTTGATGGTGGGGAGGTCAGTACCTGTGATGGACTGGACAGTGTTCACCATTTTTTGTAGTCTTCTTTGCACCTGGGCATTCGAGTTGCCGAACCAGGCCGTGATGCAAAGTTTTCCAGCGATTACCACGATGCGTCTTTTCCAGAAGTTCCAGCAGTAAAGCTCTTTTCTCTTATTCCCTGCAGTCTTTGAGGAGATTTCAATACCACTTCAGTAAATTATATTGTTTCAAAAGTAATAGCACTGTGGCATCCCATGCTGTATTGATTTGTAGAAAATATAACTTTGCCCTTGAAAAAAAGAAGTGATTGATGATGGTTGAAATTGCTTTTCTTGAGTACTTATGCAAAGCAGAAAAAGCAATAACTGATTTGGGGGAAATTATTGCTGAGGCAGGAAAAAGCAAAAACAAGTGAGGAGCACTATGATTACTGACAATGCTCTCATTAAGTAGAAAGTGATGAAATTCATCAATACAGAAGGAAGGGCTTGGTTGAGTGCTGAACATTTCAATTTCGGAGCACATTCAGCATGCCAACCAAAAACAATCTTGGCACGGAAGTGATACTTCAAAAGCAATAGTTCCCTTTCCAAAATCACGTCCTTATTCAATCAATCTAGACTAAGACTGGAGATGGTTATTTAAAATAGTAAGATCAAATGAGAACTTACCAGTTTGAAAGTTTGATCCTTATTTTATGAGGAGTGACGTTGAGGGATTACGTGAAGAAGGCCCCGCCAGGCGCGTCATACTTCAAAGGAGCGGCGTGAAAACACAGAAAACAAATAGCCGAAGTAACATAGTAAGGCTCGTAGAAGACTAGAACTACCAGATGATCTCTTAGATTATGAGGGTGGGAGCGGAGGGCACGTAATCCCTCAACTTCACTCCTCATAAAATAAGGATCAAACTTCGAACTGGTAAGTTCTCATTTAATCTTACTATTTTACTTCGGAGTCACGTGAGTGACTACGTGAAGATTTCAAAGCTCTGTATTTTCATGGCATAGATGCACACCATACGACAATCTGCTTTGGTTGACACAGTAGGGAATAAATAATATATTGAACATTGCTTCAAATTATTCAATAACTATTGTTAACAATAATAAACACAGGAATAATCCCTCTGTCTCAGGGAAATTACAAACAATGATAGAAAACAAAGCAAATTAATTAAATGTGACCCAAAACAGCATGCCCAAACCGTGGCACGGTCTGTACAGGTTTGTCAGAAAATTGAGAAAATGTTGCTTCTCGAGACCATCCTGCGGCCGCGAAGATTTGGTCTAACGGCACGTCCTGAGCCTTCGCCGCGGAGATCGATGCCGCCCTGGTGGAGTGAGAGTTAAAGATAGGAATGTCGACTCCAGCATAATTGAGAACCTGTTTCAACCATGTAGAAATAGTTTGTGCTGACACTCTTTTATATGTCTTTTTGTGACTAATGAGCAGTCCTGTTTCAGAACCTCTAATATATTGGCTTAATGGCCCTGTCTCACTGTGCGAGTTGACCCACGAGGTTGACAGACTACAAGACTTCAAGTTTATGATCAAGTTTGTAACCGAGTTCCCACGGGTATGTCATTGCTGCGATGTTCCAAGTTCCTCTCCCGAGTTACCAAGTTCCTCTCCCGTTACTCTTGAGCCAACCGTGAATGAAGGTATGTTTTAATAAAGCAACAACGTCATCCTCCTGTGGTTTTGATTATTTCAGCAGCATCTAGATATGACCTACAATGGGCTGTAACTTTTTTTGATTAAATCATAAACATAGAAGTTAATGTACATTGACAGACAATGCATACAACAGGTATTCGTAAGAATTGTAATGTTTGTACACGTTGTGCTGAAACCACAGCAGCTATTAGCATAACCACAGCAAGAGCTAATCTCTGCGTAAATAATGAAGTAATTGGAGCCCATTGCCGAAGCATTGTGAGAACAGGAGTGATGTCCCAGATTTCTGTAAAGCGAGGTTTTCGAAGGGTTTTTTATTAAAAATTCCTCATAAATCGGGATACTAACGGATGAGACCCGGTAGGATGTTGTTCTGAAGACTGCCCGCAATAAGAGGACAACGCACTCCAAGCGCTGGTAATGTCACTATAACGCAGGTGCTCATCAAAATGCAACTTAGCAAGGAACTCCAACACATCACATATGCTAGCATTATGATAAGACATATAGGATTGTACACAGAAACAGTTCCCATTTCTTTATGTGAACCATATATTCTTTTTTGAATGCTATTTCGCCAGCCTGTGGTGAGAACCACCAAGGCCCTGTTCGACAATCCAAGTCCTTGGAAATGTCTGGTCAGAACCTGCAGACCAACAATTAATACGGTCATGTAAAGGGTGACTTTCTCATGTAACCGGATGCACCAAGAAATTACTGCAGCTGGGAATCATCATGAATGACTGAAACATCAGTGAAAACACTAAGGGGAACCATGGTTGTGTTGGCCAATCTGGGACCACCAAACCACCTGTGGCGGAGACTCGCTCTATTGTGGTGAGACAGTTCAGGATGAAAATATGGAGGAATTGCATAAAATTTTAGTGCCCCCAATGTAACGAGACTGCATCCACGGCAACTGCACCTGGATCTGGCTCCCATGAAACATATTTAGGCAACTGGTGATGTAATCTGGATGGAACAGATCAATGGCTGGCAACCCAAATCAAGTGACAATTGTGTGACAAAGTTTAGAATTCAACATCCACTCTATATTGGCATGAAACGTACGCGACCTATGGTCGGCCACCACATTAGCTATAGGTGGTGAATAAATGGCTGAATCACAGATATGCCTTGACATACACCAATGCCACATGACGGTACCTAGTTAACACATGATACTGATCGTGCTCCTCCCATATGATTAATATATGCCACTGCTGTGGTGTTATCAATCTGGAGTTGAATGTGTAAATCCTTCATTGAGGAGCAATATGCCTTTACCCATAAAATGCCCCTAATAATGCAAAAGTATTTACGCCGTGTGTGTGGCGAATCAACCCTTCGTGTTCATGCCAGCTACCCCCACAGCTAGACTCGGTGTTCGTAACCCACCATCCGAGAGCGCTGACATCAGTCTGGAAGATTAGGGAAGAGTCTAGTGCCCAAAATGTTATTGGTAGCTAGATTAACATTAACAATGCACCACTGCAATTCTGCGAGAGCTGTGGTTGGTAACTGGATAACCCAATGAAAATGGCCTGCATTCGATTTTAGTGCTAGTTCCTCATGCTCTCTGCAAATGTTGATAATGCAAAGGCCCGAATGTACTGCAGGAACCTGCTCCCCATTTACCATTGACCATAGCGTCTTCTCGGATGGAGGGATAACGTTTTGTGGGAGGCAAGTACAGACATCATCATCATCGACAACCTTGGCTGTTGGTAATGATACTGTTATAGCAACGGGATGAATAAGAAACCCCAAATACTCAATATTTTGGGTTGGCTGTAACTTGGACTTAGTTGGATGGAGCAACCCCTAATGACTCAAGCACCGATTCTTCAGCTGACTCATTAGTGTTGCTGATAATTAAGATATCAGCTAAATAAGCAATTACAATGTGATGATGGGCTGAATAGCACCTGCACAGGTTTTAACAAATTAATAAATAGCCTGGGTGCTGAACTTAATCCAGGAGTCAATGCTTTGTATTGCCACAGCTGTGCCATCCAATTACAATTACCTGCGATAATGAGCATGAATTGGCAGTGAATAATACACATCTTGCAAACTAATAGTTGCCACATAACAGCCCTGTGATTACAGGTGTTTAGCAGTAATGAATTTAAGTGATTGAGGATGAGAATTACTCTACAACACCCATCTTTTTGAGATCTGGGGAAATATTAGACACAATTGTGGAGGATGATTAATGGCTTTATCAATCACCATTATCTATCTGTTCAGGCTCTTGAGCAGAAAACACTCACATTTTATTAGGCTTGTGCTGTTGAGGTGGATCTATCCATGAGATAAACTCAATGGGAGACGTGAGACAGTATTTAATATAAACATATCATACATTATACAGCACCATTCATTAGAAAACATTTGTAATCAACCTCCAATAGGAGATTGGCCACCAGAACTTTATCGTTAAGAAAAGTCCCTGTACCTCTACAGTTGACCTGTAAAGCTGTTGTCTGCTCATATTGGGATTGTAGCCGGTCTGTCTCGGTGGGTACCCTCGTTGCCCCACTGGCCTGCCCTGCTGAGCCCAGCACCTGGATCTGACCTTCAGTATTAACCCAGGGTTGCGAATAGGTGGCCTCAAAGTGCTTGACTACATTAAGCCAATTGCTTTGGCCTCATCATGAATTTCACGAATTTTCATGACAAGGTCCGTTCCAAACAATATTTCAGGCATTTGTACATTAGTCGCCCTACATAGAGCAGCACATTTTTGGTTTAGTGTTGGCCTGATGGCGATATTCCCTGATGCAATTTCCTGAAAAATGCATTGCATAAAATACCCAACATATCTGTTGTGAGTTTGAGGAATGATTGTCCCTTAGACCATAGTGCCAAATGCAGTAATTGCTGCAGCCACCACTTGGAGGACGTGTTAACACCGAACCTCCTGTCCTGTCAAAGAAGGACTCATGGGTGCCCAGAACCTGGGTCACCATAGGCATTTTCAGTAATGCACATTAAACAGCTGTCTCATATTTGTTTGCAGTCACTTGCATCATATCTTGCTGGAGCTGGTGAGGTACTACATAATTGATACCGCTGGCAAGGGATTGTTCCATTGACTCACCAGTCCCCTCCGGAATAGCAACTCAGTGCCATTTCCGAGACACCCGGAGCATGGCTCTTGTGCGCGCTGGTGTTTGCACATAAGCAGGGACACCAGCATCAGGGTCAGCTGCAATCTGCCCGCTTCTCCCAAATCATATAGTAGGGAGGCATCCTCCAGTCCTAAACAAGGCACTGGAAGGAACCCCAATATATGGACCCTCCATATGTTGGTCTTGGTATGGCCCTCTTGGACATTACTGGCCCTTGGACCCTTATGTAATGAAGGTTGGAGCATCATTACATAATTGTCCCTAGTGTGTAAGATAAAACTAGTGCTCATGGGTGATCGCTGGTCAACGTGGACTCATGGTGGGCCAAAAGGCCTGTTTCCATGCTGTATCTCTAAACAAAACTAAACAAAAAAATGTAGCTGCATGTTCCCAATCTCCCCCACAGTCTTGTATGATCAGGGGAAGAGTCACCATTGTTGTCAGAGAACCCAGGTCTGTGACTTTATATTTGCCTTTTCATGGCTAGGAGCAGCCTCAGTCTGCTAGCACCCTTGGAAATAAACAGATGTACCAGGCTCATTCTGAAGCAAATGTCAGTTGGCCTGCCTTTTGTCAATGGAGCTAGTGGGGAAAATTAGCGCGCTATTTTAACTGCTGCCGGTAAAACGGCACCCGGCATCGGAACCGGCGTTGTCGCGTTTATCTCCCGACCTGATCAAATTGGTGAATCCCTGGATCCACGCTAAGATGGATCTTCGGAAGTGACAGCTCCAACTCCCCACTCCTACTGACTGCTTAAGCCAGCTTTACGGAGTGGAAATACTTCTAAGTAAAGTTTTTAGAACACTTACCTTAGAAGTTCCTACTTACCCGCTGGAGGAGCTGTGCCCTCCAGCCCGTTCAGTGCGACATGCGCAGACGTAATGACGCGCATGCGCCTGGCGGGGCTTCTTCACGTAGTCACCTCACGTGACTCCGAAGTAAAATCTATGTTTATTCCATTGGATACACTGTTTACGGATTACATTTTATCTGCTTCCATCAATTTGCTCTCCCCAAATATCCTGATGTACAAAGCTTGATGGCATAATCCTTCTCCGGGGTGTGCTCCATGGATAGTGGTCTGTTTGATGAGTATCTTTTGAAACACTGCATAAATCTTTAGATTTTAGAGTCTTCAGAGACGCAGCACAGAAACAGGCCCTTCGGCCCAGCGAGTCCGCGCCAACCAGCGATCGCCCTGCACAACAGCACTGGAGACAATTTACAATTTTACAAAAGCCAATTAACATACAAACCTGTACATCTTTAAAGTGTTGAGGGAAACCGGAGCTCCCGGAGAAAAACTACGCGGTCACAGGGAGAACATGCAAACTCCGTACAGACAGCACCCATTGTCAGGATTGAACTCAGATCTCTGGTGCTGTAAGGCAGCAACTCTACTGCTGTGTTACTGAGCTGCCTTTGTGCCATTGTGACACCCTGGCATTTTCTGATTGTGTGCCCTAAAATAATTTATTTTGGTTAGTTAGTTTGCATTGTTATTGCTACTCACATTCTCCATACCAGTTCACAGGTATAATTGGAGTTAATGGGTACAATGGGTGTGGGTGGGGAGAGGGGGTGGTGTAGCGGGCAGATATAGAATAGAATAGAATAGTATAGAATGCCTTTTATTGTCATTCAAACAACTTGGTTTGAACGAAATTGCATTTTCTACAGTCTTACATTACAAAAAAACCCAAGACCCACACTTAACACAGTTTACATAAACATCCATTACAGTGGATCTCCAACACCTCCTCACTGTGATGGAAGGCAAAGTCTTATCTCTTCCCTTTGTTCTTCTCCCGCAGTCCAGCAGTTCAACTGCAGCGTTGAGGCGAACTGGGGCTCCGATGTTAAAGCCCCTGGCGGGCGATGGTAAGTCCTGTGGCTGTTTAAGCCACGCCGGGCGATGTTAGGCCCCGCTCCGAGTCCTTTAAACCCCTCAATTCCAGCGGGAGAAGTTGCCATTGTGGGAGCTCCGAAAAGCCATCTCCCACCAGGGACCTGTGAGCTCCCGATGTTCCTGCGGCTGGATCCTCCGAAGCTCCGAAGTCGGGTCGCAGCCGAGCGCCGCCACAGCTGTTTCCGTTCCAAAGACAGCCAGCTCCGCGATGTCAGGTCCGCAGGCTCCGCGACTGGAGCCCTCAGGTAGGTCCCGGCCGGAGGCTGCCACCGGCTCCACAATGTTAGGCCCAACGACACCGGAGACCCGACAGGGAAAATGTCGGGTTCCCATACAGGGAAGAGACTAACGATTTCCCCCACCCCCCACATATACACAGCTAAAAAATAAAAACAACTAGAGTCAAGACATACATTTAACGAGACAAAAAATGTTTTTAAAGCCGGACGGACTGTAGTCGAGCCGCTGCCAATAGGCGCTGCCACACCACAAAACATGCACTGACTGGAGTCATACATAGCGCAAAGGGAAAAAAGACTGATTAAGTAATGAGAAGCCAACCATCGGAGCAGCCATCTTTACCTGGTCCAAGGCCACTCTTACTCACAGGGGTGTCATAGAGAGATACAGCGAGGAAATAGGCCCTTTGACCCACCAAGTCCGCATCGACCATCAACTGTCCATTTACAGTGGTTTTACATTAATCCTGTTTTGATTCCCTCCATATTCTCATCATCTCCTCCCAGATTCTAGCACTCACCTACACATTAGGCCTACTTCAGGACTGCCTTGAGTTGGTGGTCTGGCACATGGTCAAGACCACTTCATTGGCCCAGTTTCGCCCCTGACCTCAGGTGCTGTCTGTATGGAGTTTGTCTGTTCTCCATGTGATGCGTGGGTTTTCTTCGGTTTCCTCCAACATTCCAAAGACGTGCAGGTTTGTAGGGTAATTGGCTTCTGCAAATTGTCCCTAGTGTGTAAGATAAAACTAGTGCTGATGGGTGATCGCTGGTCAACGTGGACACATGGTGGGCCAAAAGGCCTGTTTCCATGCTGTATCTCTAAACAAAACTAAACAAAAAAATGTAGCCGATATATAGTAAAAACAGGTCATCTGCAATACATTTAGCTATGGATCGCTATAACACTAAGAACACCAATGTCAGGATGTTGTATATTGAGTACAGCTCAGCCATTAATATCAAAATGCCCCATATAAGGTCATCCCTAAACTTCTCAACCTTGGTCTTAGGGACTCCATAAGCAATTAGCAGGCCTCAGTCGGTTAGAATTGTTTCTAGCATTTCCTCCATCCTGACCCTCAACACTGGTGTCTCTCAGGATTGTGTGCTCAGCCCCTTGCTCTACTCTTTGTACACCTACGATAGGTGGGTCAAGAATTTCAGCACATAGGCCTTTATCGGTCAGAGGTTTGAGTATAGAAGTTGGAAGGTCATGTTGCAGATATATAAGATGTTGGTGAGGCTGCACTGCATTTAGAGTATTATGTTCAGTTTTGGGCACCATGTTATAGGAGAGATGTTGTCAAGCTGGGAAGGGGCAGGGGAGATTTATGAGGATGTTGCCAGGACTCAAGGGCTTGAGCTATATGGAGAGGTTGAGCAGGCTAGGACTCTATTCCTTGGAGCACAGGGGGATGAGGGGTAATCTTATTGACGTGTACAAAGTTGTAAGTGTAATAGAGCAGGTAAACACACAGAATTGAGAACCAAAGACAAAAGGTTTAAAGTGAGGGGGGAAATATTTAATAGGTGGTGGATGAATGGAATGAGCTGCCGGAGGAGGTAGTTGAGGCAGGTACTATTGCAACATTTTGGAAACATTTAGACAGGTACATGGATAGGGCAGGTTAAGAGAGATATGTGCCAAATGCAGGCAGGTGGAACTAGTGTAGATGTGTCATGTTGGTTTGCGTGGTAAGTTGGGCCAACGGTCCTGTTTCCATGCTGTATGACTGTATAGCACACAAAGAGTAAAGGGTGTTGACAAAGTTCCAAAATACCCTTTTTTTGCCCTAATGGTCGTGTCGTGGTCCCCCCCCTCCAAGCACTCCCTTCATTTTCGGCGGTCCCCCACGCCGGGTGCCCCCATGCCGGATCCGCCCCTCTTTGTTCTTGATGACCTTCCACTCCAGGTCCCCCTTTTTCCTCGCCGGTCCCGCTATGTGACCTCGGACCCTGGGGCTCCGGCCTCCGGCCTCCGACCTCACAACATTCTGCTGCTTTGTACTCATCATTGTGTTTCTTGCTGTGTCTATCATTACTGTGTTTGCACTCTTTAGTCTGTGAGCTATATGTGAACAAGGAGATTCAATGCACCCTGGAGTACCTGAATTTACAGTGGTCAATTAACCTGCCAATCCCCATGTCTTTGAGATGAGGGAGTTAGCCGGACCACCCAGAGGAAACTGGCGCCCTCCCAAAGGTATGGACATTAAAAAACAATGCTGACAAATGGTCTCCAACCTGAAACATCAATTCTGTTTCTTTTCTTTTCCCATCGATGTGGCCTGACCTGCTGAGTATTTCCAGCCCTCTCTGTTTCTTGTGATCATGGGTGGTGCAGTGTACACAATGGTAACTGTACCTTTAGGGGCACTCTTTTAGAAAGGTGGTGAGGAGGAACTTCTTTAGACAGAGGGCTGTGGAGGTCAAGCCAGTGGATATCTTTAAGGCAGAGATAGACAAATTCTTGATTCGAACGGGTGTCAAGGGTCATGGGGAGAATGCAGGAAGATGGGATTGGGGGGCAGAGATCAGCCACGATTGAATGACGGAGTAGACTCGATGGGCCGAATGGCCTAATTCTACTCCGATAACTTGTGAACGTGAGTGCAGCAGATGGTGTCATTTGAGTCATGTGATACATTCATATCTTATCAGTCTCGTGAGTATGTGTGTGAGTGTGCGCAGTGTGTTTGTGTAAAACAATAAAGAGGACTCACACTGCCAATTGGTTGACTGGAACTTATGTCCTTTTCTGTCTACATTCCACTACCATAATATCTTACAGGCAGAACATACAAAGCCCCTAGTCAGACCTAGTCAGAGAAGAAACCCGAGGTCAGGATTGAACCTAGGTTTCTGGTGCTGATGGACAGCCACTCTCCTAACTGTGCCACTATGCCACTCTCAATCAGTAAATTATAAAGACAATTCAGATTAATTCACGCAAGTTCAGTCAAGGTGCCAGTGCCCAAATGTAGTAAGACCTTGAGAATTATCTGGCTAGGGCCACAAAGTGGCAAATAGCATTTGTACCTGTGTGTCAAGCCATGACCATTGTTGACAGTCCAGCTTTCAATACCCGGTACCCAAAAGGACACCAATCCTGGAGTAACTCAGCCAGTCAGGCAGCATCTCTGGAGAACAAAATCATGAGAAGAATAGATCGGGTAGACGCACCTAGTCTCATGCCCAGAGTAGGGGAATCAACAACCAGAGGACATTGGTTTAAGTTGATGGGGCAAGATTTAATAGGAACCCAAGACGTACCTTTTCACATAAAGGGTGGTGGGTGTATGGAACGAGCTGCCGGAGGAGGTAGTTGAAGCAGGTACTATCGCAACGTTTAAGAAACATTTAGACAGCTACATGCTGATTCAGAGAGATATGGGCCAAACGCAGGCAGGTGGGACTAGTGCAGATGGGACATGTTGGCCGGTGTAGGCAGGTTGGGCTGAAGGGCATATTTCTACACTGTAAGACTCTATGACTCTTTAATATGTTTCAGGTTGGGACTCTTCGTCAGACTTCTATTCAAAACCTGGTACCCAACAGGAACGCCATATTCAAATCCCCCATCACCAATATCTCAGGAGCCATCATGGACCAGTATTATAAATAACCTGCCACATAAGTAACGCGACTACAAGATGAGGTCACTTGTTTTTCGTGTGGCTCATCTCCCCATACACTTATTCTTAGAACAGAGCACGGAACATAATAAAGTACAGCATGCGCCGGGCCCTACAGCTCACATTATTGTGCCGAACATGATGCCAAGATACATTAATCTCACTTGCCTGCACGTACTCCATATCATCAACGCTTCCAATATCTCCACGTTGCCATCTGAAAGTTGCTTGTCATCATTCACAAAACAGTTTGCCACATCATTCCCATCATCGTCAGCCCACTGCCAAGGCTGGACTCCTAATCATCGACAGGAACTCGATAAGAATAAAGGGGAGGCCATTTAAGACTGAGGTGAGAAAAAAACGCTTTCACCCAGCGAGTTGTGAATTTGTGGAATTCCCTGCTACAGAGGGCAGTGGAGGCCAAATCACTGGATGGATTTAAGAGAGAGTTAGATGGAGCTCTAGGGGCTAGTGGAATCAAGGGATATGGGGAGAAGGCAGGCACGGGTTATTGATTGGGGACGATCAGCCATGATCGCAATGAATGGCGGTGCTGGCTCAAAGGGCCGAATGGCCTCCACCTGCACCTATTTTCTATCTTTCTATGTTTCTAAGGCTTCGTTGTAACTACCTCCCAAAATCTCTGCCAAATGGAAAGACAAGGACAGTACAGTGCTGCAACAGCTCCTTCCATTTAGACGCAGCAGATGCTGGTTTTAAAAAAAACATACAAAGTGCTGGAGTAATTGTGGCCATAGAGTGGCACAGCGGTAGAGTTGCTGCCTCACAGCGCCAAAGACCCGGGTTTGATCCTTACTACGGGTGCCGTCTGCACGGAGATTGTACATTCTTCCTCAGACCATGTGGGTTTTCTCTGGGCGCTCTGGTTTCCTCCCACATTCCACAGACTTTCAGGTTTGCAAGTCAGTTGGATTCTGTAAATTGTCCCTAGTGAGTAGGATTGAACAAGTATATGGGGGATTGTTGGTCGGCACAGACTAGGTGGGCTGAAGGACCTGTTTCCACGCAGTATCTCCAAAACTAAAAAAACTAAAAACCAAATGTAAACTCAGCGTGTCACGCAGGATCTCTGAAAATGATTCAGTCTGTGTTGTGAATGATGTCAAGCTACTGAAGTCAGTCATCTTTCTGATAGTGGCCTGGAGTTAGTGGAATCATTGAAGGATATGGATCACGTGCAGGCAGATGAGATTAATTTAGCTTGGCATCACGTTTGGGTCGGGAGTCTTCAGACTGCAGGGGGAGAGAAAGCTGGCAAAGAGGTCAGGGCAGGACGAGTGATAGGTGGATACAGGTTGGAGGGGTTGTAGATTGGCAAATGGGTGCGCAAAGACTAGAGATCACAAGGAGACAAATAGGTGTAAGAAGAAGCGATGAGGGGTGAGATGTGAAGCCAGAGGAAGGAATATATGTGGAAGGGGGTGGAAGCAAGGGTAGAGGAAGGTGAAATAGTGAGAACATTTTATGTACATTGGAGGAAGCACAGAGGATAAAGAGGAGAAGATGTGGGTGGGGGGTGGGGTGTTGTGATGTTGAATTGAAGAATTCAATGTTCATGCTGCTGGGCGTTAAGCTACACAAATGGGTTCTGGGGTGCTCTTCCCCCAGTTCCCAAGCAACCTCACTCTGGCAATGGAGGAGGCCAAGTCTTGGCATGATACTACTCGTTATTATGGATAATAATGTAGCTATATAATGCATATGTATAACAGATAGGAAAATTTTAGGTTTAGAGGGATCTCGGGCAAGTGGGACTAAAGCAGATGGAGCATCTTGGTCGACACGGGCAAGTTGTGCCAAAGGGCCTGTTTCGGTGCTGAATGACTCTATGACACTATGTCGAGATCTATTATCGCTGGGTCAAAATCCTGCAGCTTGCCACCCTACAGCACAGTAGGTACAACTTCAATGCAAAGATCAGAGCACTTAACAGGAGTGATTACATAGAAAATAGGTGCAGGAGTAGACCATTCGGCCTTTTGAGCCAGCACCGCCATCCAATATGATCATGGCTGATCATCCAAAATCGGAACCCCGTTCAGGCTTCTTGTCCCTTGATTCCCTTAGCCCTCAGAGCTAAATCATTCATTGCCTTCTCAGCGGCACTTAGGGATGGACAAGAAATGTTGGCAATGCACAAACAATGAATGAATAATATAAGGTCCAACTCTGAACGCCTGGTTCAGTTTGTAACATTTTTTCTTTCCTGTACAAATTTAGCAAAACTCAAGCTGGACTCCCCATGTCCCAGCACATCAATATAGATCAGACCTCACAGCTGGAATAGGCCTGGCAATAGTCTTTACACAAGTGTGTTAGAAATATGCAATTACTCATTTCAAACAGGAGAAGAAATGGTGGCAGTTATCTCTCTGTTCCATCACAAAATTGGAGGGCATCCAATAATAATTAGCTGCTTAATGCATTGACATTCATTTCCGTTAACCAGCTCACATAGACATTCATTGCTACTAGTCCGACCTGTAAGGGTATTATTTGCTTTGATTTCAATTTAAGGTAACTAAGATCTTTGTTCTCTCTGTAAGTATCAAGTAGCAGTGGATGTCAGATTAGGGAGAACATATTTTCCAAGTGAAATGTAATATGTAGTACATTCCTTCTAATTCCTCTTTCACTGTAGGACTGCACTGTGGTGCAGCGGCAGAATTGCTGCCTTACAGCACCAGAGACCCAGGTTCGATCCTGACTACAGGTGCTGTCTGTATGGAGTTTGCACGTTCTCCCTCTGACTGCGTTGGTTTTCTCCGGGTGCTCCGGTTTCCTCCCACACTCCAAAGATGTACAGGTTTGTAGGTTAATTGGCCTAAGTAAAATTGTAAATTGTCCCTAGTGTGTGGGATAGCGCTAGTGTTCAGTGGTGATCACTAGTTGGCACGGACTCGGTGGGCCGAAGGGCCTGTTTCCACGCTGCATTTCTAAAGTCTAAAGTGTAAAAAGTCTAACATTTGAAGAATGCCCACTTGTGAGATAAGAACATATAAAGGGAATAGATGAAATAGGAGCAGGAGGAGGCCATTCAGTCCCTCGAGCCTGCTCTACCATTCTACAAGGTTATGACATTCAACATCATTTTCTCACCCTATCCCACATCCTTTAATTCCTCAGTGTAGAGCATTCACAGCCAACTGGTTAAAGAATTCCAAAGATTCACCACCCTCTGAGTGAAGAAGTCCCTCCTCATTGCAGCACAAGGTGGGCTAACCCCATATTTTGAGAATCTGCTTGCTAATTTTAGGCCATGAGGGGAACAAATATCTCCTCGTCCCTATCCTTTTGGGACTTTTAAGAATGATGAAAATTTCAATGTCGTCGCCTCTCATTCTTTTAAGCTCCAGAGAATACAGTCCCAGCCTATTCAATCTCTCCTCAAATGATGAACAGCTCCATCCAAGACCGCAAGAAACTGCAAAAATAGCCCAGACCATCACACAAACCAACCTGAAGAAGGGTCTCGACTTGAAATGTCGCCTACTCCTGTTCTCCATAGATGCTGCCTCACCCGCTGAGTTTCTCCAGCATTCTTTGTCTACTTCCAACCTCCCTTCCATTGACTCTATTTACACCTCACGCTACCCCGGCAAGGCTGCCAGACTCGGTATCAATGAGCTGATGGATTTATATCTGTGGTGTACCTCTATTATTCTAAAACTTATGAAGTAGTGATCAGTTGCACCTATGGCCCAGGCTACTGATACCTGAAGCAAGGTCCCATGGCCACAAATGTTGCTGGAAGTCAGAGGTTGAGGGGAGACTTAATAGAATATATAAAATTATCAGCGGCATAGATAGGGTAGACAAAACCTTTTTCCAAGTCCAACATTGGAGTGCATAGCTATATTGAGAGGGTAGTGAAAGTTTACTGGAGGTGCGTGGGGCAGGTTTTTTGTACGCAGAGAGTGGTGAGGGCCAAGAACACATTGCCAGGGGTGTTGACGGAGGCAGAAACGATTGTGGCATTTAAGAGGTTTTGGATAGGCACATGGAAATGCAAGAAATAGAGGGATATGGATCATGTACAGGCAGATGAGATCCTTTTATATTGGCATCAGTTTTGGCACAAACATTGCGGGCCAAAGGTCCCTTTCCTGTGCTCATAAATGATAGGAGCCTTTAAGTTCACTCTGCCATTCAATCATAGCTGATCTATCTTCCCCTCTCAACCCCTTTCTCCTGCCTTCTCCCTTAAAAATATCCATTGACTTGGCCTCCACAGCCGTCTGTGGCAATAAACACCACAGATTCACTACCCTCTGACCAAATACATTTTTCACCTTCTCCATCTTAAAGGAACGTCCTTTAATTCTGAGGCTATGACCTCTGGTCCTAGACCCTCCTGCTAGTGGAAACAGCCTCTTCACATCCACTCTAGACAGGCCTTTCACTATTTGGTAAGTTTTAACGAGATCTCTCATTATCCTTCAAAACTCCAGCGAGTACAGGCCCAGTGCCATCAAACACTCATCATATGTTAACCCACTCATTCCTGGGATAATTCTCGGAAACTTCCGCTGGACCCCCTCCAGTGCCAGCACGTCCTTCCTCAGATATGGGGGGGGGGGGGGGGTACTGTTCAATTGGTCAATTTAGTCTCACAACTAATTCTAGTACTGTTTCCCTGTCTGTTAAAAGTTTTCTTTCTGCCTAATGAAGGGAGCTAATTTACTTTCCAAAACCAAGAGCAAGTAATTTTGGCTGAGCCAACAAATTCAAATCATTGATTAACTACCTTAAGAGATCATTGATTAAGTGTATCAGTGACATAGTAAGAGCTTCCCTGATTAGTTGTAGAATGATTGAAACAGCAGATTAAATTAGATTGCGTCGAGATAGGAAAGCAAATATTGAATTCAGTTCGGAAAGTTAATGTTGTTTCACTCGAAGCGCAAGCAATGCAGTGAGGCTCTTATTAAAATGTAAGTCTTTGGAAAAATTGGAGAATAAACATGCACCTTGGGAACGCAGAATAAGAGAAGAATTAGCTGCCATCGACCAGGATTTATATAAGAAGCTGGTCGGTGGATTTTTATATTAAACTCTTGCAATCATGTTGCTTTGCTGAATTTATAGCTGAATTTTTTTGCATCAATTGAAGGAGTGTGGAATGAAGAATAAAGAGGCATGCAGCAGAATAGGAGATGTACTGTGTGGGTGATTTACTCAATTGAACAGTGACGGTATTTCGCTGCTCCTGTTGTCATGCGTGCTTTGTTAAATGGGAAATCTCAGCTCTGACGTGCGGCTAGAAATCAGACGCAGAACAGAACTGAAATGATTTGTTCGCGATCTTTGTCGATGGGGGGGGGAGGTATCTCTGGATGTGAATAACGTAACCTACTTTTTCCCAAAGACCGAAGATAGACACAAAATGTTGAAGTAACGCAGAGGGCCAGGCAGCCTCTCTGGAAAACAAGGATAGGTGACATTTCGGTTTGGAACCCTTCTTCAGATTGAAGGAGGGTTCCGATCCGAAATCTCCAGAGATGCTGCCTGACCCGCTAAGTTACTCCAGCATTTTATGTCTATCTTTGGTATAAACCAGCATCTGCAGTTCCTTCCTGGACATTTTCCCAAATACCGTCAGGTCACTTGTGGAAGACAAAAGATACAGCTCTCTCTTTGCCACAATGCATGATTTAACCTTGAAATCAGAATTGTGCCACATTAGTTTAGTTTTAGTTACAGCGTAGAAATACAGATACAGCATTGAAACAGGCCCTTCTGCCCACCGAGCGATCTCCCAGTATATTAGCACTATCCTACACACGAGGGACAATTTACAATTTTATTTTAACTGAATCCAATACAGTTCTCTAAACTAAATATAGAGACACAGAACCAAGGCACTGCAAATCCTGATTTACAAAATAAGACACATAGTGTCGGAGTAACTCTGCGGGTCAGGCAAGATCTCCGGAGAACATGATGGTTTGGGTCAGAAGGAATCTAACAATGATCTCTTAAGGTAGTTAATCAGACTGAAGAAGGGTCCCAACCTGAAACGTCACCTATCCACATTCTCTAGAGATGCTGCCTGACCCGCAGAATTACTCCAGCACTTTGTGTCTTTTTTTAAATATACAAAGATCGCATTCAAACAGCATGGAAGATGGTAGCTGGAGCTAAATGAAAAACATTGTACTCATGGGAGGATATGGTATATGAAATCTCCGGCAATTAGGCAGTAATTTAGATTAAATATCTAATGAAACTTGTGTTTCAGTGCACAGGGTCACTTCTGTGTTAAAGTGCTTTATCTCACTGCAGACTGGCTTAGAGAAGCTTGCGAGGATGACTTGATTAAATGTGTTGATGACTCTATACAAGACTTTCTTGCTGTACTGACAACACTGCACTCTTGGTAAATTAGATGTATAAACGAGACACAGCTGCTCCCCGCACCACCTAATGCATTCTGTAATAAGAGGTTTAAACAGAGATTAGCAGGAGTCTCCAAGCGTTCCGAATTTCTCGTATCATAAATATTATATTGCGATGTAATTTTACCTCAGGTTTCCATTGTGGTACTCGCTCTTTTCCCTCCACAAGACAACCAGCATGCCTGAAACCCACTGATATGTCCTAATCTTGTGTGTTCCCAGCTGCCCATCTGCAGATGCACCGTGGAAAGCATTTTTTCGTGATGCAACACATCATGGTTTGGGAACAGCTCCATCCAAGATCGCAAGAAATTGCAGAGAATTGTGGATGCAGCCCAGACCATCACACAAACCAACTTCCCTTCCATTGGCTCCATTTACACTTCACGCTGCCTCGGCAAGGCCAGCAGCATAATCAAGGATGAGTCGCACCCAGCCACTCCCTCTTCTCCCCTTGGGCAAAAGGCAAAGAAGTATGAAAACGCACACCACCAGATTCAAGGACAGTTTCTTCAGCTATTATACAACTAGAGAGCAGTTCTGAGTGACTATCTACCTCAGTTGAGGCCCTTGGACTATCTTTGATCAGCTTTTACTGGACTTTATCTGGCATTAAACGTTATTCATATTACTCCCTTTACCATGTTTCTGTACATTGCAATTGGTTCGATTGTAATCATATATTGTATTTGCACTAACTGGTTAGCATACAACAAAAGCTTTCACCTTGGTACATGTGACAATAAACGGAACTCAGCTCAACTCAACCAAATGTAAGGAAACATTCAGGATCAAAGCCTGGATTCCCATTGAACCAACACTTCAAGTCATCTTGAGGGACAATCAGAATAGCAACATGTGGAATGGAAGGAACCATCATGTGCAAACAAGAACTGCGAACCAGGAAACCAGCCCCCGTAGAAAACCCATGCAGTCACAGGGAGAGCACACAAACTCCGCACAGACAACACCCGCAGTAGAGATTTCATCCCATTGCAAAGGAATCCGCATACAAATCGTGATACTGTTGCCAATTCTAGATGCCCTCCATCTCCCGCTTCTGTTTGTAGATGAGGGTGATGATGCCCAAGCTGATCATGGTGTACTTTGGGTCTTACTGGTTCTTATGGCAGAGGGCTGTCCAGCGTTCTATCCGTGACTGTGGGAGAGATATATCTGCTCTTTAAAATAATGTTCAGACATGAATTTGTTCTTTTAAATGATCTTCAGTCATTAAAATGTGGTTCTACTGGGAATGAATAAAGCCGATTAAGTCATCAATCAATGAGGTTAAAAATCTCAAAAGCAATTAAATGCGGGCACTCCACCACTGTTAACATCATTTGATTCAGCTGATTGTTTGAAAGCCAGCACGAGCTTACACAAACTTCCTACTGACTAGTCCTTACCTTATTAGTTTTAGTTTTAGAGATGCAGCTTGGAAACAGGCTCTTTGGCCCACTGAGACCAAACCGACCATTGATCACGCGTTCACACTAGTTCCATGTTATCCCACTTTTACATCCACTCCCTGTGGATTAATTTGCCACCGTAAATTGCCCCATTTACAGAGCAACAATTTACAGAAGCCAATTAATCTACAAACCTGCACGTCTTTGGGATGCGGGAGGAATCCGGAGCAGACGGACGAGCCGCATCACCCGAGGTTAGGATCGAACCTGGCGCTGTGAAGCAGCAGCTCCACCAGCTGCGCCACCGTGACACTCTGGTGACAGCTATTAACTCACTCAGAAACATGACTGCAATAAGCTAACACAATTTATATCTGCAATATGCCCTTTGTTTTAAAGACAGTCCCAGCTTTTGCCTTTTGTGTAAAATAGGCAGGAACTAACCTAATTAATGATTCAGAAACATCTCTATCCAGGGAGGGAAGCCCATTTGTGGAAGTTGAAGCGAAAAGCAAAGGTGTCACTAGGATAAAGCTGTGGGAGGGGGGTGGGGGGAGGAACAGGGCAACATGCAGTTACAACCTGATACATCAGGGTGAGAGGATGTTCCTGCTGAGCATAATTGCTGACATAGCACAATGGCCTCAAGACCTGCTCCTGCGCTTTAAATTCCCTGCTTGTAATACTCTCATAATGTTCTTATCAGCAATGTATTATCTTTATTTGCAAAGCCAAACAATCTTCACCATTCACCCCCTGCCAGCAGCTTTGCATCTTAAAGAGGAAGCATTCATTTCCCCTGATGTCTCAGTTTGTAAATCCTCGGTTGATTTTGTTACCCAGCCATGATTTTAAAGAGTTCTGTCAGCTAATTGTCTCAGCCTTCTCTTTCCCACAGAGGAAAGCATCCTTCCGTCCTGCTGGCTCCAGTTTTGTGATTCTGCTACCGCTCTTGCAAACCCATTTGCACTTTCATCGGTGCTACCACAGGGCACAAGGCACAGAAGCCTGGCAACAGGCTCAGGAACAGCTATTTTCCTGCATCTATCGGCTTTTGGATTTGACTTTTTTTTTTTTTAGAAATATAGCAATGGAAACAGGCTCTTCCGCCCACAGAGTCTGTGCCAACTAGCAATCCCGGTACACTAGCATTATCCTATACACTAGTGTGGTGTGGCGGGGCCTGACGGCAGTGGCTCAGCTGCAGTCCGTCAGTCTTTTTTTTAATTTTTGTCCCGTTAGATGTATGTTTTTGGTTCTAATTTTTTATTATTTTTTAGCTGTGTATATGTGGGGTGTGGGGGGGGGGTGGGGTGAGGGAAAACGTTTTAATCTCTTCCCTGTGCGGGGACCCAACTTTTCCCAGCCGGGTCTCCGGTGTCGTTGGGCCTAACATCGTGGAGCTGGCGGCGGCCTACGGCCGGGACCAACCTGAGGGCACCAGTCGCAGAGCCTGCGGACTCGCCATCGCGGAGCTGGACGACTTCGGAACGGGGAGAGCTGTGGTGGCGCGCGGCTGCAACCCGACTTCGGAGCTTCGGCGGCTCCGGCCGCAGGCCCGGTGGACAGGAACATCTGGAGCTCGCAGGTCCCTGGTGGGAGACCGCTTTTCAGAGCTCCCGCAACGGCAACTTCTCCCACCGGAATCGCGGGGTTTAAATGACTCGGAGCGGGGCCTAACATCGCCCGGCACGGCTTAAACGGCCGCAGGACTTACCATTGCCCACCGGGGGCTTTAACATCGTGAGCCCCAGTCGCCTTGACGCTGCAGTTGGACTGCTGGACCGCGGGAGAAGAACAAAGGGAAGAGATAAGACTTTTGCCTTCCATCACAGTGAGGAGGTGTTGGAGATTCACTGTGATGGATGTTTGTGTAAATTGTGTTAAGTGTGTGTCTTGGTTTTTTTTTGTAATGGCATGACTAGGAATGAAATTTCGTTCAAACCTTGTCTGTTTGAAAGACAATAAAAGGCATTCTATTTTCTATTCTATTCTATTCTAGGGACAATTTACAATTCGTACCAAAGCTAATTTACCTACAAACTTGCATATCTTTGGCGTGTGGGAAGGAACCGAAGCACCCGGAGAAAACACACGAGGTCATGGGGAGAATGTACAAATCCATACATACAGCACCCTTAGTCAGGATCGAACCCGGGTCTCTTGCGCTGTAAGGCAGCAACTCTGCAGCTTTGCCACCCCTTGAACCGACCTGCACAACCCTAATCTTATGTCAACAATGGAACTCTACATCTCTTGCACGGCCATTAACTTGTTTCTCGGGTTTCTTTGCGCAGTCCTTTTCTTTCCATAGCCGGCTTTGTGTTTTATTTAAGTCTATGTGCCTGTGATGCTGCTGTGAACAAGATTTTCATTGTGCCAATGCTTCTACATATAGGCCACACGACAATAAACTTGACATGTCCTGGCTGCCAGGAATGTAGCTATGGCCAATTTATTTAACCAGCATGCATCAGCCTTTCACCTCTCTTCGCAATACTGTTGTTGCCAGGAGAACCAGAGGCAAAACAAGCTTCTTTCCTCCTCACAGTAAGTTGTCATGATATGTCTGCATCGGCTGAAAGAACAGTGAAAGCAAATTCCCTGTTGCGAGACAGCGACAGAGATCCCTCGTCCTCACCTTCAGTCGTCGAATGCAGCACATAATCCTCTGACATTTTCGCCACCTCCAACAGGATCCCACCACTAGTCACATCTTCCCATCGCCACCCCTTTCCGCAGAGCCCGTTCCCTCCACAGTTCCCTGGTTAACCTGCCCCTTCCCACCCAAACCACCCCCTCCGTTGGGCATTTTACCTGCAACCGCAGGAGATGCAACACCTGTCCCTATATATCCTCCCGCGACTCTGTCCAGGGACCCGGAGGGTCCTTTCAGGTGAGGCAGAGGTTCACTTGCACCTCCTCCAAACTCATCTACTGTATCCGCTGTTCCAGGTGTGGACCTTTATATATCTGCGAGACCAACACAGGCTCGGCGATCGCTGAACACCTTCGCTCAGTCCGCCTAAACCCACATAATCTCCAGGTTGCTAAACACTTTAACTCCCCTTCCCTTTCCCACACTAACCTTTCTGTCCTGGGCCACCTCCACTGTCAGAGTGAGGCCCAATGCAAATTGGAGGAACAGCACCTCATATTTTGCTTGGGCATCTTACAGCCCAACGATATGAATATTTACTTCTCTATCTTCAAATAAACCATGCTTTCCCTCTCTCTCCATCCCTCCCACATCCTAGTTCTCTGACCAGTCTGACTGTCCCCCTGATTCCATTCTATCTTTGTGTGAGGGATAAAGTGATTAAACCCCATTAAAGTAAGGGGTTTTAAAGCGAATTCGAACTGAGAGGGGCTGGAGAGAGGATTCTGACACAGCTGTGTCTGAAGGTTGCCAGACCCATCCTTAAGTCCTTGAGTAAGAAGTAATAGCATTGTATAGCGGTAGAAGGGAGTGATGTAGAGAGATCCCTATCAGTGGAATGGAGTGATAGATGGGACCCTTGTCACTATAGCTTAGCTTTAGTACTGATATAGGAGAACTGAGAGGGTTCACTAGGAGGTGAGTAAAACTAGGGTAGGTCATGAGCAACTGAGCATGCTTAATAGAATAAATGAATATTACAACACACCCCTGGTCAAGAAACTGCTCATTACCATGAACATGTTTGAACATGCAATGTATGATATGGGAGGTGCGAGGGGATGTATGGTGGGATGTACCTACAGATTGTGCACCTCAGACCCTGATTGGAGAAGGGTCCGGAGGGGAGGTTGAATGTAAGATTCTGTGTATAAAGGGGGATGACTTCTTTGGCTTCGGTGTGTCTCGAATTGGAGAGGCACCCGGTCTGCAGACTCCTAAAATAAAGAATCTCTTGCTTCCAAGATTTAGTCTTTGAGCATTAATTGTGAGCATAAAGCGTATCTCACATTTGTATGTCTCGTAGTCACCTTCCCCTAGCTAACAATGATCTATTCTACATTTTCATTGAGCTTCGTCCCCTTTGATCTCTCGTTTTCACGCCTTACCCTTTCCTCTCCCCTGACTCTCAGTCTGAAGAAGGATCTCGACCCGAAACGTCATCCATTCCTCTCCAGAGATGCTGCCTGTCCCGCTGTGTTACTCCAGCATTCTGTGTCCATCTTCAGTGAGAACTGGTGGCAGGGAGAACAATTCCCATCATTTAATTCCATGGAATTCTCCCTTGCTCAGCAGACTACAGATCGTTTGCTGTGATTGTTCACTGCACAAAGTTCACACGCATTCACCGCCCTTTATTGGAACATGTGAGGAGTGCATACAACGTGCAATTAGGCTGCATAGGGCGAGGACGGGTCTCAACCTGAAACATCACCCATTCCTTCTACCTCGAGATGCTGCCGGTCCCGCTGAGTTACTCCAGTATTTTGTGTGTATCTAGGGGGAGGATGAGGTCAGTATAGATCTCCGTGCAGATCTGACTGCAGGAAGCATCACTGAGATTAAACTGAATCGTTAAAAAATAAATTGGTGTCTGTCATTGATTATCAATATTCATTCGAGTGTTACTGATCTGGGTCAAATCTCCTACAGTGGTCGTTGGCAGTGCACGATGTGTACGTGGTGGTCCCTGCAGTCGACAACAATGATGTTACTGCTGTTTTATGTCTGGTCAGGAATGGTAGAGGCACTCACTTTTGCCCTCAGAACTGTCCAGTCCATTGATTTAAATTGCACTACCGTTAGGGTAACTGGGGATTTACAGGGGCTAAGAGTGATGGCGCAAAAATAAGGGCCGGAGATTAGAATGCACTCTGCCTTTGTGACGTGGTGCTTAAACCACAGCGGTTCACAAGTTCACAATTTCACAATTTCTAAGATTAGAATCAGGCCATTCGGCCCATCGAGTCTACTCCGCTGTTCAATCATGGCTGATCTCTGAATCCTAATCCCATTTTCCTGCCTTCGCCTGATAACCCATGACAATTCTAATCAAGAATTTGTCTATCTCTGCCTTAAAAACATCCACTAGTTTGGCCTCCACAGCCCTCTGTGGGGAAATGAGTTCCACAGATTAACTACCCTCTGACTAAAAAAGTTCCTCCTCACCTCCTTTCTAAAAGAGTGCCCTTTAATTCTGAGGCTATGACCTCTGGTCCTCGACTCTCCCACCAGTGGACACATCCTTTCCACATCCACTCTATCTATGCCTTTCATTATTCTGTCAGTTTCAATGAGGTCCCCCCTCAATCTTCTAAACTTCATCGAGTAGAGGCGCAGTGGTGTCAAGCGCTCATCATATGCTAACCCACTCATTCCTGGAATAATTCTTGTAAACCTTGTGGTTGATTGTAGCCCAGCTTCGTATTGCCTGATCATTTCAATGATATAAGAGCCCATTCAGTGCTCAGTGCCCTGTTAATGAGCTGGAAGCATTACCATGGAGCCGATGTACTGAGTGTCTAGTTCCAGTTAAAGTGACCCATGCCTCTTAAAAGGGTGTTAAGCAGACTCCAGCATCCCTGGAGGGAGTTAATCTGAGCCGGAAAGCAATAAAGGACAGCGCCGTCCCAGACAATGGCAGTATTAGCGAGCAGTGCGGGGAGGAAAGCAGATTCATTTTCACCGGAGATACAGCGCAGAAACAGGCCCTTCGGCCCACCGAGTCCGCTCCGACCAACTATCCTCATACGCGAGCATTATCCTACACACCAGGTACAATTTACTTTTTTATCTAAGCAAAATATCCTATAAACCTGTACGTCTTTGCAGTGTGGGAGAAAATCACCTGCAGTCGTGGGGAGAACGTATAAACTCCATACAGACAGCACCCAGAGTCAGGATTGAACCCAGGTCTCTGGTACAGTAATACAGCAGATCTGCCGCTGCCGTGCCACCCTGTTTAGTTTGTGATTATTGGTGTTTAATTGTTGGTGTTCAATACCCAGGGGTCCAAATGACTGTCTAAAACCACTCAGGATTAAGTAACATGGAAACATCAGTAAAGATAGACACAAAAAGCTGACTAACTCAGCGGGTCAGGCAGCATCTTTGGAGAAAATGGGTAGGTGACGTATCAGGTTAGGACCCTTCTTCAGACACGAAAAGGGTCCTGAAGTCTGACGAAGGGTCTGAAGATGGATCCTGGCTCTAAACATCACCTATCCATTTTCACCGGAGATGCTGCCTGACTCACTCAGTTACTCCGCCACCTTGCGTCTTTCTTTGTGTCACTCTTTGGCATAAACCAGAATCTGCTATCCTTTTTTATAACAACAGTTAAATGTTAGTTATTTGGATGCAAAGTGCTGGAGAAAGCGGCTGGAGTAACTCAGCATCTCTTGAGGTTTAGGTGATATTTTGGGTTGAGCCCATTCTTCAGTCTAAATTCACAATAAATGAAAAGACAAAATGGAATCATCCAGCTATCTCCCCCCCTCCCCTCTACAATCAGTCTGAAGAAGGATGCCAACCTGAAACGTCACTGACAGTAGGTGTGTTCTCCCATGAAGCTGCCTGACCCGATGAGTTATTCCAGCACCTGGTGTCTTTCTTTGCAAACCAGCATTTTAGGTAGACCTGATAGATCAGGTAGACCCTCGGTCTTTCTTTAATCGGACTTTACTGGACTTTACTTTTGTACTAAATGTTATTCCCTTTATCCTGTAACTGTACGCAGTGGATGGCTTGATTGTAATCATGTACAGTAATCACGTAATCACGAACCGCTTGCGGGTCGGTGAAGGACGCTGCAAGGTGTCCATGGAAAATAATAACTTCCGAAGCGCGTGTGTGTGTGGCAAATCCCAAACCACGGAACACATCATGAGATGTAGCCAAGCTCCACAATGTACCGAAGATGACCTGGCCGAACCAAATGCCACTGCGCTCGCCTGCGCCAACCAAAGGAAAGACGTGATATAGAAGATGGCCGGACACGAGGAAGGAATGTACAGTCTTCTCACGTGACCCCACAAAAGCTTTTCACTGTACCTCGGTGCACGTGACGATAAACTAAACAAAACTAAACATTTTCCGTTCCTTGTGTCTACTTGGATGCAACATTGTAAGAGGTTCAATAACCTCTAAGGAATGATCAAGGTCAGTAAATGAGGTTTCCTCCCAGCCTCACCACTGCACTGTGGTGTGTACAAGTCACCACACCGCCACCACTCTCCTCACAACAATCTGTAGGAGCTCTGTGGGGCGGCACAGTGACACAGCGGCAGAGCGACTGCCTCATAGCGCCAGAGACCCAGGTTTGATCCTGACTACGGGTGCTGTCTGTGCAGAGTTTGTACGTATGGTTTTTCTCCGGGTGCTCCCACATTCCAAAGATGTGTAGGTTGTAGGCTAATTGACTTCTGTAAATTGTCCCCAATGTGTAGGATGGGAAACTGGGATAACATAGTGTACGGGTGATCGTTGGTTGGCTTGGACTCGATGGGCCGAAGGACCAGTTTCCATGCTCTATCTCCAAATAAATAAAAACATAAAAATGAAATCTCCATAATTCAGAATTCATAGCCAACACTGATATGCTCCACTGTATCGTCACACAAGAGACTTCTGCTGAAGCCTGTGTTTCACCAATTTGCATCATCTAAACTCTTAAGTCCTTCTTCATACCCCAGAATCTGTCCAACTACATAATTTCTGACCCCCTTCTCATTCTCTCTATAGCACATATCCATCTTATCATGATATGTCTGAAGAAACGTCACCCATCCCTTTTCTCCGGGGATGCTGCCTGACCCACTCAGTTACTCCCGCACTTTGTGTTTATCTTCGGTGCAAACCCGCATCTGCAGTTCCTTTCCACGCACTGTGATATGTCTGATTTACATCTCAGCCGACAGGTCTCTGGGAGGTTTGTTAGAAACCTAGTGAAGCTAGACTCAGACTGCAAAGCGAGTTCAAACTGGTGCATTAAGCAAAGTATGCGGGAAACCTATTTTAGCCTCGAAGCTCAACATCTTGATTGCCGTTCCGCGTGCTGCTAAATTATATCACGATGCATCCGTGAATGTTTCACTCTGATATATCTCGAGGCAATGGACTCTGATATCAAGATGAACCGGGAGCAGTAACAGAAAAAGCATATCAGATGAAAGCTGGTTCCTAGCAGGCTCACTGCAGTAAAATCATTGCCATTTTCCAATGTTATGAGTGTGAAGATTATGTTTTCACCAGATGACCGAGCTACACTTGTATTAGTGCTTACTGAATTGTTTTTGGTGTGCTGGATTTCTTTGCTAAATTGCTGCCAGTGTTCACAGGAAGATAGAAAGGTTTAGTTTAGTTTAGTTTTAGAGATGGAGCACGGAAACAGGCCCACTGAGTCCACACTGACCTGTTGACACTAGTTCAACGTTATCCCACTTTCTTACCAATCCCTGCACAACAGGGCCAATTTACAGAGGCCAATTCACCTACAGACCTGCACAACTTTGGAATATGGGTGGAAATTCATATTCCATCTCCATCAGTAATGATGTGAAACCAATACCAACTTGCTCCAGATACACTCACTTCTGGTTTAACCACTTGTGTTTGAAGGTGATAGAAAATCATTTGGAAAACTGGGTCAATGCTTATATTTTAACGAGGCTCTGCTTATTCAATTTTTTGTCAGAGACTAAGAGTCATTCTGCACTGAAACAGGCCCTTTGGCCCAACTTGCCCGGAGGAGAAACCCGGAGGTCACAGGGAGAAGGTGTAAGATCCACACAGACAGCACCCGAGGTCAGGATCGAACCCGTGTGTCTGGCGCTGTGGGGCAGCAGCACTACCAGCTGCACCACTGTGCAGGTAAGGAGAAAGTTGGGGAAACATGCCAGGATTGTGAAGGTCATGTTGAATTTCACATGCAGAGTAATTTAATTTAAATTCTTCCCTGGCAGCTTGTCAGATTGAAAGGCAACAGCTTCCAAACTAAAGACGCTGTGACTGAGTTAAAGGTCAGAGCAAGAGAGAGTGTGAATAAATCAGTGCGTGAAGGGGGAGTTTGGAAATGATATTTGATGATAGAAGAATAGACAGGGTAAATGCAGTCTTATACTCAGAGTAAGGGAATCAAGAACCAGAGGACATAGATTTAAGATGAGGAGGGGGGTGGGGAAATGTAATAGGTGTTGTAGAACATAGAGACCAATGGATACAGGATGGGCTGGGAATGATATTAAGGTGACACGGGAAAGATTTAATAGGAACCTGAGGGAAAATAAATTTACACAAAGGTTGGTAGGTAAATGGAACGAGCCGCCGGAGGAGGTAGTTGAGGCATGTACGATTACATAGTTTAAAAACAATTGGATATGTACATGGATAGGATATGTTTAGAGGGATATGGGCCAAACATAGGCAGGTGATACTTGTGTAGATGGGACATTGTGGTCAGCATGGGCAAGTTGGGCCAAAGGGCCTGTTTCACTGCAGAATGACTCTTAGTCTCTGACAAAAAAATGAATAAGCAGAGCCTCGTTAAAATATAAGCATTAACCCAGTTTTCCAAATGATTTTCTATCACCTTCAAACACAAGTGGTTAAACCAGAAGTGAGTGTATCTGGAGCAAGTTGGTATTGGTTTCCACATGATTACCTTCCTCTCCTCACACCCAACCCTCTCATCCTTGTCACAGGGATTGGGGCCAGGATTAAAAATCTCGATGCTCTAAATTCTGCATGTCCCCAGACTCCAGAATGGAGTCTCTTTGCTGCTTCAGTGAAGCTCAGCCCATATCTCCAACCATCTATAGAGTATGATTAAAAGGTTTGCAGATGACACTGAAATAGATGCTATTGTAGACAGTGAAGATGGTTAACCAACTGCTGTTGAGGCTCGGCCCATCTCATCAACAGGCCTGGCTCGCCCGCTGTGAAAGGAGGATGGAGAGAGACGATGGCAACCGCTAGACAAAGTGCCCAATGGTGGGGTCTTACCTTCTGGCTGCGGGAAGAACACCTCATGGAACAAGGGCTGAAGAGGGCCATGCAAGGTCTGAAGAGGACCATGCAGGAGAGGGCAAGGGTTCGCACGACGACCGGGTTGGAGCCGATGGCCGTAACGGGTCCTTGTGGCCAGCTGCAGCTGGGACTGTAAAATGGTGCCAAAATGGCGGCTCTTGCATATGGACTCAGTGGGCTGTTGTGTACATTCTGGTCTAACCGGGGTATGGTGGTCATGCGTGGTGATAGTCTTACCGACTTAAATGCAAAAAAGGTATTTCACTACAGATGACAATAAAGAAACCATTGAACCAATAATTAAAATTAGATATTGATCAGCAGGCAAGTGCGCAGAGGAATGGCTAATGATGTTTAAAAGTAGATAAGTGTGAAGGGGTTGTAGTTTGGGAGGTCGAGCTGCAGTTTCGACTTTCCCTTCAGTATACTGGGATGCAAAGTCAAAATTATCTGATAACTATTCGACACTGTGTTTTGCTTCAGATTTACTTTAGTTGAGAGATACAGAGTGGAAACGGGTCCTTTGGTCCACTGAGTCCGTGCCAACCAACAATCACCCGTTCACACCAGTACAGAGAAGGTTCACCAGACTGGGATGGCACGACTGCCATATGAAGAAAGACTGGATAGACTCGGCTTGTACTCGCTGGAATTTAGAAGATTGAGGGGTGATCTCATAGAGGTTCTTAAGGGGTTGGACAGGCTAGATGCAGGAAGATTGTTCCCGATGTTGGGGAAGTCCAGGACAAGGGGTCACAGTGTAAGGATAAGGGGGAAGTCTTTTAGGACCGAGATGAGAAAATCGTTTTTCACACAGAGAGTGGTGAATCTGTGGAATTCTCTGCCACAGAAGGTAATTGAGGCCAGTTCGTTGGCCATATTTAAGAGGGAGTTGGATGTGGCCCTTGTGGCTGAAGGGATCAGGGGGTATGGAGAGAAGGCAGGTACAGGATACTGAGTTGGATGATCAGCCATGATCATATTGAATGGCGGTGCAGGCTCGAAGGGCCGAATGGCCTGCTCCTGCACCTAATTTCTATGTTTCTATGTTTGTCCTGTTTTGCATTATTCACACTAGGGCTAATTAACCTACAAACCCACACGACTTTGGAAAATGGGAGGAAACTGGAAGCACCCGGAGAAAACCCACGGGATTACAGGAAGAATGTACAGGAAGAATGTACCAACTCTGTACAGACAGAACCCGCAGTCAGGATCGATGCTGGGTCTGTGGTGCTGTATTGCAACAACTGTGCCACTGTGCCATCCATGGGGACCGTGGTTGATGGTCAACAGCCATCTCAGGATGAAAAGCCAGCTGCATTGGCTGGCAGTCCTCTCCCACGTCACCGCTGGCGTGGCAATGGAGATAATGATCAGATCACTCGCCTGCCATTACAACCAAGGCTTCATTGAGTGAGGGAGAGAAAATGTAATTGGAGACAGCAATAAACTTTCAGGATGAGGCCAATTTTTCAAACCATTCAACAAATCTAGTGAATAATTATCATTACAAACTAGCTCCTAATCATTTATTTCAATGATAATCTTTTGAGTAGTTTCATTTGGAACATTGCTAAAGTAAAAACGCATCCCATTTTTGACATCCTTCAGGGAATTTTTGAAAGATGGCTATTCTGAATCAATATTCAATAGGGGGATGGGTACAAGAGCAGAGAGGCAGGAGGGTGTAAAATGACGGTAGAAGCATTAGGTAGCAAGGTGAAAGGTAAAAGTGGCAGGCAGACAAAACCAGGGCAAAAATCAAAAAGGGCCACTTTTCAGCAAAATTGTATAAGGGGTAAATGCGTTGTAAAGACAAGCCTGAAGGCTTTGTGTCTCAATGCAAGGAGTATTCGTAATAAGGTGGACGAGTTGAACGTGCAGATAGATATTAATGATTATGATATAGTTGGGATCACGGAGACATGGCTCCAGGGTGACGTAGGCTGGGAGCTGAACATCCAGGGATATTCAATATTCAGGAGGGATAGAGAGAAAGGAAAAGGAGGTGGGGTAGCGTTGCTGGTTAGAGAGGAGATTAAAGCAACGGAAAGGAAGGACATTAGCTTGGAGGATGTGGAATCGGTATGGGTAGAGCTACAAAACACTAAGGGGCAGAAAACGCTGGTGGGTGTTGTGTACAGGCCACCTAACAGTAGCAGAGAAGTTGGGGATGGTATCAAACAGGAAATTAGAAATGCGTGCGACAAAGGCAAAACAGTTATAATGGGTGACTTCAATCTACATATAGATTGGGTTAATCAAATTGGCAGGGGTGCTGAGGAAGAGGATTTTTTGGAATGTATGCGGGATAGTTATCTAAATCAACATGTAGAGGAACCAACGAGAGAGCAGGCTATTTTAGACTGGGTTTTGAGCAATGAGGAAGGGGTAATTAGCCGTCTTGTTGTACGTGCCCCCTTGGGCAAGAGTGACCATAATATGGTTGAGTTCTTCATTAGGATGGAGAGTGACATTGTTAATTCAGAAACAATGGTTCTGAACTTAAAGAAAGGTAACTTTGAGGGTATGAGACGTGAATTGGCCAAGATTGACTGGCAATTAATTCTAAAAGGGTTGACGGTGGATATACAATGGAAGACATTTAAAGACTGCATGGATGAACTACAAAAATTGTTCATCCCAGTTTGGCAAAAGAATAAATCGGGGAAGGTAGTGCATCCGTGGATAACAAGGGAAATCAGGGATAGTATCAAAGCAAAGGATGATGCGTACAAAGTAGCCAGAAAAAGCAGCATACCAGAGGACTGGGAGAAATTCAGAGACCAGCAGAGGAGGACAAAGGGCTTAATTAGGAAAGGAAAAATAGATTATGAAAGAAAACTGGCAGGGAACATAAAAACTGACTGCAAAAGTTTTTATAGATATGTGAAGAGAAAGAGGTTAGTTAAAACAAATGTAGGTCCCTTGCAGTCAGAAACAGGTGAGTTGATCATGGGGAACAAGGATATGGCGGACCAATTGAATAACTACTTTGGTTCCGTCTTCACTAAGGAAGACATAAATAATCTGCCTGAAATAGCAGGAGACTGTGGGTCAAAGGAGGAATTGAGTGAAATCCAGGTCAGTCGGGAAGTGGTGTTGGGTAAATTGAATAGATTAAAGGCCGATAAATCCCCAGGGCCAGATAGGCTGCATCCCAGAGTACTTAAGGAAGTAGCTCAGGAAATAGTGGATGCATTAGTGATAATCTTTCAAAACTCTTTAGATTCTGGAGTAGTTCCTGAGGATTGGCGGGTAGCAAATGTAACCCCTCTTTTTAAGAAGGGAGGGAGAGAGAAAACGGGGAATTACAGACCAGTTAGTCTAGCATCGGTAGTGGGGAAACTGCTAGAGTCAGTTATTAAAGATGGGATAGCAGCACATTTGGAAAGTGGTGAAATCATTGGACAAAGTCAGCATGGATTTACAAAAGGTAAATCATGTCTGACGAATCTTGTGGAATTTTTCGAGGATGTAACTAGTAGCGTGGATAAGGGAGAACCAGTGGATGTGGTATATCTGGACTTCCAGAAGGCTTTCGACAAGGTCCCACATAAGAGATTAGTATACAAACTTAAAGCATACGGTATTAGGGGTTCAGTATTGGTGTGGATAGAGAACTGGCTGGCAAACAGGAAGCAAAGAGTAGGAGTAAACGGGTCCTTTTCACAATGGCAGGCAGTAACTAGTGGGGTACCGCAGGGCTCAGTGCTGGGACCCCAGCTATTTACAATATATATTAATGATCTGGATGAGGGAATTGAAGGCAATATCTCCAAGTTTGCGGATGACACTAAGCTGGGGGGCAGTGTTCGCTGTGAGGAGGATGCTAGGAGACTGCAAGGTGACTTGGATAGGCTGGGTGAGTGGGCAAATGTTTGGCAGATGCAGTATAATGTGGATAAATGTGAGGTTATCCACTTTGGTGGCAAAAACAGGAAAGCAGACTATTATTTAAATGGTGGCCGATTAGGAAAAGGGGAGATGCAGCGAGACCTGGGTGTCATGGTACACCAGTCATTGAAAGTAGGCGTGCAGGTGCAGCAGGCAGTGAAAAGAGCGAATGGTATGTTAGCTTTCATAGCAAAAGGATTTGAGTACAGGAGCAGGGAGGTTCTACTTCAGTTGTACAGGTCTTGGTGAGACCACACCTGGAGTATTGCGTGCAGTTTTGGTCTCCAAATCTGAGGAAGGACATTATTGCCATAGAGGGAGTGCAGAGAAGGTTCACCAGACTGATTCCTGGGATGTCAGGACTGTCTTATGAAGAAAGACTGGATAGACTCGGTTTATACTCTCTGGAATTTAGGAGATTAAGAGGGGATCTTATAGAAACTTACAAAATTCTTAAGGGGTTGGACAGGCTAGATGCAGGAAGATTGTTCCCGATGTTGGGGAAGTCCAGGACAAGGGGTCACAGCTTAAGGATAAGGGGGAAATCCTTTAAGACCGAGATGAGAAAGACTTTTTTCACACAGAGAGTGGTGAGTCTCTGGAACTCTCTGCCACAGAGGGTAGTTGAGGCCAGTTCATTGGCTATATTTAAGAGTGAGTTGGATGTGGCCCTTGTGGCTAAGGGGATCAGAGGGTATGGAGAGAAGGCAGGTACGGGATACTGAGTTGGATGATCAGCCATGATCATATTGAATGGCGGTGCAGGCTCGAAGGGCTGAATGGCCTACTCCTGCACCTAATTTCTATGTTTCTATGTTTCTATGTTTAATATGACAAATTCCACTTTTAACCTTAATTGCAATCTGAATCCAGATTGTGGTTGTTTGTGCCTTTCCCATTGCAGTGAAGCCAAAAATAATTCCTTTGAGGAATATTCTGCAGGTTTTTTTGTTTCTTAAGGGTTTTTTCCATGCAATAATTCACCCAGCAGTAAATGTGTGCACAGCAGAGCATTTTGTTATTTGTGGAATTAGTCAACAAAAGTTTCTCTTCAGCACTTTGAATACGCCCACTCTCATTCACCCTGCCTCTCGGGGTCCTTCCTGTGTTTTTTTCAATGCTGTAATCATCCTGGATCACAGAATATGCTGCTTGACCTATTTGGCATCAAGACCTCAGGCAGACCATTTTGCACCCGCAGCTCGTGCTTTCAAAGTCGAGATGTGTAGATGCGCCTCACGCATCAACAAGCTTCACTGACGGTGGATGTGATGAGATGGCTTGCCTTAGCAAAACAGGACCCAACGTGTAGAAACAAAGAACTGCAGATGCTGGTTTATACCAAAGAGAGACACAAAGTGCCGGAGTAACTCAGCGCGTCTCTGGAGAGAAAGAATGGGAGACATTTCGGGTTGGAACGGCCCTGAAGAAAGGTCCCAACCCAGATTGGGTCAGAAGAAGGGTCCCATCCCGAAAAGTCCCCCATCCTTTTTCTCGATAGATGCTGCCTGACCCGCTGAGTTACCCGCTGCAAGCCCAGTTTATGCTGACTGGCAGATGCCAGCACATATGCCAGTCCTCTCTGTTGCTAGACTGCACATGGTGCTGAGTGCCATCTTTCACTCATAGGATAGTGGATCTCTGGCATTACCTACCCAAGCAGGTTGTGAAGATGTAAACAGTGTGTATCTAAGATCAACATGAGTAATAGAAGCAGGAGCTGGCTATTCGTGTACATGCTATTAATTTTTATACCTCAGCATCACTTGGCTGCACTGTCCAAATATCTTCTGATTCCTCAATATTGAATATCTGCCTTTAAAATATTTGTTGACTGATTCTGCGCAGACCTGTTGAACAAGCACCTCCCCCACCACCACCTATTGACAGCGTTGCCAAGCCAGGCCACCAACCCAATGCTGCCACTAGGACAATGGGTCTTCAAATCCAAGATAAGACTATGCTTTTAAGAACTTGAACGTCAAGGGCAGAAGGTGGTGCCAGAAAGATGGCAACTCTTCTTGGTGAAGTTTGTACGTTCATAAGTCATAGGAGCAGAATTAGGCCATTCGGCCCATTGAGTTCCACCATTCAATCATGACTGATCTATCTTTCCCTCTCAACCCTATTCTCCTGTCTTCTCCTTATAATCCTCGACACCCGTACTATCGAGAATCTGACAGTTTCCACCTTAAAAACACACAATGGCTTGGGGCAGCACAGTGGGCACAGCGTTAGAGTTGCCGCCTGATAGCAGAAGAGACCATGGTTCGATCCTGACTACGGATGCTGTCTGTATGGAGTTTGTATGTTCTCCCTGTCACTGTGGGTTTTTTTACAGGTGCTCCGGTTTCCTCCCACACTCCAAAGACATGCAGCTTTGTAGGTTAATTGGTAAAAAAAATTGTAAATTGTCCCTAGTGCGCAGGATAGTGCTAGTGTACGGGGTGATCACTGGTCGGCATGGGAGCGGTGGGCCGAAGGGCCGGTTTCTGTGCTGTCTCTCTAAAGTCTAAACTCAAAAGGCTAGGCCTCCACAGCCATCTGTGGCAATGAATTCCACTATTCTATGACTCTTGCACTTCAATACGTGTCTGTGAGTGTGCTTACGGTTAGAATGATTTTACTGAATTACAAGCAAAACAAAGAATTTCACTGTTTCCAGGTACATGTGACAATTGAACCATTGACTGAATCATTGAACCGCCCCCACACACCTACACACATACAAACACTCACACACAGTGAAGAAACTTCACATTATCTTTCTTCTAAATGATGGGCCTCTTACGTTGACACTGTAATATCTGAATCTAAATAAACCCAGTCAGGAGAAATATATCAACTCTGCATCAACATGCCAAGTCAGGTTTCCACGAGATCATCTCTCATTCTTCTATACTCATGAGTCCTTTTACATACCTTTAATTCATTTGTTCTTTGTAGATTGTGTGTAGAATGGTGTTAGCGTACGGGGATCGCTGGTCGACGTGGACCCGGTGGGCTGAAGGGCCTGCTTCCACACTGCATTTCTAAAGTAAACTAAACTAAACTTGCATATTTCTGGCCAATTATTCAAATAGAACTGTTAATCTCACAGATTGATAACAAACAATTTCCCTCAAATTTTCACGAGATCTTGACTGATAGCAGCTTCCATTGTTTCTTGTAAAATGAATCACAACGGGCAAAAAAATATCATGCATTAATATCCTCTGGATGTTCATTGGAAATACTGTGGGGTATTTCAATATAATTTTGATCTTTATGCATCATCAAGTAAACACTCAACTCCAGCTAAAACCTATATCTGAAATTAATCTATCTGTCTATCTATCTGTCTATCTATCTGTCTATCTATCTATCTATCCATATATAACAAAAACTCTGATCTTGTTATGTTCCGATTTGGTGGTCTTTCTATTTGCGCAAACACGGTCCGCGATAGCGCTACGTTTTTCCGCCAGTGCACTCACCGTTGTCCTGTGCTGCGAGTGCACCAAGTTTAGTTCCGATCGGTTGAATGTCGTAAAAGTTAGTGAGGTTTAAAAATCTTAAAAACTGCGCGTGCGCAGATCGATCTCTTCTCCTGCCAGTCAGCGCCGCGCGGGTTAGTCTCTTCCCCCTGTCACTCCCCGGACGGTCCGCCCCTTCATGCGCCATCGTGTCTTTACTGGAGCTGAGGATGGCCGGCGGAGGTTTCCAACCAGACTTTTGGAGGGACCCTAAACAGCCCAGCCCAGTCTCAAGCAGCAGCTTCGCTGCAAGCAGCCAGCCCACCCAAGCAGTCGCCCCGACCCACTTTTCTCCGAACTCACTCACCCCTACACACACTGCTTTCACCCCACAACCCACCCCTACACACACCCCACAACCCCCCACACACCCTCACACACACCCCTCCCCCCACAAACATCCCCCCCACACACACACACCCCGCCCACACACCCCCATCCCCCACAACCCCCCCTTCTCCACGCCACCCTCTCCCCCCCCACACCTCCCCATCCACACACATCCCTCCTCCCCTCCCACGCCCCCTCCCGCCACACACCCAACTTCCCTCCCCCCCTCCCTTCCTCCCCTCACACACATGAAGAGGAGGGGGAGGGAGTGCTTGGGGATGAGGGGAAATGAGCCATACCTGGGCTATGGGTGAGTGGTAGAATATGCATTGGGGGATGGGTTGCTTTGGGGGACCAGGCCTCCTGTATGACTGGGACCCAATGGGTCCCACTTAGTCTAGTTCAGCACTAAAAGTGTAAGAATAATCCTGCAAATTAGATATAACTATCTTATTTAGGTTTTTCAATACAATATTGTCTCCTGAGTTATTAAATCATTATTCCAAGAATCCTCTCAGCAGGATTAGTGGTGTGGTGCAGCGGTAGAGTTGCTGCCTCACAGCACCAGAGGCCCAGGTTCGATCCTAACTATGGATGCTGCCTGTGCGGAGTTTGTACGTCCTCCCCGGGACCGCATGGGTTTTCTCCAGGTCCTGCAGTTTCCTCCCACATTCCAAAGACGTACAGGTTTGTAGGTTATGTGAAGGAAGGAACAGCAGGTGCTGGAGTAACTCAGAGGGACAGGCAACATCTCTGGAGAGGAGGAATGGGTGACATTTCAGGTCGAGACCTGAAGTTACTCCAGCACCTTAGATTTGCAAGTTAATTGGCTTCTAGTGTGTAGGATGTGAAAGTGGAATAACATGGAACTAGTGTAGAGGTAGGTGATCGATGGTCGGTGTGGATTTGGTGGGCCAAATGGTCTGGATCCACATCGTGTCTCCAAATGAAACCAAACTTAACTAACTAAAATCCAGTGCAGCACTTCATCCAGTTCTAATAAATCATTGACAACTAAGAGCTGGTAATAGCTCCCCTACTGCGTTGCAAAGCATGAGGCTTGCATTCTGTATTCCCTATGGCCTTCTCATCATGTGATAGGTGACTGGAAATTACAAATTCAATTTTTAAATAGTTTGTTCACCCACGGTTCCTTAAATACAACCCTTGTCATCAGAATAAACGCTATTGTTATTTCTAAGGGATTTCGATAGGAGATGCTGCCTCAAAAAGGCAGCCAGTACCACAAACAACCACACCACCCTGGCCGCACTCCTTTCACACCTGCCATGTACCAGAAGGTACAGGAGTCTGAAAACCGTGACCACCAGGTTCAAGAATAGCTTCCACCTAACAACCATCAGGCTCTTGAACACTGCACAACATTAACCTCAACTGTGAACTATGGACTGTCTTTGGTTGCAGTAAGGGTTTGCGGCTTTTTTTGCACTGGTATTGGGGTTATTTGATTTCTTTTTGTTTATTATATATAATCTATGGGTGTTTGCTACGCTGCTGCAAGTCAGAATTTCATTGCTCCATTGTTGGTACATACTGTATGAAAATACAGTATTGACCCTCTTGCCTCAGAAAGATGCATTCCTTGCTATTCTTAGTGGGCTCAATCTATTGTTCTAGCTACACAATCCAAGGTGCAGAAACAATAATCTTTGAGAAATGAGGTTCGTATTCCCAAAATCCAAGTTATGTTGCTACACGGAAACCCAGGAGCAAGCACGATAAAATGTCTGAAGAAGGGGCTCAACCCGAAACGTCACCTGGTCCTTCTCTCCATAGATGCTGCCTCACCCGCTGAGGTTCTCCAGCATGTTTTGTCTACCTATGACAAAATGACCATTTTGCTACTGGACACGGAAATCAGGTCTTTACTTTCCACTTTGGAGGTACAGCATGGAAACAGGCTCTTCGGTCCACCAAGTGAGTGCTGACCAGAGATCACCGCACACACCCTGCACACTGGGGACAATTTACAGATGCCAATTAACCTACAAACCTGTGTGTCTTTGGAATGTGGGAGGAGCTGACGGCCTCCGACAGGGACCGACCTCGAGGCTTCGGAGGCAGAGCCAGGACTTACCAACGCGAGGCTGGCCGACTTCGGGTGGCGTTGCGACCCGACTTCCGACCGGACTTCGGAGACTCGGAGGCTCGACCGCGGGCCCAGTGGCCTCGGCCGTGGGCCAGGGGACGGCATCGTCGGGAGCTCGCGGGTCACAGGTTGGTGACCTGCTTTTTCCGGAGCTCCCGCAACAACAGCTGCGTCCGCTGGACTGGAGGGCGGCAGCTTCGACCGCACCGGGCCGCGGTGTTTGCACCGGCCCGTTCGCGGAGCTCGGATGCGGCCGCTGGACTTACCATCACCCGGCTGGGTCACAACATCGGAGGCCTGGATCGCCTCAGCACAGAGGGAGAGCAAGGAGGGAAGAGACATGGACTTTGGGACTTTTGCCTTCCATCACAGTGAGGAGGTGCCTGGTGGACTCACTGTGGTGGATGTAAAACTGTGTTGAGTGTGTGTTTTGTTATTTATTCTATGTATGACTGCAGGCTAAACCATTTTGTTGCACTGAAAAGTGCAATGACAATAAATTGAATCTGAATCTGAATCTGAATCTGAAACCGGAGCACCAGGAGGAAACCCATGTGGTCACAAGGAGAACGTACAAACTCCGTACAGACAGCACCCATAATCAGCATCGAAGCCCCAGGTCTCTGGCGCTGTAAGGCAGCAACGCTACTGCTGCACCCTCTGTGCCACCCTAAAGGTAATTACCAGGGGATGCACAGAAAATTCTCCTACAAGCCCATACATTGTTTGTCAGAAAGAGTCAAGGAGAGGAGAAAGGGAAACTTAAGGCTCCCACGTTTTCCTTCTGGGGAGATATTCTTGCCTAGTTCACATACTTGGGCTTCATTCTTTCCCACATATGTTTTTGTGGAACCTCAGATGTGCATGAGGTTAGTATCATGAAGCTACACCTCACAAGGTAACAAGGTTCAAACAACAGGGACTTTATTCCTTGATGAGGGGTGAGCTTATAGAGGTGTACAAGATGATGATGATAGGAATAGATCGGGTAAACACACATGAGTGTTTTGCCCAGAAAACGGGGATTGAGAACCAGAGGACATGGGTTTGAGGTGAGGAGGGAAAGATTTAACAACCCGAGGGGTAACTAGCCGCCGGAGGAGGTAGTTGAGGCAACGTTCAAGAGACATTTGGACAGATACATGGAGAGGATAGGCTTGGAGGGATATGGGTCCAGTGCAGGCAGGTGGGACTAGTGTGATGGGACATGTTGGTTGATGTGGGCAAGTTGACCTGGAGGGCCTGTTTCCACACTGAATGACTCTACATGACTCGACATGACTCTGAGCCCACGTGACAGCAATGAGAGCCTCAAACACCCTCAAACCCAGGAAGAAGAATGATGACTGACGACGCAGCATTGATGTTAGGGCACGCACAGGAACCAGAGTTAAACAGAGGGCTTTAGAATTTCTTCTGAATCATCGCTGACAATCTAGATCCTCTTTTCAAGAAACAGAGGACATCTCAAAGGAACACAACAGATGGTATTAAATTAGATGAATCAGGCACAGCTGGGAACAGCTGTACTGACACCGTCTTCAATTAACAGAGCTGTGTACAAGTGCCAGCATGGTTGTGCTGTTGGCTGAGGAACAGCTATAGTGCCATCTTAACATCAATTAACAGGACTGCTGCACAAATGCACAGTGTTCAATTGGCATGGCCACTGTGGAGTTGCTGAGGCTTTACTGAGACAGCAGGAGGCCTCTGGTTTTCGCTGGTCACGTGGTAGTGTGGTCCCAGTCAGGCACATCTGTGCTGACATCTTGACCTCAGCTGTCATAACCTACTGCTCCAGCGCACAACCTGCTCTCATGGCGCACAACCATAACTAATTAACATTGAATTAAGGGCAATATTGCAACCAGATCCCAATCCCAATGGGCCGAATCAACTTATTTCAGGATCATTTTTAATCACGAGGGACAGAATATTTTAAACCTATCAGACATTAGGAACGGTTTCGAACGATACGAGTTAAACACAGGCACATGGGATTTTTAACATGGGATTCAGTTTGGTTTAGTTTAGTTTAGTTAAGTTTCGGGATGCAGCACGGAAACAAGCCCGTTGGCCCACCAAGTCTGCGCCAAAACTTCGCATGAGCCAAAACTCCTCAGCTGGCCTGCTGGCTGGGCTTTGTGTGAAGTCCAGCACCCAGGTCAACTCATCACTCACCCAGCCGCGGCTGAGTCGGTCAACGAATTGCCATCGGGAATTTGTCCCGTATTTTGACCTTTTGTCCCTTATTTGGGAGTGAGAAAGTTGGCAACCCTAAGCGATACCCGCACACTAACACGATCTACACGCTAAGGACGATTTTACCAATTAACCATAGCCAATTAACCTGTATGTCTTTGGAGTGAGGGGGGAAACTGTTGCTCCTGGAGAAAACCGACGCAGATCACAGGGAGAACATACAAACTCCGTACAGACAGCACCTGTAGTCAGGATCAAAGCCAGGTCTCTGGCACTGAAATGCAGCAACTCTACCACTGCACCACCTTGCCACCCTTTGTTTAGATGGGCACTTGGCTGGCGTGGACCTATGGGACTGATGGGCTTGATTCTGTGCTGTTCGACTGTTCTGGGATCGCCAGTGTTGGAGCTCCACCCAGCTCGGCCTGTGGACTTTGGAAGCCGCGGTCTCCGGTAAGAAACGGCCAATTCGGAAACTCCAAGCCACGAGTGAGTTCCGATCTGTTCCGACGCCAGAGTTTCGATCATCCCGGAGAGAGGGCCTGGACATCGGGCCGCCTGTAGCGGCTACTGCGAAGGGTTCAAAGGCCCCGACCACGGGTGAACAAAGAGGAAGATGGCTGAACTTTATTGCCTTCCATCACAGTGGGAAACGTTGATTCCGCTGTGGTGAATGTTTATGTTAAACTCTATAGTGTATTCTGTTCTTTTAATTTGCATGGCTGTATGGTAACTCAAATCTCACTGTACCAATTGGTGCAGGTGACAATAAGTGTGAACTTGAACTTGAACTTGACTCAATAACTTGGTTGAAATTGAATTCAAATTCCGAACCTGAAACTACAGGTGTTTTCCAGATTACGACTTTGGAGTCAGCCTTGGATGTCTTCTTGGTCAGTGGCATCAAACACTTCCAGATGCAACAATCGTGTTTTTTAGGAATACAGCAAACCTCGTTATCAGAATCAGAATCTGAATCAGAATCACACTTTATTCGCCAAGTATGTTTTGCAACATATGAGGAATTTCATTGGCCAGGTCAGTCATACTATTAAAAGCAACAGACTCAAAAACACACATTTTAACATGAACATCCACCTACTCTACACATGACTCATGACATGACACATAAAGTTCAAGTCTCTTCCTTTTGTTCTTGCTCAGTCGTGACGCGATGATCTTGCCTCCCGTGGCCGGCGACGTTTTGGCCCTCCGCTTCGAGGCGATCACCTCCTGCATCAGGGGGATATCAGCTCCCCCGCACCGGGCGATCGAACCTCGCGTCGGGGCTGGTCGAACCTTCTGTGACGTTGGAGAATCCCGACTCGCCTTACCCGACTGCGAGCTCTTGATATTAAAGTCCACGGCGGTCGGGGTGGGAGCGATCCCAGCCAAGGGATCAGCTCCAATGTTAAGTCCACGCCCTGCGGTGGGGCTCACAACTGTCCGAGGAGGCTTCCAGCTCCAACGATGGAAGGCCGCAGAGCCCGCAGAATGTGATCGGAAAATTGATCACATCTCCGGGAAGGTAAGAGCTTGAAAAAATGTTTCCCCCTATCCCCCCCCCTCCCCCCACATAAAACAAACCAAAGAACAATAACGCACTAAAATATAACAAAACAAAGAAAAAACATACAAACTGCCGGCAGGGCAGCCATCTCTCCGGCGCCCCTGGTGGTCTATTATAACGAGGGATGTCCGTTATTGCCGATTGTCCACTGTTATCAAGTAAGGGATTACCGAGTAATATAGTATCATTGTATAAGTAGTAGAAACAAAGGACTGCAATTGCTGATTAAAGGGCCTTTCCCACTTTCCCGAGTCCTCTGCCGAGTTGAAAGGACTTTAAAAAAAAAAATCAAGATTTTTGTGATATACAATCTCCTCCTCCCGACTATCTTTTTACTCGTGGATTTTTTTGTCACGCTGAAAAAACGTCCCGACTTACCTGATGCTCCGAGTAGCTACGGCTGGCATTATGAGCCACTACGATATATCTACGGACTCACTACGGACTCCTACGGACTCGCTACGGACATTCTCCGAGTTTGAATCAAGGGGAAAACTCAGGAGAATTTGCGAGTAACTCGGGGAAGTAGGCCAGGCCCTTAAGTCACAAAAGGACACAAAGTGCTGGAGTAACTCTGCAGGTCAGCCAGCATCTCTGGAGAACATGGATAGGTGACGTTTTGGATCACGACATATGGTTAACATGGTGAGCGTTTAACAGCTGAGCCTATACTCGCTGGAGTTTGGAAGAATTGAAAGAATAGTGAAAGGCTTGGATAGAGTGTAGGGTACACAAAAAGCTGGAGAAACTCAGCGAGCAGCATCTAAGGAGCGAAGGAGATAGGCTTTCGGGTCGAGACCCTTCTTCAGACTGGTCAGGGATCAGTATAGTGATGTGGAGAGATAAGGAACAATGAGTGAAAGATATGCAAAAAAGTATCGGTGATAAAGGGAACAAGCCATTGTAAGCTGTTTGTGGTGTGAAAATGAGAAGCTGGTGCGACTTGGTGGGGGAGGGAGATAGAGATAGAGGGAATGCCAGGGCCCGAGGGCTGAGGGAGAGGTGGGAAGGGGAGGAGACAGCAAGGTTAACAGAATTGAGAAAATTCAATATTCAAGCCCAAAGGATGCAGACTCCCCAAGCGGAATATGAGGTGCTGTTCCTCCAGCTTGCGGTGTTGCTCACTCTGGCCGTGGAGGAGGCCCAGGACCGAGAGGTCGGATGTGGAATGGGAGGGGGAGTTGAAGTGCTGAGCCACCGGGAGGTCGGGTTGGTTATTGCGGACCGAGCGGAGGTGTTCGGCGAAGCGATCGCCAAGCCTCCGCTTGGTCTCACCGATATAGATCATCTGGCATCTGGAGCAACGGATGCAGTAGATGAGGTTGGAGGAGGTGCAGGTGAACCTCTGTCGGACCTGGAAGGACTGCTTGGGGTCCCTGAAAAGGAGTGGAGGGGGGAGTGAAGGGACAAGTGTTGCATTTCTTGCGGTTGCAAGGGAAAGTGCCCGTTGCGGAGGGAGCGGTCTTTGCGGAAGGCAGACAGGGGGGGAGATGGGAAGATGTGGCGGGTGGAGGGGTCACGTTGGAGGTGGCGAAACTGGCGGAGGACTATATGTTGTATTTGCCGCTGGTGGGGTGAAAGGTGAGGACCAGGGGGACTCTGCCCTGTTTGCGAGTGGGGGAATGGGGAGCGAGGGCAGTGTTGCGGGGTATGGAGGAGACCCTGGTGCGAGCCTCATCAATAGTGGGGGAGGGGAATCCCCGTTCTCTGAAGAATGAGGCCATTTGTGATGACCTGGTGTGGAACACCTCATCCTGGGAGCAGATGCGGCGTAGACGGAGGAATTGGGAATAGGGGATGGAGTCCTTACAGGAAGCAGGGTGGGAGGAGGAGTAGTCCAGGTAGCTGTGGGAGTCAGTAGGTTTGTAGTGGATGTCGGTCAGGAGTGTATCACCTGCAATAGAGATGGTGAGGTCAAGGAATGGTAGGGAAGTGTCGGAAATGGTCCAAGTGTATTTGAGTGCCGGATGGAAGTTGGTGGTGAAATGAATGAAGTCAGTAAGGTGATAGAGTGTATGTGGAGACAATAGTGGGAGACTAGAGGTTACAGCCTCAGAAGTAAATTAAGTTATTTTAAGAAGGGGATGAGGAGGAATGTATTTAGTCAGAGGGTGGTGAATCTGTGGAATTCTTTGCCACAGAAGGCTGTGGAGGCAGTCAGTGGATATATTTAAGGCAAAAATTGTTAGATTCTTGATTATTACAGGTGTCTGAGGTTATGGGAAGAAGGCAGGAGAATTGGGTTAGGAGGGAGAGATAGATCAGTCATGTGGCATGGCGGAGTAGACTTGATGGGCCAAATGGCCTAATTCTGCTCCTATCACTTATGACTTTGTGACCATATGAGACCCTTTTCCAGACTCTCGGTCTGGACTGGGCCTGGAATCCAAGTGAGCTGAGGCGAGGATCGGTGGAATTATTGGTTGTGGGAAGCAGGCAGCGGGAGTGCAGGTAAGCGTTGGCAGTGGTGGCGGTGGCAGGCGTGACCTGGAAGTGGCCGAGGAAGCTGTGTGGGCCGGCGGTGGCGGCAGTAGGTCTGGCCTGGAAGCGGCTGGGGAGGTGGAGCCGGCCGGGGATGGCATCGGCAACCCAGCCTGGCAGCGAAGGTCAGAAGTTCCGTCCGCTATAGCCAAAACCCGTTATAAAGACGCCCATACTAACAAGGGTCTAGTGTATGTTTTTATCTACTCAAAGAGGTGAGCGGTAACAATCATATCCTCCTACGATCAGAAATGGCGCTTAGGCAAATTTTATTGCCACCTTGCTGAAGATTGAAGAGAGAAAATAATTAATGCTGTGAGTTTTGATATGAAATTATGATCCACTTCATTCCACAATGACCGAGTTCACAGAACAACTGTCAGTCACTGACATGAGATTAAATAAATGCAAATTGCCTTTGCACAAAAACATAACATAATCAACATGCCACGCTTCCCCAAATAAGCAAAATATTATCCTGCTGCTCTTTCAACATTCATATATCTGTCAACAATGTGCCGTGGGAGCGCCCAGTAACATTCTGTTTCCGAAAACATAGAAATGTGTCTGCATTAATAACAATGCCCATAGAATCTCAAATAGAATCTCAACTCTACAACAGATAAGACCTCACAGACCCATCACACATGTCACATGTGATATTAAAGTATCATTCAATCATTCATTCTTTCAAGTTAGAAAGACATACTGGGACACAGTTCATTCATTCACTGTTGCGACCATTAGAGATGGTCTTTGCATACTCAGGAGACGAGTGCTATGAGCCAGTGAGGGCCGTTGAACTTCAACTACCTGGCAATATGTGACTCTGTGCTGTATTACGATGCATTGTTTAAGTCCACTACAACACCGTGACTGGCAGAGATTCATTCTGCCATCTGTACCCCGCCATGCCAAAACCCTCCACAAAATCCAGCACACTGGAGAAAATAAACATCCTCCCATTCACCAACACCTATATCCCATTCATCTATACGAGTATAGGGAGAAATGGAGGGCTTTAAGGCCTGGCAAGCTGACCTCTACCACCTGAGGCCAGGTGCCAGCTCTCAGAAACCTCCTCCTACTTATCCTTGGACCATTTCCTCCACAGATGAACACCAGGCCATAATCTCACAGACTATTTCTGATTTTATCACGTCCAGCTGTCTGTCCTCCACGGCCTCCAACCTTATCGTTCCCCAGCCCAGCACGGCCTTGTTTTACCTTCTCCCAAAAATCCATAAACAGAACTGCCCTGGTAGACCCATTGTTTCTTCCTGCTCCTGTCCCACTGAATTCATTTCTACTCTCCCGCTGCACCACTGTGACCGCCCAACTATTGTGTTGCCCAATGAAAAATATTTACTATGAAAATGTTTATGATCTGCAAAGCACTGTCTGAATCAAAGCTAATTGAACTGTGTACTTGAAAAGTAGGTGCATATATAATTTAAAAAGGAAGTAATTCCACGGCTGCAGAGACTGAGCTGGAGTGGGAGTAATTGGTATGGGCTCTTGCCCACACAGTAGTACTGGCATGCAGGTCTGTGCTGTATTATTTGTAAGCCAGAGACCTGTTGTAATTGAATAGTTCTGCATGTCCATTGCCCTGCAGTGTAGTGAAAGCTTCTGCACCATCTCGACCTGAATCCCAATGGCCAGATGCACAGTGTGAATATGAATTCATCCACAAGCCCTGCTCTCAGTGGTACAATTATCTCAGGGGAAGCCTGCACTGGCATAGATGCCAACCCTAAATTTAGTTCACAGTAACATTCAACCCATTTGTCCGTAACAAATGGGGTTAAATGCATTTCTCTCCGTAACATACTCACTTGGAGTTGTTGCCGGCGGCTATGCGCCTGCGCACTGGTGCAGATCAGCGGGCTGCCGGTGCGGCACATGCGCACTTGGCAAGGTTGCCGGCGGGTCTGCGCCTGCGCACTGGGTGGGGGTTGGGGGGGGGGGGGAGGCCCGGTGATGGGGCTGCCGCGAGCGGCCGGCTGGTGGCAAGAAAGTGCCGCTGATCGCGCGGTCTCTGGGCCTGCTGGGCTGGCAAACCGGGGGCACATGGCGCCGGCGTTCACCACGGGAGGAACACCGGCGCGGCGGTGTTCCGTAACAGCATGTTTGGCTGCCGGAACACCGTAAAAAGGTTATTTCGCCAGGACAAAATACGGCGAATCCGGGACACTTGGCATCTCTGCACTGGGCACCTCTCACGCTTTCAACCAGCTTTTCCACACAGCACCTTGCATATGATTTCCAGCACAGTGTGCGCTGTTTGTACTGTCTGTCTCCGCCATCACTCACCCTATGAGCTCTGAAACTTTCTCCACCCTGGCAAACATTGGAAGGAAAGTGCTTCAAGTCAAAACTCTGATCAGCAAATAAATGGAGCACTGACAATTTTGTACCATTTTAAGAAATGTTTCCACACAAATAACTATGCCTTGCTCTGAGTTTACTTTTTGATTTGCAATTTTAGCAAGATGCATCTTGATCCATGCTTCTTTGAAATGTTGTCATGTTGTCTACAATGATGCACATGCCTACTGATTCCTGGCATTATTCCAGTCGAACATCCTGCGAGTTAATTCCTTTACTTCACTTCAGACCTTGGAGATACAGCTTGAAAACAGGCCCTTCGGTCCATCGATCACCCGTTCATACTAGCACTAGGATAGTACTAGTATACGGGTGATAGTTGGACGGCACGGACTCAGTGGGCCGAAGGGCCTGTTTCCACACTCTATCTCTAAACTAAACAAATTTCTAGATCTCATGTAAACTACATCTATAAAGTCTAAAGTCTAAAGAATTATTTTTAGCTCTGAGTTTGAGCCGCATTGTTAAATTAATGAATCATCGTTTCGACGGCTGACATTTACTATGCACTTTGTGGGTTGCGGTGGTGATATTTTGGGAACATAAAGTGTTTAAATAATAAATAATCAAGGAGGAGGAGGAGGAGTATTTTATGGTTAAGTAACCTATATCACAGAATATACAGGAAGAGATGTATTAGCAGAGCCATCTCCATCATCAAAGACCCCTACCACCCATCACATCACATATTCTCCATCCTGCCATCTGGGAAGAGGTACAGGAGCATCAGCTGCAAAACCAGCAGGATGCTCCTCAGCTTCTTCCCGCAGGCAATTAGACTGATAAACGGACTTTGCCCCCTGCCAAAGTATCACGCACCAAACACCAACCTGGACACACTGAAGCAGAGCCATTGTCGTGCCACTGCCGATCGGAACTCGTGATATATGTACTTTTATTCTCTATTTCTATTTATTTTTTACCACACACTGAATGGACACTGGTTGAGAAACGCTTTTTCGTTTTCCTCTGGGTATGTAAATACTCAGAAAAATGATGATAAAGATATACAATACAATACAAAGAATAAAACAATGTTGATAATGTTCATAACATACTTGCTACATCTCTGCTCCTCAGCGATTTATTAAGTTTACATTATTCTATAAAGCTGTTCACTACAGATGATAAATTATAAGATTGGAATTTAATCCTGATAGGTGCCCGGTGATACATTTTACAAAGTCAATAGGGGGAGGACATATTCAAAAAAATGAAAAGGCACAAAGGAATTTTGATCGACTGAGAGATATAGGGGGGGTCCATCTTCATTGATATTTTCAGTGGCTGGTGATTTTCGACAAGTGAAGTCTGTGGGCCTCTGTATAACGAAACCTTTTCCTGCAAGTAGCCACAGAAAGTACAATCAACAGGATTGGTGATCGGGGCCTGTCCCATTAAGAGAGTCCTCCCTCTAGTTAGCACTAGCTGCACTGCAGCTAAGCACCAACCATAGGCAGCACTGCTGAGAAGGAGGACCGGCTGGCCACGGCCTGGAGAATGTGCAAACTCCGTACGTACGAACGGTCACGATCGAACCAGGGTCTCTGGCGCTGTAAGGCAGCAACTCTACCGCTGCGCCACTATGCTGCCTCGAGAGGAAAGTTATTTTCACACAAAATGGTTGATATCTGGAATATGCTGCCAGAGGTGATGGTGGAATCAATTACAATCACTACATTCATGAGGCATTGAGGTGGACATTTGAAAAGACAAGGCATTGAAGGATATGGTCCTAATGAGGTCAAATGGGATTAGTATCGATGGGCATAGGTATGATAGGCCAAAGGTCCCGTTTCAGTGCTGTACGTTTCTTACCGTAATAATATTTTTATTAGAAGTAATCCGTCATAACAACGGTATAACAACTTTTCAAATACACAACCAACTTATTTCAATAAGTATACGAATGTTACGAGTAATTCTTATAAACTTCTATTTTCTTAGAAAGTAGAAAAGGAAAAGAATAGATTTTAATCAATAAGAATAGTGATTAAATAATAATTTTGATTATATAGAAAGAGAAAGAGAAGAGAGAAAAAAAATATATGTATATATTCTTGTTATATGTATTTAATTAAAACAAAGTATTATATATATATTTTAAAATAAAAGAGAGATTATAGTATACATCTTAATAGTGAATAACACAATTTCAAATAGCGATATCAATAGAGACATGTATACAAATCAAAAAGAAAAACTGAGAGTTATTTTCATCTAATCCTGCCGGGTACCCATTGAGTTGTGATGCCAAGAACAGCTACCCCTTCAAATATTCTGTATATGGAGACCATATCTGTTCAAAGAGTTCGTATTTGTCCATTAGGACAAATCTGATTCTTTCCAAATGCAACGTCTCCAACATTTCCACTGTCCACATTTTAATTGTGGGGGATAATGTTCCCTTCCAAAATTTCAATATTAATTTTTTTCCCTATTATCAAACAGTAATCCAAGAAATTTCTTTGGTTTACTGTTAATATTAGATTTGAATCCGGAACTCCTAATATTATTAATTTTGGATCTGGGTCCAGTTTAATTTTAAGAACTTCAGAGATAACTCTAAAGATTTCTGTCCAATAATAATTAAGTTTTATACATGTTACAAAACTATGCGTTAAATTAGCTTCCAAGTTCTGACATTTATCACAAATAGGAGAAATGTTAGAATAAATTCTATTTAATTTCGTTTTTGAATAATGTAATCTGTGTAATACCTTAAATTGTATCGATATATGTCTAGCATTTAATGAGCATCGATGTATACATTGTAGGCTTTCTTCCCAAGTTTCCTTTGTTATAGATAAACCCATTTCATTTTCCCATGTTTGTCGATATATTTCCGAAGTTGGGATTTCCTTATCCAAAATAGTATTATATATATATATATATATATATATATATATATATATATATATATATATATATGCTATTAATTTTTCTGTATTTGGGTGTTTATTAAACAATTCATCTAATAATCCTGGTTTTCTATTTTTATAGTCTTGCGTATTTGACTTAATATAGTTTCTAATTTGTAAATACCTAAATATGTTATTTGACTGCAATCCATAGATATCCTGTAACTCTTGAAATGAAAGAAATGTTCCTTTCTTGTAAAGGTGTTCTTTCCTTTTAATTCCCAAATCATTCCAGTGTTTAAACCCCTTGTCCAATACAGAGGGCCTAAACAAGGGATTATTCATAATTGGCAAACAAAGTGACAAATTATCCATATGTAGGGTCTTAACTATTTGTTTCCAAATACATCTATTGCTATGAATTATAGGGTTGTCACCATACATTTTTTTTTGTACTTCCCTTGGTGCAAAAAGAATCGAACCTACATCAAAAGGCAAACTGTCTTCCTTTTCCATCTCTAGCCAGCTTGGTTCATGATCTAAATTTACCAACCAAAAATTCATATTCTTAATCTGAACTGCCCAGAAATAATATAAGAAATTTGGTAGTGCTAGTCCACCATTTATTTTAGATTTACGCAGATGTTTTTTACTTTTTCAATGGTTTTTATAGTCCCAAATAAAACTATTAACCAAAGTATCTATTTTTTTTAAAAACATTTTAGGGAGATATAAAGGGATGACTTGAAATAAATATAACAATTGTGGTAAAAAAAATCATTGTTATAGCATTTATTCTACCGATCATTGATATAGGTAGTGTTTTCCAATATAAAATATATTTTTTTAGTTTTTTTAATAATTGAGGGTAATTATATTTAAATAGACAGTTATACGATTTAGGTACATTAATTCCTATGGGATATTGCATTTTCAATATCTAATTGTTTTATTTCATTTTCCAACTTTTGTTGAGTCTTTCGATTTTCCTTATTAAAGTATGTGTGTGCTGATATTATCGCACCACGCATAAATGCTTTAAATGTATCCCAGAGCAGTGATGGTGAAATTCCAGGTTTGTCATTAGTTTCAAAAAATAATTTAATCTGTTTTACCAAGTAATCATAACAAGCCCTATCCTTTAATATTTGGGGGTTGAGTCTCCAGTTAGAGGTTTTAATAGTTATGTCTTTTAATTTTATCTTAAATGTTAATGGAGCGTGATCCGAGATAATAATATTTGTGATATTTTGAGTCATATGTAAATGGGATTAGTTTTGAATCTATTAAAAAATAGTCTATCCTTGAGTAGGCTCCAAATACAGGGGAAAAGAATGAATATTCTCGACCAGATGGGTTATCTGTTCTCCAGATATCCTTAACATTTGCTGTGTTAATAAAAGAATTTATAAATGTACTTGACTTAGAAGTGGTTTTCCTTTTCATTGATGATCTATCTAAAAAATTATCTAAGGTACAATTAAAATCACCTCCAATTATTAGATTATGTTGAGTGGATATCGAGATATTGTTAAATATTTTCTTGAAGAATAATAGATTATCAAAATTAGGACCATATATATTCATAAGGATTACTTTTTTAGAATATAATTCACCTGTAATTATTATATATCTACCCTCAACATCTTCTATTATTGAGCTTTGTTTAAAACATTTAGAAATTAGGTGCAGGAGTAGGCCATTCAGCCCTTCGAGCCTGCACCGCCATTCAATATGATCCTGATCATCCAACTCAGTATCCCGTACCTGCCTTCTCCCATACCCTCTGATCCCCTTAGCCACAAAGGGCCACATCCAACTGCCAATGAACTGGCCTCAACTACCCTCTGTGGCAGAGAGTTCCAGAGACTCACCACTCTCTGTGTGAAGAAAGTCTTTCTCATCTCGGTCTTAAAGGATTTCCCCCTTATCCTAAGCTGTGACCCCTTGTCCTGGACTTCCCCAACATCGGGAACAATCTTCCTGCATCTAGCCTGTCCAACCCCTTAAGAATTTTGTAAGTTTCTATAAGATCCCCTCTTAATCTCCTAAATTCCAGAGAGTATAAACCGAGTCTATCCAGTCTTTCTTCATAAGACAGTCCTGACATCCCAGGAATCAAACCTTCTCTGCACTCCCTCTACAATAATGTCCTTCCTCAGATTTGGAGACCAAAACTGCACGCAATACTCCAGGTGTTCTCACCAAGACCCTGTACAACTGAAGTAGAACCTCCCTGCTCCTTTTGCTATGAAAAGGTATACTTTACGCTAGACTTTTTAAGTGAAGAGTGATATACTTTGGAAATCCATTTTGCTATTAATCTATACTGCGCGTGGGAGAAAAATAATATCAGATTTCAATCTATTTAATTGAGCTAAAACCTTACCTCTTTTAATTGGTTCGTTAATTCCCTTAACATTCCAACTACAGAAGGTGATTCCATCACCCCCAATCCTAGTGTTTATGTCATACATTTTATTATTAAGGTGGTTTATAATGGAGTAGATGTCTCAGCTCATCCAACCCAATCCTATACCCAAACATCAGATCGATGAAATTTAATATCTCTGACATTATCTTATACACACGTCTCCTTGAACTAACTATATAATACCAATCATACTTAAATCCATATAGTATATAATATGAAATAAGATACATAATATAAAAATAATAATTAAAAAATGTAAGTAAAGTAAGTGATGTTAATAAAGTGTAAGGGGAAAAAAAGTGACTACAACTATAGTTAGTGCAGTTAGTATTGGTGTAAGCCACACTAGCGTGGCTACTAATCTACGGACTACCGTGAAAAAAAAAAGATGTTAATAATTTCCAGTTCCGTTTTTGCCTTAAGGGCTACATATATCGGGGTGGGGTATTAAATTTATGTACTTAGTAATTAATAATACTACTAATATCAAATATAATTAGTGTCGTAGCACTATATTAGGAGAGCTAACATACATTTTTGAGGGGTAGTTAATACAAAACTATATTTATTAATAATCCATCCATCCCTCCTTGACCCCAAGATAGAGTCCATGTCCATTGTTCCTCCTCCTTCCCTGCGAATCCTCCTTCAATGTGAATCCTCCTCCATTTTCTATGGGTGGGCAGTATCATCAGATAAGTGATCAATAATCAGTATCATCAAGTAAGTGATCAATAATATTCAGTGTCCTTCATCTTCATCTGCTTCTTCCTCTACTTCTTCCTCTTCCAGTTTCTTCTGAATATCTCGAGCGAATTCAAGAGCTTCTGTATGTTTGGTGAAGCGGTGCTCCTTGTTATCATAAGTTACCCTTAATGTTGCCGGGTACATCAGGCCATATCTCAGATTCTTTATGTTCCTCAGGATACCTCTTGTTTCTGTAAATAAAGATCTTCTCTTGGCCACTTCCGCAGGGTAATCTCTAAAAATACTGATGTTGTTTCCCTCATATGTATTATGATTTTTCTTATGTATTATTATCTTCATCATATCTTCAAAAACATGATCGTAAGCCACCTTCACAATCATCTGTCTTGGGGGAGCATCCCTCCTAGGGGTACGTCTCAATGCCCTGTGTGCTCGGCTCAGCAGAGGTTCTTGGTCCAAGTTCAGAATATCTTTTAAAAGTTTTGCAGCAAATTTTCGAGAGTCTTGATTTCCTTCTCGGCCTTCACTCAACCCAACAATACGCAGATTCTTACGCCTTTGACGTCCCTCCAAGTCAATGCATTTCTCAGTTATTTTGTGTAATAATTCTGATAAACGCTTGTTCTCGGCAAGGCGCTTCTCGGCTGATTCAGTCAGTTCTTTTATTGCGTCATTTTGTTGGTTAAGTGAACTAATAATAGGTTCCAACTTGGTTTCCAGCAGCACCTCCATCTCACCAGTTTTACGGTTTACATCATCCATCTGTTGTTGCAAATCAGTACCTGCTTTATCTTTCCATTCGTCGATCATAGTCTTTACAGCTGCGATAACTTCCTTTTTGGACTTTCTTTCAAATTTTCATGATACACCAAAATATCAGCTTAACGTCTTTATTTCCTCTCTATATTCTTTTTTCATGTCCTTAAGCATTTGTTTCAGCTCACCCATAATGATTTTTTTTGAGGTCGTCCATCTTTAAAATATCTTCATGGGAGGCACTCAAACTCGAGCCCGAGGCTCCAGTGAGGCCTACTTCCCTTTTCACAGTCTTTTTCCCTTGTTGGGGGGGGGGGCAATGCATCTTAGTAAAGCTGCGCGCCTGATGACGTCACGCACCTTTTCTTTTTTTATTTTTATTTTATTTTTATAATTTACAAATTAGGAGATAGGTCCATAGGTACAGAAAACAAAACTATTTGTCTAGTCTGGGTTCAAGCTTCCGTCGAGCCTCAGTGCTGGCCCATTCTACCCCTTCAAATAATCTATGAACGGGGACCATATTCTCAGGTTTGTCGATTAAGACAAATCTAACTTTTTCCAGATTTAAGGTCTCCGACATCTCCATAATCCACATTTTAATTGTAGGGAATGCAGGGTTTTTCCAAAATTTTAATATTAGTTTTTTCCCAGTGATTATACATAATCCAGGAAATTTCTTTGGTTATTGTTAGTTTTAGTATTGTTCAGATATGCCCAGGATCGGGATCCAGTTGAATATTAACCACTACGGAAATAATTTAAAAAATATCCACCCAAAATGTTTTAATTTTTTGCAATTTACAAAAGTATGGGTTTAATTAGCCTCAGAGTATTGACATTTATCGCAGATAGGAGAGATATTAGGTCCACGCACCTTTTCATCGCCACCGGAGCCGTTCACAACCGTTCTCCTCTGGTGAGTAGCTTCAGTTTACCCCTTTTACCCCCGTTTTTATGCAGTTTTAGCGGAGCTGAATGGCGCGAGTTCCACTCACTCCATAGCGCCACCGGAAGTCCGTGCTGTACGTTTCTATGGCTCTGAATGATGTCTGCATTTTTAAGGCACAAGACTCCCCTAGATCTCTCTGTTCATAATTCTGCTTTTAATTCTACCCCGTCAGTGGATGTGAAAGTAGAGCCATTTAAAGGAGATAGCAATTGCAGAACCTATTTTATGCCCTGGTATCAAGATAAACATTTCACTCACATGTCCTCTATTTAAATGTGTAAGTTACTGGAACTAAAGCCACAACATATATATATTATCTGTCTCTCTAGCATTCATAGAGTCATAGAGTCATACAGTGTGGAAAATGACAAGCAGCCCAATTTGCCCACACCGACCAACATGTCCCATCTACACTAGTCCCACCTGCCTGTGTTTGGCCCATATCCCTCTAACCTTATCCTGCCCATGTACCTGTCTAAGTGTTTCTTAACTGTTGAGATACTACCTGCCTCAACTATCTCCTCTGACAGCTCGGTCCATACACCCACCACCAGGTGGCGTCGTAAGTGGCAGCCTCACCAACAGCCTGTCTCGCCCCTTTCTTCTTTTGTTGTTTTTAGTCTTTTTTAATTGTATGTTTTAATGGATCTTTAGTTTTTGTTTTATGTGGGGGTGGGGGTGGGTTTGGGGGAAACATTTTTTATTTCTTCCCTCGATGGAGATGCTACTTTTTCCGTATCGAATCTCCATCCGGACGGCGGCCTAACATCGTGGAGCTGGCGGTCCCTTTGTTAGGGATCGACTTCGGGAGCTCCAACCACAGGAGCTTCGACCGCCCTGTTGCGGGGGCTTCGATCGCCGACTGCGGGAGCTTCGATTGCCCCGACTGCGGATGTTTTGTTCGCCCCGACAAAGAGAAAAGGAGGAAGAAGGTAAAAGTTATTTACTTTCCATCACAGTGGCGAATGTGAGGCCACCGAAAAAACAAGATGGACGTGCTGCCTGTGCTGGTGGAGACTCGCAGGGATGGCCGTGAGCGCGGTGGTCTCGGTGATCTCGGTGTTTGCGGGGCATCGCGCCGTGGGGATATCCCGGAGTCTGGTGCGAGTGTGGACGGCTGTCTGACTGTTCGGTCGGACAGGGACTGCAGTGAGAGTGGCAGCGGTCGGTACAACTCACGGTGAAGGAGCGTGTGTGTGGCCCGGACATTGGACTGATGGCCATGGGTCTCCGCTTATGCTGTGTGCCCTGGGGATTCTCACACAACGCTGTAGTTGTTTATGTTTAATTTTGTTTGTAGTTTCGTATCTTGTTGCTTATTTGGTATTACTGTATGGCAAATCAAATTTCACTGTACATCAGTACACGTGACAATAAAGGGCCATCAACCATTGTTGTGTAAAAAAACGTACCTCTCAGGTTCTTATTAAATATCCCCCCCCCCCCCCCTTTCTTCACCCTAAACCTATGTCCTCTGGTTGAGACTGTTGACCACCCTAACTTCCTTAGACGCTACTTTCAAGGATCTATGTACCTGCACTCCTAGATCCCTCTGATCTAAAACACTCCCAAAAGGCCTACCATTCGAGGAAAGAACTTGGGCAGGGGCCATAACACTGCTCTTCTCTCCATGCAAGGTGAAGTGTATGCTCTCTCTTAGAGCAGGGGGTCCTACTGCAACAATTTCCCTGTCTTTCTAGTGAATAATTTTTCACAGGAGCGGAGAGTGTGCAATGGAGGCATTTTTGCCATTTCCAGCATTCTTCACCCTTAAAAAATAATGTTTCCCACTCACTATTTTTCAATTCCCATTCCCATTTTAAGGGTGGCACAATGGCACAGCTAATAGAGCAGCTGTCTCACAGCACCAGAGACCCGTGTTAGATCCTGATCTCGGCTGATGTCTTTGTGGAGTTTGCACGTTCTTCCTGTAAACATGTTGGATTTCTCCGGGTGTTCCGGTTTTGACGCACATCCAAAAGATGTGCAGGTTTGCAAGTTAATTGACCACTCTAAATTACTCCTAGCATGTAGAGAACGGATGTGAAAGTAGGAATAACCTGGAACTAGTGTGAACGGGTGATTGATGGTCGGTGTGGACTCGGTGGGCCAAAGAGTCTGTTTCCATGCTGTATCATTCAATCTTCATGAAGCTTTGCACTTTTTCCCCCTCTGCTTGCCAATAAGGAGGGAGACATAAAGCATGTTGTTATGCCTCATCTCCAGTCAATGCACCAGTTCTAAATTAGACTACATCTCCAAATTCCCTTCCTGGCTTTGAACATTTAAATCAAACTTTCATCAGCCCTCTCTATTGCAAACAGACATGTTCCTTGACTAAGCATCATGCTCGTATATATTGCTCTGCTGCACATTTATTGCTTTGCCCAGGCTCTTTCCAGAAACACAATGACCAGAACTAAAATCAATACCCTAAGTGCTTTGCACCAACTTTTCACGGACAACTATAACTGCTTCCTTAGGCTTGCAGTCCACGTATTTGGCAATCTGAATTCTCACTGGCAATTACTGCGTTTTGGTATAAAGCCGCTTTGACTGCTGAACTGGCTACCACAGAAAAGCTTCTTTGATTCATTGCATGTACGACTGTATCTCTCATTGACCACGGTTATTATTTCTAGCACAGGCTTTTCCGTGCTGAATAACATTTGTCACTCACCTGCGTGAATGCTGAACTTTAAAGCCCTTTTCAGTTACACAGTTTTTTTTTATCGGGAGCCAGGCATGCATCAACTGCCTTTGTTAATAAGAATCATTAATAACTGTTTTCCTGTCAGTTTGTGGTACTTGCTAAGGTTCAATTTAGTGGGGCAGTGCAGTGTCACAGCAGTAGAGTTGCTGCCTTACACCTCCAGAGGCCCCGGATCGATCCCTACTATGGGTGCTGTCTGTATGGAGTTTGTACAATCTCCCCGTGACCATGTGGGTTTTCTCCGGGTGCTCCAGTTTCCTCCTACATTCCAAAGGCATCCAGGTTTGTAGTTTGTAGGTTTACAGCATTTTCCAAACCTGCACCCTCAACTGCAGGTAGAGGTGCAATCACCACCACCTACTGGTTCCCTCCAAGAAGGAAATCTATCGCTGGTCCTTCATCGCCACTGGGTCTGAATCCTTAAGGCCTGCAGCAGTCCAAGTGTTTCACCACCTTCTCCTCGGCAATGTGCAATAAACGCAGGCCTTGCCAGCAAAGGCCAGCTTCCATTAAATTAATATAACATAAAAGGATGATAAAGACAGAGGATGAGAAAGAAAAACATAGAGAAAGGAATAAAGGAAACTTTGGAGGAATAAAGGTCAATTGAAGAGTATGAAATAGAATAACAGAAGTATGATTGGAAAGAATTACAGGTAAGAGGGGAAAATAAAGAGGATTCAGGGACAGTTTCTTCCCATCTGTTATCAGGCAACTGAACCATCCTACCAACAACTTGAGAGCAGTCCTGGACTGCTATCTACCTCATTGGAGATCCTCGGACTGTCTTTGATCGGACTTTGCTGGACTTTATCATGCACTAAACATTATTTGCGTTATTCCCTCTACCATGCATCTGTGGATGGCTCGGTTGTAATCAAGTATTGTCTTTTTGCTGACTGGTGCGCATGCAACCAAACTGTATCTCAGTACACATGACAATAAACTCAACTCAACTTAACACTGAGAACAGGGAGAATGTAAATGAGAAAGAAACGCATAGAAAGGTAAATTGAGAAGGAAGTATGAACAGCAAAATACAAAGAGGGAGAAGAAATGTAAATGAACTGGAAAGATATTAAATGAAAACTAAGACTGAAGGAGTATATCACTGTGACATTATTAATGTCAATGAAGGAATTAAGTATGTAGGAGGTAGACACAAAATGCTGGAGTCAATCAGCGGGACAGGCAGCATCTCTGGAGAGAAGGAATGGGTGACGTTTCGGGCCGAGATCCTTCTTCAGACTGATGTCAGGGCAAGGGGCGGGACAGAGATAGATTGTAGTCGGAGACTGTAAGACTGGTGGGAGAACTGGGAAGGGGGAGGGGATGGAGAGAGAGGGAAAGCAAGGGCTATTTGAAGTTAGAGGTCAATGTTCATACCGCTGGGATGTAAACTACCCAAGCAAAATATGAGGTGCTGTTCCTCCAATTTGTGCTGGGCCTCACTCTGACAATGGAGGAGGCCCAGGACAGAAAGGTCAGATTGGGAATGGGAAGGGGAGTTAAAGTGCTGAGCAACTGGGAGATCAGGTAAGTTAAGGCGGACAAAGCGGAGGTGTTCAGCGAATTAAGTAGACCTTGTCTGCATGTAATTGAGAAACCCTTGCCTTGGGTGTGTTTGTGCTGCAGAATGGAAATGCATAAATCAATAAATAGCATGGGGAAGTACACCAGCCAGAACGCACCATTCTATATGCAAATGCCACAATATCCCTGGGGAATCGATGCCCTGGGCATTTGTAATAACAGTTCACTCCTTCAGAGTTTGACCAACAGTGTGGTGGGAGGATAACTGTTAGCGGGGAAGCTTATACAAATCTTCCAAGGCCTTTGAGTCTGTTCTATCAATTCATGCGAAAATGTTGAGGCTGATATTAGTTTTTAGCTACCATCAATAAGCATATGGCAGTATTGGTCACTCATTCAGTTTAACAAAAGCGGCAATATTCTCCAACACGTTAGACCCTGCGACAAAGATACATTTCTCACAATCGTAACAAGTAAGATGGCACAGTGTTGCAGCGGTAGAGTTGCTGCCTTACAACACCAGAGACCCAGGTTCGATCCTGACTATGGGTGCTGTCTGTAAGGAGGTTGTCCATTGTACCCATGACCGTGTGGGTTTTCGCCGAGCAGCGATCACCCAGTACACTAGCACTATCCCACACACGAGGGACAACTTACAAATGTACAGGCACAAAAATCCCATTTTGTGTGATAATGACATTGAAGACAAATAACTTTTTTTTTTTACTACAGAAAGCTATGGGTCGCAGGTAGCACAATGATAGCAGCAGTTAGTACTGCTGCTTCTCAGCTCAGGGACCCAGGTTCAATCCTGACCTCGGGTGTTGCCTGCGTGAGGCTTGCCGCTTCTCTACACAGGTTTTCATTGACATACTCCAGTTCCGTCCCTCATCCTTGTGTATAGGTAAGTTCATTGGCTGTTGTACCATGGGTTACAAAAAGGAGCATCTGGTGAACATGTGTCAGAGAATAAGTTGAAGTGTTTTGGTTCAGTTTAAAGATACAGTGTGGAAACAGGCCCTTTGGCTCACCAAGTCCACCCATATACACTAGAGCTATCCTACACATTAAAGACAATTGAAATAAGCCAATGAACCTACAAATCTCAACGTACTTGGAATGTAGGATCAAAGCGGACCACCCACGTGGTCACAAGGCGAATGTGTAAACTTGGTACAGACAGCACCTGTAGTCAGGATTGAACCTGGGTCGCTGACACCGTGAGGCAGCAACTCTACCGCTGCGCCACTGTGCCGCCACACAGAGCTTCCACAGATTGTTGTGAGGAGAGTGGTGGCGGTGCGGTGACTTGTACACACCTGAATGCAGTGGAGAGGCTGGGAGGAAACACCATTTAAAGATGCGCTCCCTGACTGATCATTCCTTGGAGGCTATTGAACCACCTTACAACGTTGCATCCAAGTAAGACACCAGGAACGGAAAATGCTGGCCTTCAAAAAGGACCAGGCTGCATCAGTCCCTGCCGCAGTAAGGTCACAACTCTCCCGCTGCACTTTTGTGCCACACCAGTGCTGTACACCAATACAATAAAGGGGATGGGACTGTTCTACTCGGAGCCAGCATATCGCAATGGACTAAATAGCCTCCTGTGTTGTAATAAGCATGTCAAGTGATATTTTATTGTCAAATATTTTTTAAACTAGAGCTTCCACTGGTTCTATCAATTCCTGGGGTACATTTGGCTGAAGTTGACCTGACTATTCAGCATTATTTGTAGCTACCTCTTTGTTAGCCTTCATTTTGTGTGCTTACAAGGGTTTCCTGCCTGCTTGGTTGCTGAATTGGTGATTATCTGATGTGGACACTGCATCCCAGGGCCCCATAAAAATATCGTCCACTTCAGTGGGATCGCTGGTCATCCCTCCAAACTTTCAGAATGGAGTACCTGGAGGAAACCCACGCGGTCACAGGGAGAACGTACAAACTCTGCACAGACAGCACCCCTAGTCAGGATCTCTGGCGGTGTAAGCCAGCAGCTCTACTGCTGCTTGGGTAAGATTACATGTGTTCACAATATTCCAGGTGCTATTAACTAGAGCCCCATGTAATTTCAGTAAAACATCATTATTCCTGCACTCAAATTATTTTGCAGAAACGTTTGCCTAACTTCCTAACAGTTTGCTGTTAGGTTGTAGTTTTGTGTGCATAGACCCTCTGTGAACACTAACACTTGTTCATCACTCAATATTTAAAATACTTCCTTGCTTTTTCACCTTTTTAACTCTAAGTGATTGGTAAGGGTGTCAAAGTTTATGGGGAGAACGGGGTTGAGAGGGAAAGATAGATCAGCCATGATTGAATGACGGAGTTTACTCAATGGGCCAAATGGCCTAACTTTGCTCCTATCTTATAAACTTAAGAACTTACTGTATGAACTCATAAGTGGATGTCGGCACATTTTTCCACATTTCTATAGACCCAGGTTCGATCCTGACTACGAGTGCTGTCTGTATTGAGTTGGTACATTCTTCCTGTGACCGCGTGGTGCTCCAGTTTCCTCCCACACTCCAGAGACGTGCAGGTTTGTAGGTTCTGTAAATTGTAAATCTTTCCTAGTGCGTTGGATAGTGCAAGCGTACGGGATGATCGGTGGTCAGCGCGAACCTGGTGGGCCAAAGGGTGTGTTCCCGCGCTGTATCTCTAAAAACTAAAGTCTTGTATTTCTGCTGGTCATGCTCTCACCTAATAATTTAATCTGTCCATTTCTGCTAGAAGCCTCTTTGCATTCTCCTCCCAACTCACTTTCTCCGCTTGGATCATCAGCAAAATTCTGATGAGAAGATACCTTCCATAGGCCATGACTTGAGATGGTACTTTGACACACAATATTGCCTTAAATAATGAATTACGATGAGAAGGCTGAGGGGCTTGGTGGCCAACTCCTGCTTGGTGGCCAACCCCTGCTTGGTGGCCAACCCCTGCTTGGTGGCCAACTCCTGCTTGGTGGCCAACCCCTGCTTGGTGGCCAACCCCTGCTTGGTGGCCAACCCCTGCTTGGTGGCCAACCCCTGCTCCTATTTTCGAGGGTTCTTCCCTTCATCTTCTGGGGCCCCTTCAGCAACACTGATTTCATTTTGATTTCAGGAAGTCATGATGCAGTTTTATGGGACTTTAGTGAGGCTGAATTTGGAGTATTGCATGTAGTTCTGATCACCCCATTACAGGAAGAATGTGGAGGCTTTGGAGAGGGTGCAGAAGAGGTTTACCAGAATGCTGCCTGGATTGGAGGGTAATAGCTATAGGAAGAGGTTGGACAAACTTGGGATTGTTTTCTCTGGAGGCTGAGGAGAGATCTGATAGAAAAATATTAAAATATGAGATGTGTCGATAGGGTCGACAGTCAGTACCTTTTTATCTCAGGGAGGAAATGCCAAAGACTAGAGGGCAAAGTTTAAAGAAGATGTGCGGGCAATTTATTTTTTACGCAGAGAGTAGCGTTTGCCTGGAACGTGTTGAAGGGGGGTGATGATGGTGGTGGAGGCAGATACAATAGTGACATTTAAGAGGATTTTAGATAGGTACATGGATATGCAGGGAATGGAAGAATACAGGTCACATGCAGGCTGAGGAGATTATTTTAATTTGGCATCATGTCCGGCACGGACATTATGGGCCGAAGGGGCTGTACCTGTGCTGTACTGTTCTGTGTTCCATGGGTGGCATTGTGGCGCAGTGGTAGAGTTGCTGCCTAACGGCGCCAGAGACTCGGGTTTGATCCTGACTACGGGGGCTGTCGGTACGGAGTTTGTACGTTCTCCCTGTGGCCGCGTGGGCTTTCTCCGGGTGCTCCAGTTTCCTCCCACGCTCCATGGGTGCACAGGTTTGTAGATTAATTGGCATCTGTAAATTGTCTCAAGTGCGTAGGAGAGTGCTAGTGCATGGGGATCGTTGATCGGCGCGGACACGGAGGGCTAAAGGGCCTGTTCCCGCACTGTATCACCAAAGCCTAGTCTACTCTCTCCACATCTCACTCTACACCCAGCAGGACCATCACAGAAGCAACTAAGGCAAAGTGGCATTAAGTGCATAATCTTGCTTCGTGCTCATTCACACACCCGAGAACAATGGCTGCAACGCACAAAAGCCCTGAAACAAGCCAAATTATTTTGCAGGAAGGTTACAAGCTGTCATCTGCCCCTTTAAATGTTAAATCCTGCTTCGACTGGTGCTATACCCAAAGCTTCATTTCAATTACATGGTGCATTTTCAGTGTGGAGGTTCCAAAGAGCATCACACTGTGACGTATATCATGCACACCAGCTTTGTGTTCTCCTTATGCAAGTCAGTCGCACACACAGAAATGCCAGCAAGAATCTTTCATGATGCTCGCGGTTTAAAGAAGCAAATGCTATGCATTCAAATTTCTGCTCACTTTTGTTAAACAACATGCAGTCTTAAAGACATTCACGAAAGGAAGATTGAGGCAAAAGGATTGAATCTGTTATAATAATCTGTTCATTACAGTAACCAAGATCCTAAATAGATGGAGTAGCAGTTTGTCCAAATGAAACCCTTGATAAGATTATAATTCACTCAGCAAGCCGCTCAAATATCCATTTTAAATGTTGGGGTTAAAGGTTTCTATTTTAAATCTCAAATAATGAAGGACACTTAGAATCACATTTGTGACAAATGGGTTAAAGCCAATTTTTAAACTAAATGGTTTGTTTTTGCTCATCTATTCTGCACCTTCTCCATGGCTTCTTTTGTTCTTTATAATGCAGTGACCACAGCGATCCCTCCATTCCCTGCATATACATGTATCTATCTAACATCAGACTGCATTTGAAGAGGGTCTTGACTTGAAATGTCACCTCTTCGTGTTCTCCATGAATGTACCTGACCAACTGAGACACACTTAAAATAAAGGTCATGCCATGATTTTTGTGCTGTAATGTTTCTGTAATGCAGGTGATGAAAGGAAGCTCTTTTATTCGTGCAGTATCGTTTAGGTAATAATGACCTATTCTACATTTTCCTTGATCTCCATTCCCCTTGTCCTATTTTCACACCTTACACTTCTTAATCTATGTATCTCCCTCTCCCCTGACATCAGTCTGAAGAAGGGTCTCGACCCAAAACGTCACCCATTCCTTCTCTCCAGAGATGCTGCCTGTCCCGCTGAGTTACTCCAGCTTTTTGTGTCTCTATCTGCTTTGCGCTAATTACAGCATCATCAATTTAAAATTGGTTCCAGTTAATTACTCTGCTGTCCAGAAAATGAAAGGTGACTTCACATACTGGTCTCTCTTGAATACTGATGCCTTAATGTGATTCTTTCCAGCAAATGCCCATGATGCTTGCCTGAACAAATACAAACTTCAGACAGTCGTGTGTTTGTAAGAGAGGGGGGTGCAGGCAATAAGAAGTCAAACTATCACATTGATTACAGATATGTTGTGTGGCCGCTCTCACTATATGTGGCTGTCATCTATGACCCGTTTACATAATCCATTTATCGTGTGCAGTCTGATGTTAGATTGATTCATGGATATGCAGGGAATGGAGGGATAGTTCTGGTCGCTGCATTAATAAGGACATAAAAATCCTTGGAGAAGGTGAAGAAAAGATGAGCAAAAACAAACCATAACTTACACAGAGTGGTGGGTGCCTGGAAATAATTGGCAGGGGTGGTGGTGGTGGGGGAAGATATGTTAGTGGCGTTTAGGAGGGTAGATAGGTACATGGATATTATCTATCCATGGGGAATGGAGAGATACGGATCATGTGCAGGCAGACGAGACTAGTTTAGAGATTAGGGCGTCAGTGGCACAGTGGTAACTTGCTACCTTACAATGCCGGAGAACCAGGTTCAATCCTGACTACGGGTGCTGTCTGCGCAGAGTTTTTATATATTCCCCCTGTGACCTTGTGGGTTTTGCTCCGGGTGCTCCAGTTTACTCCCACATTTCCAAAGATGTGCATGTTTGCAGGTTAATTGACTTTGGTAAAATTGTAAATTGTCCCTAGTGTGTGTGTGTGTGTGTGTGTAGAATAGTGTTAGTGGAACGCTGGTTCATGCAGACCCAGTGGGCTGAAGGGCCTATTTCCGTGATGTACCTCTAAACTAAACTGGTTTATCTTGACATCGTGTTTGGCATGACCACGGTGGGCCGAACGGACTAGTTCTGCGATAGTCTCTTCTATGATCTATGTTCTACATCTATTTAATGAGAAGCTTCCCAGTGAAGAGGTTGAGCAAGAGCTCCCATGCTAATGGAAGCCTGTTTCCCTCCCTCGCCCAGGAGACAGAGGATGCAAACATCAAAGATTAATTTTACATTGTGAGTTAGCTCTCAGAATGGAAGAGATTAATGATAGCTGCACCCATTATAAATCAACCTTATTAATTTGCATTTATATAGTTCCTCTTAAGAACTCAGATCATCTGACCGCATTTACAGCTACTGAAGGACTTTGAATGTGTGAATATGTTTCAAGGTGGGAATAAGGACAGGGGTTACCAAGGTGGAGGTAACAACAATAACAATGACCAGATAACCTGCCCTGTTTACATTGGTAGGGGGAGCACAGTGAAGTAGGCTATTTGGCCCATCAGTTCTATCCCAGCTCCCATCAGAACAATTCCATTGCTTCTATTCCCATTCTAAACCTGCTATTTACTTGCTTGCACATGTCCTTGCAGCTCAAGGACCCAAGTTCAATCCTGACCTCAGGTGTTGTCTGTGTGGAGTTTGCACGTTCTCCCCGTGGCCGGGTTAGTTGCAAAAGAATCAAAGGGCAATAGATGGATATGTGAAATAAAATAAATTGCAGGAATTAGAGTGAGAATAGAATGAAAAGGATTGTTCTGATAGGTCCCGACATGGAAAGGATGGATTAAATACCCTCTCTGGCCCCTCCTCCACCTCCTTTTCTCTTCTCTCCTCATCCCCCTTTCTTGCAATCCCTCTCCTCCCCATCCCTCTCCTCCCCGTCCCACTCCTCTCCTCCTCATCCCTCTCACTATTACCTCAAAGAATGATGAACTCACGCCAGGCAGGTGAAGACTTGCTCTGGTTTATAGAGCATAAACTCTGCTTGTAGGAGTAGCCACTGATGGCAGAAAGAAGGAAGAATCCAAGATGCAACAAACCAAGTGCTCTTTAACATGGATGGGTGACGTTGCCAGTCGGGACCAGCGTCACCTATCACTGGTCCCCAGAGATGCTGCCTAACGCGCGGAGCTCCTCCAGCATTTTGTGGGGGTTTTTGTAAACCAGCGTCTTCACTTCCTTGTGTCCATACACCAAGTGCTGCACCTGTTGTGATTAAGTGTTCTACTCATAAGTGACATTATTATTCTATGAAGTGTTGGTCCTGACCCTAAACATTCCACTTACGATTATCCAAACCCAATTCCTTTGCTCCCAGCCACTGCATCAAGTGCAAACCATGGCAGATCCTCCACTTTATTGAATGAACTGCTGACACCAATGACACCTGGCTTTTCTAATTTTAGCCAAATAACTATATTTTCTCTGCTCTACCAGCTTTCTTCCCTCTCCCCTCCACCCCGCACCCCACCACATTTTGTCTGATGAAGAGTCTCAATCCGAATCGTCACCTATGTTCTCCAGAGATGCGGCCTGACCCACTGAATTTTAAAAGTTTTTGTTTTAGAGATACAGCATGGAAACAGGCCCTTCAGCCCACATGGAGTTTACATGTTCGCCCTGCGACTACGTGGTTTTGCTTCGGTTTCCTCCCAGATCCCAAAGACACGCGGGTTTGTAGGCTAATTGGACACTGTCAATTACCCCTAGAGGGCAGGGAGTTGATACAAAAGTGGGATAATATAGAACTAGTGTGAACAGGTGACCGATAGTTGCCGGGGACTCGGTGCGCTGTAGGGGCTGTTTCCATGCTGTATCTCTCTAAACTAAATGAGAGCAGGCTCCAAGGGGCTTTATCCTGCTCCTATTTTGAACATCGATGTTTCAGGTCACTGGCCTTTCTTTGATGGCTGAGTGAACAGTGGCAGAAAGCAGGAGAGATTTGAAAGAGTCTTAACATTTTGCTGACGGGCCCAGGGGAATAAGCCAGGTCTGGTGGCTCACCTGGTCATGTCGAATATGGAATGGCCCCCACTAGATATGCCAGATATCGCATGCTGATGAGTCTTTTGCATACACCCAGCACTTCCAGTTAAATGTCAAAGTAATATTAGCTTGGAGTGGCTGTCAATAACAAGCAAATGGAATCGCATTGTAACAAATGGCATCCAACTTCACAGGTGGCATTTTTACTGGCACACGTGTGAACTGCCGAAACAGTGACTTTTTTTTCCATACAATCTGAATTTGCATAGTGAAACTTCTTTCTTGCTGAAATGCTTTGGCAATTTTGTATTAAACCGTTACTAGATTTGAAAGTTAATAACCAGTTTTCGATAAGCCAATTGAACAACTGGGTTTATCTTGAATCAAATTGGTTTTGGCTTGGCATCATTACAAATTGTGTGAAGGGAGATCGAGTGTGAAATCAACCATTTCTTGGCAGCTGCAAGATAATCTGCAGCTGCTGGAGAGAACAGGCTAAGAAGAACTGGCAATCGTTATTACACAAGCTTTGGGTTCCTACAAACTTCATTTGGAATCATTTAATGAAGATCGAGTTGTCACCTCTCAGCAAACTTCATCAAAGCAACATTCAGATTCCGGTCAGTGCATGTGAAGAGATCTACGTTTCCCCACCACGTTTCAGATTTCTCCCATCCTTAGAAACGCACGACTGAAGAAGGGTCCCGACCTGAAATGCCTCCCATCCTGTTCCTCCAGAGATGCTGCCTGAGCAGCTGAGTTACTCCAGTGCTTTGTTTTCTATCTCCACTAAAAGCAACATCTGAGTTGGCCCCAAAGCAAACTCAAAGTGGAAGCTAAATATTTTTCAAAATCCAAATAGTTTCCCAAACCACTACAATCTAACAAAGTTAACTCTGGGCAAATTGTTCAGCTGCTGAATAAGCTATTCTTAATAGCAGTAATTAATTATTTGGTCATAAGTGCATTAAACAACTGAAATAATTTGCAGGCTTGATTTGTATTCTTTTTAATATTGCAGGATTGATTTGTAATATTCAGGTTTATCATTGTCACGTGTACTGGGGTACCGTAAAAAGCTTTGTTTTGCATGCTATCCAAACAGATCAGATGCACCATAGATCAAAACTATCAAGTCAAACTTATGTACAAAGGGAAGATACAGAATTCAGAATATAGTTCTCAGCATTGTAGCGCATCAGTTCCATAGACTCAGTCCAGTGTTCACAATGGGGTAGAGGTGAAGCGGACTGTATCCTAGTTTATGGAGGTAAAATGAAATATATCTATGCACTTTAATGGATTAAACACCAAGGAATAAACAGGCACGTTTGGGCAGGATATTTTATTGATATAATATGCCAGCAAACCCAGTACACTATTCTGGGAATGTTGTGAGGGAAGATTATATTATGCATGGCACATTTACAATAAGCATTATGGCAGCAACAATGACATTTCATCGTGAATTAATATTAATGAAGCAGCATCATTAGCAGCAGAGATGCTGTCTCACTGCTCTGGTGATCAGGTTCAATCCTGAGCTCCGGCACTGTCTATTTGGAGTTTGCACGCTCCCCGTGCTCTGGTTTCCTCCCAATACCGAAACGCATTGTGGGTGGGTTAAGTAGCCAATGTAACCCCACCCAGTCTGCAAATGAGTGACAGAATCTGAGGGGGAAGCTGATGTGAACGTGAGGGGATTGCAATGGGATTAGTGTTGGGTTAGTGTGAATGGGTAGTTGCTGTATGACACACACTCAGTGTGCAAAGGATCTTTCATGCTGCATGACTCTGTAAAGCTACCATCTACCCATTGGCGACCCTCAAACTATCTTTAATCGGACCTAATCTTGCACTAAACATTATTCCCTTTATCCTGTATCTGTACACTACGGACGGCTCGATTGTAATAATGTATAGTCTTTCCACTGACTGGATATACTTCTCAGTATAGTAGCGCATCAGTCCCATAGACTGTCCAATGTCCAGTGTAGAGGTGAAGCGGACTGTATCCTAGTTTATGGAGGTAAAATGAAATATATCTATGCACTTTAATGGAGTAAGCACTAAGGAAGAAACAGGTATATTTGGGCTGGAACAAAAAGCTTTTCACTGCACCTCGGTACACGTGACAATAAACTAAACTATATAAAGGCTTAGACATTCTTTCACTAATTCATGACAACGCATCACTTTTGCTGCAATAATGCTTATTGTAAATGTTCCACACACATCACAATCTTGAAGATTGCCCGGATAGTTTACTGGGATTCCTTATGAAGACACCGCACGGTGTTTGTGTTCAGGGACGGATATCCTTGGGGGGGGGGGGGGGGGGGGGGGGGCAGGAGGACACGTTCCTGCTTTGAGAGGTGGGGGACAATCCCCTCCCCATGTTTTGTAATCCGGACTTTCTCAGACGCTTTCTAAGGGCTGAATCGGCCCGTTTGCGGGGCCTTTCAAGCTCGGCGAGGCTGAAAATCAAACTGCTGCATCGAGGCCATTGAGGCGCTCGATGTTGAAGCCCCCGCCGGCCAATGAAAGACCCCATGAACGGGCCAATTCAGTGCGGACAAAGCTGCTGTTGCTGGAGTTCGGAGTCGGTCACCAACCAGGTCAGCTCCCGATGTTACTGTCCACAGGGCCAACAGCCAAAGCCTCACGTGGGGGTGCGTACGCGCGGCCGCCAAGAATTTGTGTCCCCCGCATGTTTTGATAGCGATTTGCTGCATGTTGCTGCATGCTTCTCCATAAGATTTATTACAAGATTTCCAGCTGCTGGCACTTAAAATCATTGATGCAATCTCAGCAGTCAACCCTTTAAAGTGACATCTATTGACCTCCATTTAACAGAATGCTGCCTGTATTAGAGGGTTGCAGCCACAAGGAGTGTTTAGATAGACTTGGATTGTTTTTTCTGAAACGTCAGTTAAAGGTAGACTTGATAAAAGTATATAAAATTATGAGAGGCATAACTAGGGTAGATTATCAGAACCTTTTTCCCAGGGTTGAACTGTCCAACACTAGAGGATATAGTTATAAGGCGAGAGAGGGAAGTTTAATGGAGATTTTTTTTTTTACACAGAGAGCGGTGGGAGCCTGGAGCCCACTCCCAGGGTTGGTGGTGGAGGCAGATGTGAAAGTGGCATTTAAAAAGCCAATTAACCTACAAACCCACACATCGTGGGGTTTGGGATGGAACCAGAGCAATCCCACGTGATCACGGGGAGAATGTGCAAACTCCGCTCAGACAGTGCTAGAGATCAGCATAGTCAAAGAGTCCATGGCCACAAATGGGCCAGAAGTAGAAGTTCCAACCCAAAGTGTCACCCATCCTTTTTCTCCATGCATGCTGCCTGACCCGCTGAGTCACTCCAGCAGCTTGTGTCTATCGGCAAGCTGGGCCGAAGGACCCGTTTCCACGCTGTGTGACTATGACTCTCTGGGTCAGGATCGAACCCGGGTCTCTGGCGCTGTGAGGCAGCAGCTATACCAGTCGCTCCACTCTGCCGCCCATGTGGCTAAAGATGAACCGTTGATTTCCCACTGGAAATGGATGTTTTATTCCTCCGTTGCAGATAAAATTACCATTCAGACGCTCAGCAATTGGATTGTTATTATAATTTGGAAACAAGAACTCATTTCAATATCTTAACTGCAGTGCCATCAATTTTCTACACATAACAACATTAATGTTTTTCAATGCTATTCTTCACAAGCTAAAGCTCACTTTGCATTTTTCAATGTCAAAATGAAGCTTAACATCACATGTAAATGTATACTTCAAACTGACATCATTGAAGCAAACATCTGAATATATCGGTGTTTAGCTCTCATTGTTGGATACTGAAACATTCTCATGCTTCTTAAAAACCTCACCCAGGAGGTGGTGGGTATATTCTCACACAGAGGGTGGTGGGTATATGGAACGAGCTGCCAGAGGGGGTAGTTGAGGCCGATAGTATAACAGCATTTAAAAAAACATTTGGACAGGTACATGGATAGGAAAGGTTGATAGGTAGATGGGGCATCTTGGTCAGCGTGGGCAAGTTGGGCCGAACGGCCTGTGTGACTCGATGACTTACAGAGGACTGATTGAGCTGGAAGTGCAGTGAATTTGCTTTGAGGGGTCAAATATTACTGAGATGGTGGAGAAATAATGGTAGTTTCTCACTTTGTACAGTACTCTGCTGATCTTTAAAAACAAGCTGGATGAACAAGGGTGTCGTTTTCAAAGGTGTTGCAGACACCCATGTGGATTCACCCACATCTGAAGAAGCATTCCGATCCAAAACATCACCTATTCCTTTTCACCGGAGATGCTACCGGACCTGCTGAGTTACTGGAGCTGGCCAAAGTTGACTGGAAAGATACCCTAGCAGGGATGACAGTGGAACAACAATGGCAGGTATTTCTGGGAATAATACAGCGGGTGCAGGATCAGTTCATTCCAAAAAGGAAGAAAGATTCCAAGGGGAGTAAGGGGTGACCGTGGCTGACAAGGGATGTCAGGGACAATATAAAAATAAAAGAGAAGAAGTACAATGTAGCAAAGACGAGCGGGAAGCAAGAAGATTGTGTAACATTTAAAGAGCAACAGAAGATAACTAAAAAGGCAATAAGGGGAGAAAAGATGATGTAAGCTAGCCAAGAATATAAAGGAGGGTAGTGAAAGCTTCTTTATGTATGCGAAGAGGAAAAAAATAGTTAAGACCAAAGTTGGACCCTTGAAGTTTGAAAATGGTGAATTTATTATGGGGAACAAGGAAATGGCAGATGAGTTGAACAGGTACTTTGGTTCAGTCTTCACTAAGGAGGACACAAACAATCTTCCTGATATAGTAGTGGCCAGAGGGATCTGGGGTGATGGAGGAACTGAAGGAAATGGACATTAGGCAGGAAATGGTGTTGGGTAGACCGATGGGACTGAAGGCTGATAAATCCCCAAGGCCTGATGGTCTGCATCCCAGGGTACTTAAGGAAGTGGCTCTAGAAATCGTGGATGCATTGGTGATAATTTTCCAAATGTTCTATAGATTCAGGATCAGTTCCTGTGGATTGGAGGGTAGCTAATGTTATCCCACCTTTTAAGAAAGGTTGAAGAGAGGAAACAGGGAACTATAGACCAGTTAGCCTGACATCGGTGGTGGGGAAGATGCTGGAGTCAATCATAAAAGATGAAATAGCGGCACATTTGGACAGCAGTAACAGGATCGGTCCGAGTCAGCTTGGAGTTACGAAGGGGAAATCATGCTTGACTAATCTTCTGGAATTTTTTGAGGATGTAACTAGGAAAACAGGCAAGGGAGAGCCAGTGGATGTAGTGTACCTGGACTTCCCGAAAGCTTTTGATAAGGTCCCACATAGGAGATTAGTGGGCAAAATTAGGGCACATGGTATTGGCAGTTTAATGTGGATAAATGTGAGGTTATCCACTTTAATAGCAAAAACAGGAAGGTTGATTATTATCTAAATGGTGTCAAGTTGGGAAAAGGGGAAGTACAACGGGATCTGGGGGTCCTTGTTCATCAGTCAATGAAAGTAAGCATGCAGGTACAGCAGACAGTGAAGAAAGCGAATGGCATGTTGGCCTTCATAACAAGAGGAGTTGAGTATAGGAGCAAAGAGGTCCTTCTGCAGTTGCACAGGGCCCTAATGAGAGCACACCTGGAGTATTATGTGCAGTTTTGGTCCCCTAATTTGAGGAAGGACATTCTTGCTATTGAGGGAGTGCAGCGTATGTTTACAATGTTAATTCCGGGGATGGCAGGACGGTCATATTCTGAGAGAATGGAGCTTGTACATTCTGGAGTTTGGAAGGATGAGAGGGGATCTTATTGAAACATATGAGACTATTAAGGGTTTGGACACGCTAGAGGCAGGAAACATGTTTCCGATGTTGGGGGACTCCAGAACCAGGGGCCACAGTTTAAGAATAACGGGTAAGCCATTTAGAACGGAGATGAGGAAACACTTTTTCACAGAGAGTTGTGAGTCTATAGAATGCTCTGCCTCAGAGGGCGGTGGAGGCCGGTTCTCTGGATACTTTCAAGAGAGAGCTAGATAGGGCTCTTAAAGATAGCGGAGTCAGGGGATATGGGGAGAAGGCAGGAACGGGGTACTGATTGGGGATGATCAGCCATGATCACATTGAATAGCAGTGCTGGCTCGAAGCCTGCATCTATTGTCTATTGTCTATCTTCGGTGTAAACCAGCATCTGCAGTGCCTTCCCCCACATTTCTATAGTCACCTGAATGATAAGAAATCCTACTGATCTATCAAATCCCAAAGTTTTAAGGAAAGTGACCAAATGGCTTGCCTGAACTGAGCTCACTTAATCATTCACTTATTTTTTAGAGAGACAAAATGCTGGAGGAACACAGGTAGCACCTGAGCAATGAATAAACGGGCGACGTTTCGGGTTAGGACCTTTCCTCAGACTGGTTGTAGTAGGGGGAAGAAGGCAGGGAAGGAAAGGTGGGGGAGGGACAAAGCCCGGCAAGTGACAGGTGAGGAGAGTCGGAGTGGCAGATGGGTGGGATCAGTGACAGAGGCTAGAGATTAAAAGAAGTGGAGAGGGTGTCAGAGAAGAAGCGAAGAGGAGTGAAATGTAAAGCTAGAGGTACGGACAGCGGTGGCAGGGGATGGTGGAGGGGAACGAGAAAGGTGTACAAGCAAAATGAGCCATTCATGGATGGGAGATCAGTGTACAATGGAGGGGAAAGGAGCAGGGCAATTGGGACAGTGGAAGAAATGGCGTGCATCAGGGTGGAGAGGCGCAGGAAAGAGGGAGGTAGGGAAGGGAGGGGTGTCATTATTTAAATTTGGAGAATTCAATATTCATGTCGTTTTCTCTAACCATCTGCCAATCTAACCTCCTCCCCCTAATGTATCCACCTATCACTTGTTAGCCTTTGTCCAGCCCCCACCCCTCTTTTGCAGTTTTCTTGATCAATGGTGTTTTATCATTAATGTTTTATTATTATTAATGTTTAGTGTTTTCTGAGATTCGTAACTGTCACTGTATGTCATGTTGTTACTTGTGGGCGGAGCACCAAGGCAAATTCCTTGTATGTGAATACTTGGCCAATAAACTTACTTACTTACTCACAATCAGTCTGAAGAAGGGTCCCGACGCGAAACATCGTCTGTCCGTTCCTTCCACGGATTCTGTCTGATCTTTCCAAAGTTCATAGTTTATAAGTTCTAGGAGAAGAATTAGGCCATTCGGCCCCTCAAGTCTAATCCACCATTCAATCATAGCTGATCTATCTCTCCCTCTCAACCCCATTCTCCTGCCTTCTCCACATAACCCCTGGCACCCTGACTAATCAAGAATCTATCTATCTCCACTATAAATATATCCTTCGACTTGGCGTCCACAGTCATCTATGGCAATGCATTCCACAGATTCACCACCCTCTGAAATTCCTTCCCATCTCCTTTCTAAAGGTACGTCCTTTTATTCTGAGACTATGGCCTCTGGTCCTAGACTCTCACTCTAGTTGAAACATCCTTTCCACATCCACTCTATCCAGGTCTTTCACTATTTGGTCACTATCCAAATCACTCTTAAGTCACCATACTCTCCTTAATAGGGGATAACAAATTAAGAGGGATTAAATTTGCTGTGACATATGCCTTGGGAAGAGAGAGGGGAAGGTGGGAGGAGTATGTTAAGTGACCATAAGTAGAAATACTAATAAATGTACCATAATGCTGCTTCACGAAGAAACCTTTCGTAAAAGTCACATTTCATTAAGAGCGAGAATTCTGGCGACCTCACTTCCCTCAACAATTTTACTTGTGCACACAGATGAATCAAAAGTAATCTTGCAACAGCTCTGGGAAATACCAGCAGAATATTAGTACATCACTCAGAGTCTGTTACATGTTGAAACCATTCAACAGCACATGAAGTGGTATACTGTAATGAAATGCTACGGATAAATTGTATACAGTCCAACACAGGCATAAAAGTATTGGCCTGAAAAACCTTCACCCCAATTTCAGATTGCTTTACTCAATTTGTTCCTGTATTTTAAGCGAATAGTCAGGTCAACCATTTTGGATCTGGAAAAGGCAGATCAAAATATATCCTTAACGGCAAGAGACAGGAGCACTAGAGGGGCAAAGCAGTTTAGACGTCCTTGTGCGAAAAATCGCTAAATGCTTCTGCACATGAAAAAATATAAATCAAAAAGATTCACAATAGCAAAGAGTGATCTGGCTCCTTTGCAGTCTTGGTCAGAGCCCATCCTCAATACTCTATTTGATACAGGGTACTGAACATCAGCAAGGATATATTTCCCTGGAGGGTAAACTGCAATAGCTCCAGAATTATGCCAGGCCTCAATGCCATGATGCACAACTTACAACCCACAGGAGGATAGGCTCATCCTAAAGTGGGGACATGAGATGGCCCCATCAGATAAGGTCATAGAGTCAAACAGCATGAAATCAGCCCCTTGCCACGCCGACCAACACCACATCTCCAACAGTTCCACCTGCCTGTGCTTGGACCATTTCCCTCTAAACCTACCTTATCCATGTACCTGTTTAAATGTTTCTTAAATGTTGTAATCGTACCTGCCTCAACGTCCTCTTCTGGCAGCTTGTTCCATACACCTACTATGAGGCTGATGAGGCCTTAAGGGCCTGTCCCACTTGGCCGTCATTTACGCGACAGGCCGGTAGTGACTGACGCGCGACAGTCGCGTGCATCATATGTCCGCACAGCTGTCTCGAGCGCGTAACGTCATTTGAAGATAGACAAAAAAATGCAGGAGTAATTCAGCGGGACCGGCAGCATCTCTGGAGAGAAGGAAGGGTCTCGACCCGAAACGTCACCCATTGCTTCTCTCCAGAGATGCTGCTGATCCCATTGAGTTACTCCTGCACTTTGTGCCTATCTCCAATCGTCTTGGCCCCGCTCTGGGAGTAGGAGTGGGAGGCGGGTCCAGATCCTCAACGGCCGTGAGCCCCAGGCCGAGCTCGGCGACCGCTTGCCTGCTTCTGCTGCTGGTGGAGGTGAGACGTTGAGACCAGGGTGTCCCAGTTGGCTGTCATTTACGCAACAGGCCAGTGGCGCGCGAAGATCCCGTGCAGAACGAATCCTGGAGCGCTGCGCGACACCGCACTCAACTCCACACTCCTCCACGCCACTCAATGCGCCCGTCCCGCGTTACCCACACGCCACCAGGTTGCGTAAATGGCGTGCAAATGACGGCCAAGTAGGACAGGCCCTTTACAGGACTGCTTTGACACAACTGACTGACAGATGTTTGAGGACGCAGCAGAAGGCAACATCAACGAACACACAGACTGTCTTCGGCTACATAGGTAAGTGCATCGATGATGTTGTTCTAAAAGCCAACATCTGCACTTACCCAAATCACAAACCCAGGGTGGGACGGGACATCCGCGCTAAACTCAAAGCACGACCACTGCCTTCAACTCGGGGGACCCCGACGCCTACAATGCAGCCAGTTCATCAGGAAAGCCAAGAGAGATTACAGAAACAAAGTGGAATCTAACTACTACAGCTCTGACCCCAGACGCACGTGGAGTGGATTACGCTGCATCACAGACTACAAAGGGAAAAATAGGAGCACTGTTCAGCCTACCGCATCGCTCCCGGACGAGCTTAACACCTTCTATGCCCGGATCAATGCAAACAACACAGCGCCCACCATGACTCCACAGGTGTGCAGGGAGGGGGACTACCTCACTGACCCTACAAACAGCAGACGTGAGGCGGTCCTTCAAAAAGGTCAATGACCGCAAAGATCCAGGGCCGGATGGTATTCCAGGGCGGGCTCTCAGGGCATGCGCTGATCAACTGGCAAGGTGTTCACCAACATCTTCAACCTCTCCCTGAGTCAGTCTATGGTTCCCACCACCTTCAAAGCATCCACCATCGTTCCTGTTCCAAAGAAACCAGTAACCTCCTGTTTAAATGGCTACCGTCCTGTCGCACCGACATCAGTCAACATGAAGCGCTTCGAGCGACTAGTCAAAACTCACATCTGCTCCTCTCTCCCTGACACCTTGGACCCTCTTCAGTTTGCGTTTAGACCAAACATTGCCATGGCAACTCACACTGCGCTCACCCACCTGGACAGAAGAAATACATTTGTGAGAATGTTCTTCATTGACTACAGCTCGGCATTCAACACCATCATTCCCTCAAAACTCGGCCCCAAGCTCCTTGATCTTGGACTGGCGACCTCCATCTGCGGCTGGATATTTAACTTCCTGACGGGCAGGCCCCAGGTGGTGAGAATTGGCAGCCGCACCTCTTCCTCACTGATCCTCAACACAGGCGCACCACAGGGCTGTGTGCTCAGTCCTCTCCTGTACTCCCTGTTCACGCACGACTCTACTACCAAGCAAAGCTCAAACATCATCCTAATGTTTGCTGATGACACGACCATCCTGGGCCTCATCACAGGCAGCAATGAGACGGCCTACAGAGAGGAGGTAAAGGCACTAAACAGCTGGTGCCAGGAAAATAACCTCTCTCTCTCTCATTATCAGAAAAACTAAAGAGATGACCGTGGGCTACAGGAGATAGCAGGGGAGTGGACACCTCCCCATCAGTAATGCTGAAAGGGTCAGCAGCTTCACGTTCCTGGGTGTGCACATCACTGAGGACCTCTCGTGGACACTGCACACGGACACAGTAAGTAAAGCCCACCAGCGGCTCTTTTTCCTGAGAAGACTGAGGAAGTTTGGCACGAACGCCAGCATCCTCACAAACGTCTACAGTTGCACCATCGAGAGCCTGCTGACGGGCTGCCTCACAGTCTGCTAGGGGAACTGTTCTGCCCACAGCCGCAAATCACTACAGAGAGTGGTGAAGGCGGCACAGCACATCACTGGCAACTGTCTCCCGGCCATTCAGGACATTTTCCACCAGCGTTGCCTGCGGAAGGCACACAGCATCACCAAGGACCACAGCCACCCAGCACACAGACTGTTCTTGTTACCGTCAGACAGACAATACAGGAGCATGGCTGCACGTACCACTAGGCTTAGGAACAGTTTTTATCATCATGCCATCAGGCTTCTGAACTCATAAACACATTTCACATCATATATGTTGATTATTTTATTTTATTGTTTTATTTTTACCTTACCAGTGTCATTTTTATCTTATTTTATCCTTGTTACATTATTGTTGAGGTGAGCCGTTGTCTTGTCAAACACATTTCATTGTCCCATGTTACTGTGTTAACCAACATATGACAAATAAAACTTAAAACTGAATTGATACTATCCTTTGTGTAAAAATGTTGCCCCTCGGATTCCTATTAAATCTTTCCCCCTTCATCTTAAACCCATGTCCTTTGGTTCTCGATTCCCCTATTCTGGCTAAAAGACTCCATGCATTTACCCTGTCCATTCTTCTCATGATTGTGTACACCTCTATAAGATAGCCCCTCATTATCCTGTGTTCCAAGGTATAATGTCCTAGCCTGCCCAACCTCTCCCTATAGCTCAGGCCCGCGAGTCCTGTTGTAACTGCAGAGGGACAAGCAGAGGACAGAATACCTGTGAACATCCTCGTGAATCTTTTCTACACCGTTTCCAGCTTAACAACATCTTTCCGATCACAAGGTGACCAAAACTGAAGACAGTACTCTAAATGTGGCCTTGCCGATATCTTGCATGGTCAGATTATTGAGAATCCAACAGCTTTTATAATTATATCCATGGGAAAGGTTGTACGTTGGTACGATTTGGTTACCTTGCCCAGTTAAACTAAGTTGTTTCTCATGAATCACCCTTAGAAGTAGTATGAGTTCCAAAAAAATCTTTGCCTTAAATCAAATAACTGCTGAAAACATAATTTAATAAAAAGGAACTGCTGATGCTGGTTTATACCAAAGATAGATACAAAATGCTGGTGTAACTCAGTGGATCAAGCAACATCTCTGGAGAACATGGATGGGTGACGTTTAAGATCAGAACCGTTCCTCAGATAGACATGCAAAAATATATACTGGATTCCTTTTGTTTCAGAAGACTGAGGAGTGATCCCATCTAGGTACCTAAGGTGACAAAAGATAGAACAAATCCAGAGACCCGGGATTCCCCTGCACTGGAAATGTCGGAAGAAACGTTCCGACCAGAAACTGCACTCATCCTTTTTCTCCAGAACTTTGTGTCTATCTTGGGTACAAACCAGCATCTGCGGTTCCTTCCTACACAGAAAATTAATTTATGTGAATGGGGAATCAAGGAGATTAAAGCCTGCCCTGTAAATAGTTAAAAACAAACCAAAGTGCTGGAGTAACTCAGCAGCTCGGGCAACACCACTGGAAAACATGGATAGGTGACTGAGTCGGGACCCTTCTACGTACTGATGAAGGGTCCTGACCCAAAAAGGCACCTATCCATGTTCCTCAGAAATGCTGCCTGGCCCAATGAGTTACTCTAACACTTTGTGTCTTTATCTGCAGTTTTTTGCTTCTCAGTTAGACGTGAAATCGGGAAGCACTTTCTCTGCTCAAAGATTTGTAGACATTTGGTGCAAGATACATTCATGAAAAATCAAATGATAAAGAAAGGTTCAAAAATTCCCTCACACTTAAATATTTGTGAGTGGATGTCACTTTTGATGTTACATCCATGGAGGTCAATGCTATCCCCTATCAAAATGGCAAATTTGTGATAGGTCTTCAAATTTCTTTTTCAGTGCCTGTACCCATTTCTACCGAAGAACAGTCCTGAGCTACTATCTATCTCATTGGAGACCCTCGGACTATCTTTAATCAGACTTTACTGGACTTTATCTTGCACTAAACGCTTTTCCCATTATTATGTATCTGTACACTGTCGATGGTTCGATTGTAATCATGTATAATCTTTCTGCTGACTAGTTAGCAACAAAAGCTTTTCACCGTACCTCGGTACACGTGATGATATACTAAACTAAATAATTGCCTAGGATAAAATAACATTATGGGTAATAAACTATTCACGATAATGGGGGAAAAAAAACATATTTTATAAAAACTAGCTTCAGAGTGTCCACAATATGATGTATCTGGTGTTATTTGTGCTTTCAGATTACTCCGGTCTCCTTGCCACTGATCTTATGTACTTCTTCAATGAAGAGATTAGGAAACCCATTACAAAATGTAAATTAACGTCCACTGCGGATCCATATGAAATGCTGGTACAGCACATCCTGTCAAAATCGTATTCCACAACACAGTACAGCTCGGAGCTTCTTACCGGGCTTTGAAAGATGATGGAACTACCAGCTGGAAATCCCATTAGGTAGAATAATCTGCAACTCTGGTCAAAGCTGGTCTAAAACTCTGGAGGGGCACCTACTAAATTCCAATTAACTAAGGTGGCACAGTGGCACAGCCCCCGGTCCCCTTTAGTTCTCAGCAGCCACACCACGCCGGGTCCCCCTTTGTCTCTCCGGGAGCTCCGGTTTCCTCGCACATTCCAAAGATGTGCGGGTTTGTAGGTGATTGGACTTTGTAAAAAAAATCTCCCCTAGTGTATAAGGGAGTGGACGTGAAAGTGGGATAACATCGAACGAGTGTACATGGATGATCAATGGTTGGCGTAGACTCAGTGGGCCAAAGGGTCTGTATCCATGCTGCATCTCTGAACCAAACTATTTTGTGAACAATCCTGGAAACAAATCGGCTATTGGGTCCTTTGAATCCCTTGCATCATTCAAATAGACCACATCTATAGCATTTTTTTCTCTCGATGTGGTCTCCTCAGTAACAGTGAGACCAAGCGTAGACTAGGCAACCACTTCGCCAAACACTTGCATTCTGAATGCCAAGGCCACCTGGGGCTCCTGGTTGGAAGCCAATTCCACTTCCACATTCCCTTATGACCTGCCTGCCCTCGGCCTTCTCCACTGCCAGGGTGAAGCTGCAGCAAACAGGAAGAACGGCACCTCATATTCTGCTTGGGTTGCCTAAATTGAAGGATGGGTGTGAAGACAGAATATGTACATGTCTGAGTCTGCAATTATGTGGATGAAGTACTGTCTAGCAGACATTTCTTTAAGAGAACCTTATAGTCTGATTACAGTTTTATATGGCAAAGAGGAGATGGCAGAACCCTGTGAAAGTGGGGTGGAAGATTGCAACCTTCACGTGGTCCGCCCTGTTTCGACAAATGCAATCAACTCGACGTGCACAAACGGAAGATCAAATAGAACAAGTTGTCCAACAACTTTAGGCTGTGCACGCCACACGAAAGAAGAAGACTGTGAAAGTTGTTAATACTAATGTTCCTCAAAGGTGGTGTTGGGACTATTGTTCTTCTTAATGTGTAAATAGTCCAGACATGAATACAGGTTGCACGGATTTTAAATTGGCAGATATTTTAATTTTAAATGTATCAGATTAAATTTATGAAGGGGAACTTGAGTGGCTACATTTTGTAAGGAGAACATACATCGAATTGCTTATAAAAGTCTGAAACATTGAAAGTCATTGGTTCAAACACAGCCTTTAAAAATAGAAATGCAAGTTCATAAAGCTGCAAACAAATATGTGCACAAGCATAATTGATCAGAACCTGAAGTTCAGAAACGTGGCTGTGTACTGAGTTCTCAGGCAGCAGACGATGCCTGGATCTGTGCAGCAGCCATCAAATTCACCCTGCCAGTCTCCCAAATGCTCAGTCGCATGTGCAGGCTGTATCCAATTCAGACACAAAGTGCTGGAGCAACTCAGCGGGTCAGGCAGCATCTCTGGAGAAAGCGGATGGGTGACGTTTCAGGTCGGAATCCTTCTTCAGACTGAAAGTGGAGGGGAGGGAACTAGAGGTAGGAAAAGGCCAGAACAAATCAGGGCCGCCAACAGATGCTGATGAGTTAGGCATCCCAAAGATGGGGAGAATCTGTAAATTAATGTCTTGCTTACAAATGGATCTCCAACAGTACAACTTGTCTCGACTTGGGTATTCCCCTGGACAGAGTTCTCGTATTTGTGAATTGGAGATTGAATCCACGACTATATGTCTTGAGATAAAATGATTAAATTAGTGGTACTTTATTGTCATTAGGTATCTATGGTGCTGTGAAAGTCTTTGCTTTGCATACAGTTCAGTGAAAATCTTACAATAATACATAGACACAATTGGACCCAAGTACCAGTGGATAGGAACAGTAGATTACTCAGAGTCAGTACACAACAGGTGGAACCAGTGTAGATGGGACATGTTGGTTAGTTTGGGCAAGTTGGGCCAAAGGGCCTGTTTCCATCTTGTATGATTCGATGACTCTATAACAGGGCTCTCGCTTAACTTTTTTTCCCTGTTGCCAGCCAGGCAACTTTGGCAGCTTTTTAAGTTGCCAAATGACAGTTTAGGTGGTCATTTAAGACGGCTTGCATGAAGCATGCGATAATGTGCTCGGACGAAGTGCGTAGTTACCAGTCGGAATTATGCTCAATGAAGCATTCACATATTATTTCTGCTTCAAATAAAGTCACAAACTAAACATATTCACCAATCAAGACATGAAATATACCACAATGACATGCAGCAAAATTATAAGACAGTATCTCAACTCTTTTTACATGTTGCAATTAATGCAATTTCTATTAGTTCTTTCCACTTCCAAACAAAAATGTGGTTGGATTATTCAGCGTATGATCAACCTGTGTCAATAAATCCTGGACCATGGTAACATATATGCGTACGTATAGTTGTGAATGTTTCTCATTAAATAACTACAGTACTGATACTCCATATTAAGAGCATTGATTTGCCGTTAAAATTAATTCGTTAATAACAAGTCAACGGCAGCAGTGACAATCGAACACTGTGGTTTTAATTTCACGTGTTCACAATTTAATTAATGCATCTTTATGGATTAAAACAAATAATAACATTGGGAATTAAAACACATTTGATTGCATTCAGTTATCAAACATAGTCAATGTTCGCTCTGAAAACATTTCCAGCACAATAGGGTCCGGGAGGGGGGTGTGTGTGAATCAGTGCGGAGTAGATAGATGGCGGGGGTGGGGGGGGGGGGCGGGTTAGAAGGCAGTCAGTGCAGAATGGATGGATTGAGGCAGGTGAATTAGTACGTGTTGGTTGGAGTACGGAAAATTGTGAGGGGAGAGCACCGGGGATGTCAGTGGTGTTGAATGGGGGGGGTTCAGTCCGAGATGGATGGGGGTAGTCAAAAGTGCTGGAGAAACTCAGCAGGTGAGGCAGCATATATGGAGAGAAGGAAATAGGCAAAGTTTCGGGTCGAGACCCTTCTTCAGACTGTTCCCCCCATTCTTCTTGAATGGGAGGATCAGTACAGGATGGATGGGGGGGGGGGGGGGGAGAGAGTTCAGCGCAGGATGAATGGGGGGGGGGGCATCAGTACAGTGTGGAACGGAGGGTCTGTGCAGGATGAATGGGGGATCACTACAGGATGAATGAGGGGAAAGGGGGGAAGGTGCAGGGTAAATGGAGGGTGGGTCAGTATGGGACAAATGCGTGGATTAGTACAGGATGGATGGGGGATCAGTACAGGATGATGCAGGAGAAGTGCAGGATGGATGGGAAAGGGGTAAGTACAGGGTGAATTGGGGAACCAGTGCAGGATGGGTGGGGGAGGGTGTGGCAGTAGAATCAGTGCGAGGTGGATAGGGTGGTCAGCGCAGGATTAATAGATGGGGGGGGGGGGTAGATGGGGAGGGGAGCACAGGGGATGTCAGTGAGGACTGAATAGAGGCGGGAATGGGGATCAGTGAGGGATGGAGAGGAGGGGTCCCAGGATAAGGGGGTGGAGGGGGGGGCGAGCTGGGGAGGAAGGAAGGTCAGCGCTCCTTGGACAACATCGCCCCGCTGCCTTGGCCGTTGGGAAATCCTCGCCACCGCCTCCCTCCTCCGCCAGCCAACAGTAAGGTGCGGGGCCGAGCGGTGCAGCTCAGAGATCCTATAGCTATAAGATCTTTCGTGCAGCTGCTTCAGACCAGTCGGAGCGAATGACGGGCCCTGCACAGCGGCCGTCATAGCGGCTCCATCTCCTCCCGCACCCCGCCCGGCCTGATAACGGCCTCTGCTTGTAAACCCGCTAACGACGATAACCGCTTTTAAAACAAACCTTCCTGCACGCCGAGGCCGGGGGGAGGGGGGAGGGGGGAGGCCGCGGCGTGTTTTGAAAGCGCGGTTAGCGGGTTTAAGGAGAGAGGCCGCTCTCAGGCTGGGCGGGAGATGGAGATGGAGCCGCTATCGTGGCTGTGCGAAGCCCGTCATTCGCTCCGACCCTTGCTCACCCCGCATGTAGTATCTTTGCCCCGCATTAGAGCCGCCGCCGACACGAAACGTCGCGTTCCTTTCTCCAGAGATGCTGCCTGACCCGCGCAGTTACTCCAGTTTTTTGTGTCTATCTTCGGTACAAACCAGTACCTGCGTGCCAAGCCGGGCAAAACGACTCGGTGTTTAGGTTGCCCGGCGGCGCTTTGAGTGGTCATTGGCACCCGGGCAACCGCTTATTTCGAGCCCTGTATAACACTCTATAAGAGTTGCCATTATTCTGGTGTCATTTTGCATGATTCAAGTCCAAAATGGTTAAAAATGTAGAGTCTGAACTTGTCGCCCTGGGGTGGAATTGGGTTGGAGTTGCAGGACCCAACGTTGGAGTTGCCGGTCGGGCAACGTTGCTGGCATCCTCCATTGGTGCTCCATGCCGACTGAAGGCAGCAACCGATCAACGCATTCGGCCTCATGGATACACTGATCCACTCGAGCCCCAGGCTGCAGGAGGTGCAGGGCCTCCAGCAGCCCTTTCCACCGACGCTCGATCCAGGGTATGTTTCCATCCGTATATTGAAATGTTTCAATGCTTTAACTACTTGGCTTTGTAGCATATACTCTACCATATTTTATAATTAGAGCAGTATTCATTTTTAGACAGGAGTCTAAAAATGTAAATTCATTTTTCATTTTGATCTTTTATTTGATTGTGCACGCCGGGTTGATTGCCTTCGTCGAAACAGGGCAGTGCTGAAGTAATTCAGGACAGGCAGCATCCCCGGAGAATAGGATAGGTGACGTTTTGGGTCAGGACCCTTCTTCTGACCCCAGTATATGGGTTGGATGTGACAAGGTCAACGTTAGATAAATGGACATTTCTCATTTTGCGTAGGAACTGCAGATGCTGGTTTAGACCGAAGATAGACACAAAATGCTAGAGTAACTCAGCGGGTCAGGTAGCACCTCTGGAGAAAAGGAATAGGTGATGTTTCGGGTCGAGACCCTTCCCATTTTGCACTTGTTTTAATACGAAAGTTAGGGTTCATTGTAACTTAAGTGTTAAAATATTAGAAGGACTGTGATTAGCTGTGATTTTTTGCTGCAGAATGTTTAAGAAAGAACTGCAGATGCTGGAAAAATCGAAGGTAGACAAAGATGCTGGAGAAACTCAGTGGGTGAGGCAGCATCTATGGAGTGAAGGAATATGTGATGTCACCTATTCCTTCGCTCCATAGATGCTGCCTCAACAGCGCTGAGTTTCTCCAGCATCTTTGTCTACTTTTGCTGCAGAATGTTCTGAATTGCATTGCAGCCAAGCAAAGAACATATTGTCCTAGAATGGGGATTAGAAGATCGAGCTACGCCTGAGTGGGGAGCTCCTGCACGTGGAATGAATGTTCACACCCTGCAGTTCAACAGACTGCTCTCTTTGCATCTGGCAACATTTTGATCTTCAGTTATCTCCTCTGACTACTGAAGCATCGAGCGAGCCCTCTGGTCTGCCACTCTCCTGCTAAATGTGTGTTACAATTGTGATAGTGTTCAAGAGTTCGGCTTTCTGCATTCTTTACCACCGTGTCTCACGGTACAATGAGACTCTGACAGGACAACACCCTCGAGACTGTTGCGAGATCAGACTGACAGATTATCCACACTACTGGATGCTACTTCTGATACCCAAACACGCCTTAATTTCAGATAGACACAAAATGCTGGAGTAACTCAGCAGGACAGGCAGCATCTCTGGACAGAAGGAATGGGTGACATTTCGGTTCGAGACCCTTCTTCAGACTGACCCAAAATATCACCTATCCTTTTCTCCAGAGATGCTGCCTGTCCCGCTGAGTTACTCCAACATTTTGTGTCTATCTTCGGTTTAAACCAGCATTTGTAGTTCATTCCTACACATCTTAATTTCACTTTTTTTGTATTTCCTCGCATCTGACTTTCATTTATGGTGCTCGCTCTGATCTGCTTTGCAATTGGTAACAGTTTCTCTGCATCTAATCTGCAAACCCATTCCAATCTTCAACAGGTCACCCCTCTCGAAATAAGGTCCCAATCTGGTTGATCTTCCGTATTGGTATACACTCTCCGTTATAGCGCCTTTCCATTAACTATTTTTCCACCTCCTCCAACGCCTGTATGTCTGTCTGTCTGTATAATTTTGTATGTATATTAATATATGAATGAAAACCAGAGACAATATGATCAAACAGTGGCAATACTGTATATAAAACATAGCATATCACAGGAACAAGCCCTTCAGCCCACAATGTTTGTGCCAAACATGATGTAAAGTTTAAACTGATCACATCTGTCTATATGTGATCCATATCCCTCTATTCTCTGCACTTCTGTTAATCCTGGATAAATTGGAGAGGCTAGGCCTTCAAAATGGGGTAAACGCTTCAGGGCTGCTGGGAGATTTGGCCAATTTGGAATTGCTCTCTGCAGAGCTGGGACAAGCTGCGAAAAGGTGCCAGTGTGTCTAGAGCTTAGATACAATTTGCAAGCAAAGAATAAGATCATCTGCAAACCCTGTCAATTAGGTGCAAAATGTATAGAATGGATTGGATGGCTGCAAACCAGACATGCACCTTGCAAATAATGTTGCAGAGTTCGACTTTGCCAAGTGTTGATTGAATGAGGTATTGAGCCTTGTCTGGGTTTCTGGCAGATCAGGGTAAATGTTTCTAAGTTGGCTTCCTTACAAAGTCCGTTTTGAATACAATGTATTGAACTGTTGTCTTATTGGGTTAGGGAAATGCCTGTTATGTATGGGGTTAATCGATATCTGTAATTGGGTTATTAAGAGACCACCCCCATGTGATTCGGCTCCCCGAGGTCCCGGGACATAATAAATTCCACTGCCACGAGGTTCTGCGTCGATCTTCTGGGAGAGCGTCTGGGACTGCGTGACCTTCTGGAGTGTCTCTGTCTGAGCGAGGCCTAGAGGGCTTGAACCGGCAGACACGAGGATCGAACCCGCAGTGGGATAGGTAAAGTAGCTGAACTGTGACCCGCTTTTGTTAAAATAAAATGTTGTTGTTTCAAGTTTCAAGTGCTTGATTCAGTGTTTTTACTGAAACTAGACTGGGGGGGGGGGGGGGGGGGGGGGGGGGGGGGGGGGGGGGGAGTTTAGAAACAAGCAATTTACACTTCCATGTGCCATTTCAAAAGTCTATTAAATGTCACTATCATATCTGCCTCCACCACCACTCCTGGCAGTGCGTTCCAGACCCCCACCACTCGCTATGTAAAAAACTTGCCCAATCCATCTCCATTAAACTCTTCCTCTCTCACCTTATAGCTACGCCCGTTAGTGTTGGACATTTGCACACTGGGGAAAAAGGTTCTTACTGTTAACCTATCTATGCTTCTCATAAATGTACCTACTTCTATCAAGTTTCCCCTCAATCTCTGACATTTCAGAGACAACAATCCAAGTCCATCCAAAGATAGACACAAAGTGCCAGAGTAACTCAGCGGGTCAGGCAGCATGCTCCCTGGTTACTCAGCACTTTATGTCTATCTTTGGTATAAACCAGTATCTGCAGTTATTTGTTTGTTTCTACACTTATTCTATCCAACCTCCTCCTGTAGCTAAACCCCTCTAATCCAGGCAGCATTCTGGTAAACCTCATGTGCAACCTCTTCAAAGCCTCCACATCTTTGCAGTAAATGGGGAAACCAGAACAGCATGCAATACCCCAAAATAACCAACGTCTTAATGTTTGCTGAAAAGAAAAGAATAATTGACAAATGTATTGTTATTTTAATGGTACACGTAGATTACGTGGTAAGGGAGAACCAGTCAATGTTGTATATTTTGTATTTTTAGAAGACAATTGACAAAATTCGTACTAAAGATAGTTTAGCACAATCAGGGCTCATAGACTTCTTCTTCTTGCGTATGGCGTGCACAGCCTAAAGTTGTAGGACAACTTGTTCTATTTGATCTTATTTGATTGTGCACGCCTGGTTGATTGCATTCGTCGAAACATGGCGGACCACGTGAAGGTTGCAATCTCCCACCCCGTCACAGACTTGAGGGTCTAGTGTTTTAACAATGATTGAGGATTGCTTGTCGGATGGAACGCACAATTGGCCATTAAGCAGCATTTTCAGGATGAAAGTGCAACTAATTGATTGCTTCGAGATTTAAAGATCAATGCTTGGAGCTCAGCTACTTGCACTCTACATCTGACAGGGGCTTGTGTAACAAAGTTAATATTGCCAGCAGTACAAAGCTGGCAGGAAGCCTTGCAAATGCAAACATGCTGCATAGGTATTAGGCAGATTAAAGGGCCTGTCCTACTTTGGCGATTTTTTTCGGCGACCACTACAGACGTAGCTGGTCGCCGGAAAAACCTACCACCTAGTCGATGTCCAGCTACGTCAAGCTACAACAACCGGCGACCCAATTCTTCGCGACTTAGCGCGTCCACCTACGACCACACAGGCGACAACCGAAGCCACCCTGCGTCCACTCGCGACAACTGAAGACAATTCAGTCGCTGGTACCTGTCGCCGGTTGACATGGGTAGTCGCAAATGGAATTCACCAAAGTCAGCACCCAGCGACAATCTACGTCACCTGGCGACAACCTGCGTCATCCTGGCGACAACACCTGCGGCAGGAGAAGACAAGCTACGTCAAGCCCACAGTTGCCGAAAGGTTTCGAACATTTCAAACTCCAGCAGCGACAAGAAAGTTACGACTCTTTAGGCGACTTGAGGAAACAATTCACAACCATGCAGACGTCACCCCGCGACCATGTGGCGACAGCCTAGTCGCCTGTAGTAATTTTTAAAAATCGCTTAAGTGGGACAGGCCCTTAAGTGGCTGGGCAAAAACATGAGATATGGAGCACAGTGTGTGAAAGTGTGAAAGTATTTGGTCTTATAGGTAAAACGAAAAATGAGAATATATTTTGGAAGGCGGGAGACTAGTCAGCATTCAAATCTCAGAGGGATTTGGTCGTGAATATTAATGTTAGCATGGTTCAGAAGGCAAATTAAACATTTGCTTTTATTACAATGAAATAAAAAGGAACAGCAGATGCTGGCTTGTGCCAAATTTAGACCCAAATGCAGGAGTTAATCAGCAGGTCAGGCAGCATCTCTGGAGAAAATGGATAGGCGATCTAAAGTCACGCATCAGTTTTCTCCGGTGATGCTGCCTGACCGCTGTAACTTCAGCATTTTGTGTCTATCGTTGCTTTTATTCCAATGTGGTTGAAATATAAAAGAAACAAAGGTGGCATAGTGATGCATCGGCAGAGTTGCTGCCTTATGGGGCTGTCCCGCTTGTAAGTGCACAAGTAAGTAAGTTTGTTTATTGGCCGAGTATTCACCTACAAGGAATTTACCTTGCTGAGTTAACTCGCTAGAACTCGCGGATTAGGTCACCCAAGTGGAACAGGCCCTTTACAACTCCAGAGACCCGGCGTAGGGAATTGAGGAATGCTGTGGAACAGAGGGATCTAGGAATAACTGTGCATAGTTCCCTGAAGGTGGAATCGCATGTAGATAGGGTGGTAAAGAAAGCCTTTGGTGTGCTGGCCTTTATAAATCAGAGCATTGAATATAGGAGTAGGGAAGTAATGTTAAAATTGTACGGCATTGGTAAGACCAATTCTGGAGTATGGTGTACAATTTTGGTCGCCTAGTTATAGGAAGGATGTCAACAAAATAGAGAGAGTACAGAGGATATTTACTAGAATGTTGCCTGGGTTCCAGCAACTCTGTTACAGAGAAAGGTTGAACAAGTTAGGTCTTTATTCTTTGGAGCGCAGAAGGTTAAGGGGGGACTTGATTGAGGTCTTTAAAATGATGAAAGGGATAGACAGGAGTTGACGTGGATAAGCTTTTCCCATTGAGGGTAGGGAAGATTCAAACAAGAGGGCATGACATGAGAATTAAAGGGACAGAAGTTTAGGGGTAACGTGAGGGGGAACTTCTTTACTCAGAGGGTGGTGGCTGTGTGGAATGAGCTTCCAGCAGAAGTGGTGGAGGCAGGGTCGATTTTAACATTTAAAAGTAAAGTGGATAGGTATATGGACGTGAAGGGAATGGAGGGGTATGGTCTGAGTGCAGGTAGATGGGACTAGGGGAAAACAAATGGTCGGCACGGACTGGAAGGGCCGAGAGGGCCTGTTTCCGTGCTGTAATTGTTATATGGTTATATGGTTTCATCTTTACTATGGGTGCTGTGTTTATGGAGTTTGTACGTTCTCCCTCTGACCGCGTGGGTTTTTTCCAGTTGCTCCAGTTTCCTCCCACACTCCAAAATGTGCAGGTTTGTAGGATAATTGGCTTTCGTAAAAAAATTTAAAAAAAATTGGAAATTGTTCCTCTGGTGTAGGATAATGCTAGTGTACGGGGATTGGTGGTCGGCACGGACTCGGTGGGCCGAAGGGCCTGTGTTGGCGCTGTACCTCAAACCAAACTAATCGCAATTCAATGACCTTTCAGGGTTTGACCAGGTAGATGATGGGAGGTGGTTTCTCTTGGCTGAGGAGTAAATTATGACTAAGATGAGGAAGCTTTCCTTATTCAGAAGGTTGGAAATCTTTGGAATTGACAGAATCACCGAAATGCACAGCTTGGAAACAAGCCCTGGACTACCCAGCCCACACCGGCCATCCCTGATACTAATCTCACACTCATCTCATTCTTCCTACATTCTCATTGACTGTGTCCCAGATTCTACAACTCACCGACACACAATGTGGGGATTTTACAATGCCCAATGAACCAACCAACCTGCCCATTTTTTTAAAGATGTGCAGGAAACCGAAGAAAATTCACAGTCACCGGGAGCACCGTGCAAACTTCACACAGACACCACTAGGACAAAGATTGGACCCAGGTCACTGGAGCTGTGAGAGGGGGGCTGCACTAACTGTGCCAAAGTACTGCCCTTTCATGAGCCAAGGAGCGGCTATGGATATTCAATGTTGAGGTACATAGAGCTTTGAAGTTTAGCTTAGTTGATTGTCACATACGCCGAGGCATTTTTGTTGCATGCTAACCAGTCAGCAGAACGACAATACCTGATTACAATTGAGCCTTTACAGTATGCAGATACATGAATAACGTTTAGTCCAATAAAGTCTGATTGGTGATAGTCCATAGGTCTCCAATGACGTAGATAGTAGCTCAGGACCACTCTCTAGCTGTTAATACAGTTGTTCACTTGCCTGATAACAGCTGGGAAGAAACTGTGCATTTACCTCTTGCCTGATGGGAGTGGGAAGAAGAGGGAGTGAGTCTAGTCCTTGATTAGGCAAGTGGCCTTCCTGGGCAACAGGTATTGGGAATGTGGAATTCCTCTAGAGCTTCATCTTAAATGGCACAGCAGTCTCAATTATCCATGTAACCTACTCCTGCTGAAGAACTATTCATGATTCTCTCAGTGCAACCTAACCCACTTGTTCATCAATATAACTGGAGTAGGAAAACAAATATTATTTTGGCAGCAAAGTTCTTCACACAATATAAGAAATGCAAACTAAAGTACTTTTTATAATTGTTTCCCATTGTGAGAAGTGAAGATCTATTTTGCTTCAAAATACCCTCTGCAGTCTGTGCTAAAGATGACGCATGATTAATATTATACTGACAGGCACCAATAACCTGTTAGCAATGTATTAAGAATGCGTGTCTCATTATAGAATCTAGTCTTCCTATTTTAATGTGCTTATTCTTGAATCATCTCATTAATTTATCAATTTAATCATTTACTTGAAGGGGGAAACCTCTTGTAGTCGAATAGCATCGAAGTGGGTTAAATTAACTTATGGGCAGAAATGAATACTTCCAAGGCAAGTAACTGTCAGTGCAAGACAGTTTAAATATTATTTAAAGTAATTCTTACTATTTGCTGCTATTCTATTAAACATCCGTGTTCTCTGCAACGAAGGGTTTATAAACATGAAGATGATACTGGCAGGTTAAATGAACCCAAATCCCACAGAATCGTCATTGAATACAGAACAGTCACACTGAAAACAAAGTACAAACCTGTACAATAGGATAGTCATATGACAGGATAGCTTTTCAAACAGTCCATATAAGATGATGACTCAATGACTGTAAGATTCTATAGAGTAGATGATCAGACCTTTATTTCTGGGCGGGTTTAAAATGAGGAGGGGGGGAGAATTTCGGGGCACTGTTTTCGAACAGAGGGTGAGGGGCATATGGGACTAGCTGCAATATGAGGTCTTTGAGATCGGTACTATAACACTATTAAAATACATTTGGGCAGGTACCTGGTTTGGAAAGGTTTGGAGGGACATGGTCCAAATACAGTCAGAGGGCTTTAGCTTAGACGCGTGCTGTGTGTCTCTATGGCTCAGAGCGTAATGGAACTCTGAGATAGATATAACTCTTATGGCTAACAGAATCAATGGATATGGGGAGAAAGCTGGAAAGGGGTACTTTTTTTGGACGATCAGCCATGATCATATTGAATGGCAGTGCTGGCTCGAAGGGCCGAATGGCCTCCTCCTGCACCTATTGTGTATGTTTCTCTATGATCACAATAACCTTGTATTTAAACGGCATCTTTCATGTAAAAGAACCACTCAAGATAAACCATAAGAGGTCACCAAACAAAATTCATAATTCTAGGAATTATTAGAGTGGATAGCTAAAATTTAGTTCAAGATACCAATGTATGGAACATTGCAACAACAAAAAGGATAGAGACATAGAAAGTGTATTGCAAAGCTCAGAACATGGACATTCAAAAGCACACACACTATTTAAAGAGCCATAGAGGTATAAAACATTGAAACAGTCTCTTCAGCCCAGCTTGCCCATGCTGACCAAGATGCCCAATCTACATTATTGCCCGCGTTTGGCCAATATCCCTTGAAAACTTTCCTATTCACAAACCTGTCCAAATTTAGTTTTGAATGTTGATATAGTTACTGCTTCAACTACCTCCTCTGGTAACTCATTCCATGTAGTCACCGCCCTCTGTTGCCCCCCATGTTCCTATTCAATCTTTCGCCTCCCATCATAAGCCCATGCCCTTTGGTTCTTGAATCCCCCACTCTGGGTAAAAGACACAGAGCATCTACCGTATTTATTCCCAGCATGAACTTATGTACCTCTATAAGATCACCCCTCATCCTTCTGCACCTCAAGGAATGAAGTCCTAGCCTGCGCAACCTCTCCCTATAGTTCAGTCCCTCATGTCCTGGCCACATCCTTGCATTGGTAATTAAAAGACTGTTGAAAACAATCCCTGATGCAGTACATTTGAGAGTGTGGATGTGAGAAGTTATCTCCTCGCGAAAGGAAAGAGATCACCAGTTCTTCAAATATTTCAATAGAATTTAACATTTTTCTTTTAATGAGCCGCAGTAGAATCTGCAGCTCAGGACTCCACCCGTCCCACCTGCCTGCACTTGGCCCACACTCCTCTAAACCTTTCTTATCCATG